>JAEIFZ010000001.1:26835000-27157500 GCA_018904035.1 Zaprionus ornatus
GAAGTAGCTTGTGTGGCGACACAAGTTAAGTGACAAGTTAAGTCGAATTGTCGGGAAACCTCAGTTGTCTCGTGTACTTGTTTCGGTTTAGTTCGTTCAATTTATTCCAAATTTTTGTTAAGATATTTGTTTGTGGTTTCCCATACTCGGTGTACTTCCAAGCAAGATGTGCGATGACGAACTACCCTTCAATCCCTTCTACATTGGCCCGCATCCCAGCCAAGCATGCGCTGCAACGGAGACCCCGCCACGGCTATGTTGCCCCGATTTTCCCACTGAACCAGCCCAAGAAGTTGATGGTGATGCCAAACCAAAAGAAAAACTTGTTGTGGCCACAATTGAGGTTACCTTAACCCCCCAGCCCGTCTGCCGACCTTATCCTTGCAATCAGGCCGATCGCCAGTAGCACCGAAAACCAGTCGGGAAACCCAAACAAATATCAGAAACTCAATAAAGCTGTAAATAATAAATATAGTTAGACGGTTTTGATCGCACTTTTTGGCACTTTTTGTAGAACTTATAACGTTAGAAGGAACTCAGCTGGGGTACAATACTCGTATCTATGAATGTAGTTTGGGTATAAACGAACATGAACTTGAGAGAATTCAATCTTAGCCAATGATAAACCTAAACTTAATAGTTCACTTGATACAAATAACTATTTATTAAGTAGAGGGTAATGTCTGAGCGATCTTATGTTTGATAATTTAAATATTTTAGCTAACTCAAGGTCGATATATCACGTCGATCTGTGAATTATAGCTTAACTAGCCGATATTTTTCTGCCAAACACGAATAATGTCAAAACACAAGGAACGGGCTTGAATATACATATGTTTCAAGATAATCAGTATTCATCGCTAACTCATTTAGGGATCGAGGACTTGTTGGGAGTTCTAGTAACAATAACTAAACTCATTTCAGTGCTTGCACTTTGAACTGCATTCATTCATTTAAGTCATTTAATATACGATGTTTTTGTCAATCGTCAGCTTGATTCGGAGAGAGTCCGCTTGAGGCTGTGGGATTATATTGTATATGCATGACTCGTTGATAATTTATGACACGCAATTCACTCGCACTCAGCGCTGTCGGATTGCATGTGGAGCTGCTGTTGCAGATGCTGATGCAGCATCTAAATCGAATCAGCGCGTTTTCATTGGCATCGCGAGGATTTTCGGGGCTCGCTGCTTTTTGCCTGCATCTTTTATGCGCTTAATGCGTTCTCTGCAGCGGGAATACATCAGCAGGATGCAGGATGCAGGACTGACTGTGTGCAGGACTGACTGTATCAATGCTGTGTCTCTTGAGCGACTCTTGCGCTCTTTGCAAATTGAATGAAGTGCAAATTTATTATTTATTGATAGACTTATCCAAGTGAACAACAGCCCGAGCACGGACAGCGATAACAGCGGCGGGGCGTGGGGCTCAGTTGTTACAAGGACGGCAATTGATATATCTGAGTGCGTGTGCGTGCATGTGTGTGGGTGTGTGTGTGTGTGTGGGAGGGGGGGTTACTGCTGACTTCTGCAACAAGAGCAGCAGCTGCTTAGCAGTTCGCCCTTGCACGTCTGCAATCGCTTTGCTCACCTGCTCCTAACCCCACTCATGTCCCAATCCCTGTCCTGTCTTCCCCCCTCCCCTCCCCCCCTGTATCGACATGTGCATTTTCACTGTGCTTACAAAATGATTTATGCATTTCACCCATTTCTTGTCGACGTTTAGCACAACAACAACAACGACAGCATTGCGAACGTTTAATGTGATTTTCTTGTTAAATGGAGACGAACGAGCAGCTCGAAAGCGTTTCTCGGATAACGCTTTACACACTACCCCTCTGCCGCCTGCACTCTCCCCTCCCCCTCCCTCTCCCTTCCCCCGACCCATCCAAACCCTTCGCTGTTGTGCTGCCAGTATTAATTTTCACAAATTGTCTGCACTTAGCGTCCGTTTGTGTAGCGCTTGAGTCAGTGTTTGCTGTTGTTGTTGCTGCTATTGTTGTTGCTGCTATTGTTGTTGCTGCTATTGTTGTTGTGCAAAGCAATTGTTGCAGGCGTGCTGAATAGAATAGACAAGCTCCTGCTGCCGCTGTTGCAATCGAACTTATTCTCACGCAACGTATTCAATCGCAAGTCCAAGCAGCGACGACGTGTGCCAGCCCCGATTCCTCGTGCCCCAACTTGGTGCAGATGGTGTCTGTCTGTGTCCGTGCATGCATTGTTGTGGCATCTCTTTCTACGGCTGGTTACACGGGTAGTAAGCAGAGACTTGACTTGGCAAGTTTTCGCGAGCAGAGTTGCTCCCACTTAGGTCTAGAATAAAAGGGAAGTCTGGCTTATAAGGCAGAGGAAGCAGACTGCCAGTCCACAAATAATATTTATCGCGATCAGGGGCTACAGTCGAGAAAAAATGTCCATCCGTCTGTATTGGAACATATATGCCCTTCAAATTGAATGACAATGTATTTTGTGTTGCATACTTTGAGGCACCACGAATCTGTAGTGAATTCTTAATAATAATAATAATAATAAAAAAAAAAAAAAATCCAAGTGAATTCCTTCCATGTTCATTCATCGATTGTCATTAAATTTTCAAAAAACATTTGGATAATAATAAATATTGAACTCGTTGATTCTTCACATAATAATAATAATATAATAAAAAAAAAAAAAAAAAAAAAAATTGAACTCATCTCTAGTGGCATCTAATTGCTAGCGTAATTTAAAAGTTATAGCCTATTGTATGGAATCTACAATAAATATTATAAATATTAAATAAATATTACCATCCATCATTCAAAGAGACTATAAACAGAGCGAGAGAGATTTAATTTCTATCCGTCTGTACTAGAACATAACATGAATAACAATGCATTTTGTGTTGCATACTTTGAGGCACCACGAATCTGTACGTCCACCAAGTGAATTCTTAATAAAAATAAAAAAAAAAAAAAAAAAACAAGTGAATTCCTTGAATAACTTCCTTGTTTATTCATCAATTGGCATTAAATTTTCAAAAAACATTTGGATAATAATAAATATTGAACTCATTGATGTTAAGATACAATATTATGATGTACGGATTCTTCACTTAATAATAATAATAAACAAACAAAAAAAAAAAAAAAAATTGAACTCATCTCTAGTGGAATCTAATTGCTAGCGTAATTTAAAAGTTATAGCCTATTCTATGGAATCTACAATAAATATTAAATAAATATTACCATCCATCATTCAAAGAGACTATAAACAGAGCGAGAGAGATTTAATTTCTATCCGTCTGTACTAGAACATAACATGAATAACAATGCATTTTGTGTTGCATACTTTGTGGCACCACGAATCTGTACGTCCACTAAGTGAATTCCTTGAATAACTTCCATGTTTATTCATCGATTGGCATTAAATTTTCAAAAAACATTTGGATAATAATAAATATTGAACTCATTTCTACTGAAATCTAATTGCTAGCGTAATTTGAAAGGTATAGTTTATTCTATGGACCCTACAATAAACATTACCATCCATCATTCAAAGAGACTGTAAACGGAGCAAGAGAGATTTAATTTCGATGGGAGTCAAGCTATTTTGGGAATAGTTTCAATTAGTTATGTCGTTAGTTGGACGGAAGACATCGCCCTCAATCAAGAAACGAATGTAAGTTATTTTTATGTTATGAACATTTCCATATGCCCTGGCAATGTGATTCATCAATATTCGCCTCATTTCAGTCTGTCAACGAGTCGAGCAGGCTGGGAGCTAATTTATTGCGTTGTCGGAAATGTAATCATTAAAGCGTCTCGGAGAATGGAGAACAAAGCATAAATATCTATTAAACTGGAATTGAAATAAATTATAGTTTGTGCTGCCTGGCTGGAGGAGGGGGACCAGGAGGGGGAGCTGAAATAATAAGGTAGCCACAAGGATAGAAAAGAGAACTGGGGGTAGACAGAGGTAGACAGGGTTAGTCCTTGAAGGTCAGGTGGCGCTCAAGCTGAGGCGCTGGGAAGGCACTGGAGTGCAAGGCAAACACTTCGATGGCGAGGCAAAATCAACGACGTGAACAGAGGAAATTAAGTGCATGGCAACAGCAGCTCGAGAGGAGGACAGGCAACACGAGCAGAGCACAACAAAAGGACTCTCATATTTAGACGCACTTGAGCATGAGGCGGACGGGCTGTCGGGCTGTCGGGCTGTCAGGCTCTCGGAGAAGGTGGCCAGGAGGGAACGCTGACGAGGAAGACCCAAGGAAATGAAGCTGAAATTTATTATAACAATGCGAAGCAATCGTGTGCGGCTGCAGTTACTCCGGCTACGTCTCTGGAACTGACTCTCGCTGCGACCTTGATGAAGTGTAGCGGAAGTCGCAAAACGGAGCTCGGAGCTCGGAGCACGGAGCACGGAAAGCGGATATACCGCTCAAAAGAGGGGGAACAGGTAAGCTGGCAAGATGGAAAATAAAGCTGTCGGCAGGATAAGCAATGCCGGCAGCAGGACACGCAGCCGAGATACTAATTGGTTGCACACTGAACCGAACCTAACCGAACCCAACCGAATGGAGGCGAACCGAAGCGAATCCACAGAAATCCGGCGAACGCTCTGCGCTGCTTTCTTAACCGCCCCCTCTCCCCTCGAAGATGTCAAGTGCAATCACTGCCCGAGCTCAGTCAGCCGCGGAACGCACAAGCAGCCCAACCAAGCAGCGTAGTAACCGCAATGTTGGTGAACAGTGTCGCGAATCTGGAAATATGCACAATATTCGAACGGGAAGGTTAAGGGAAATTGGATTTTTGTTGACATTATTTCACAAATATCCGGGCTCACGAATAGCGACAACAATGGCGCACTCTGCTCCCCCTTTTCCCGCACTGCTTGTTGGACAGTGTTGGTCACACACACACACAGACGCACACACACGCAGGTTTATGCAATGAGTTATTTGCGAGCTGCTGCTCAAGCACATCCGATCCAAAGTGGATGCTCAAGCTGAGCCTTGCCAATTTCATCGGGTGTGCATCCCTGTGTGTGTGTGTGTGTGTGTGTGTGTGCAATGGCGGTAAACATATTTTGATTTTGCATAATAAATTGCTTTGTGTGTGCAGGCGAAAGCCAAGGCGGAAGGAAACAAACTGCTTCTGCGGCTGCTTGAGCCAATGATGCAGTTTTCTCTTTCAATTCAGGCTGTTATGCACTTTCCACAGCACTCAGAAGGGGGAGGAGGGACAGAGAGGAGGTACAACAGTTCTGGCTAGCAAGAGGCTTGGTTACCCTAAGCTCTGAGAATGAGGAAGTCTCCTTGCTGCATTGAATTATATTAAAGATCGAACTATCTCTCATCTCTATCTATCTTATCTAATCTATTTCTGAATTGGGACTATCCCAACAGCAGTTGGCCATAATACTTGCATTCTGCATGCAAAAGAAAACATCGCACGCTGCACATATATCACCAGAGCTGTCAACGGGGTGTGCCAACTTCGGTTTGCGGAAAAACGGTTCAGTTTTTCTTCGCTTTTCCGCTGAGCTTGAGGTTGTTGCGCTTGGCATATTTCCATATTGCATGCCATTCCCCCCTACCCCTTCCGCTGGCATTGTTTATGCTTGAGAAATTGCATAAAGAGGGGGCGGGGGGGGGGGACGCTAAGTCAGAAAGTGCATTATGCGCTTACTTCCATGATTGTTTGCACAGGCAGAAGCGTACATATGTTTTGCCATCATCCATGCGGGAGCCAATCAAAGTTTTCATATTTGATTTATTCCAAAAATTGGCTTCGTGCAGCGCTGTGTGGGTGGCAAGGGGGGGGAGGCAGAAGGAGAAGGGAAATAACGTTCGAGTGCCTTGACAGAAAATCTGTTTCTCCTTGTACCCGATGGAACTTGCAATGTCCTGGCAAACCTGCACACCCGACCACACGCAATCATTCATGCACACACACACACACACACGCATACGCATATGCAGAGGGGTTTGAGGGGGGGTGGGGCATGCGGTCACTGGCTGCGATAACAACCAGAGAAAGGGCACAAAAGCCTGAATGTAAAACAAATGGCCGCAGGCCGCAGGATGCTGATGAGGTGCAGCGGAGGCAGGACAAAGGACACAACCACAAGCTGACACTAGGGCACACCCGTACACACACACACACGCACACACACCCACAGGCGCATGCAGGCACAGTGGGTCAAAGCAGTCAGCGCGTGCAGCGAAGCGTGCAGCGGGCAAATTTTTTGTTCGCTTCTCTCTCGATTTGATTCGATTCGGATCGAATGGAATCGAATCGAATCGACTCGCATCGAATTGAATTGAATCGAATTGAAACGGGCCAATCTGCTTTATTTTAATTGAATTTGACTAACGATGCGTTAATTCGCATCATGGCAAATAAATCAAATATGGTGAATGATATTTGCAGTTGGCAACTCAAAGGGGAGTCGCGAGACCAGAGAACTGTTTGCCTGCCAACCGAACTTGCCACAGAGGTGCACGGAGCTGCACAGGGTATCGGCGAGTCGAGCTCTATGTCGGGTTGTCTGGTTGTTGTCCGCTTTAAGCGCTCAGCTTGAAACTTTTAGCTTTTTGTTCGATTACGGAAAATGCATTCCCCCGGGTAGATAAAGCGTGATCAAGTTTTGCTTGCGTGCGACTCTTTTTTTATATTCGTTGTTCAATTGACTTGCAAGCATTTTTGAACGAGCTGCTCGTTAATACTTAATGCTCCACTTGTTTGTGGCTGCGTGTGCTGCTGCGACAGACGCAGCTTTAACTTTTTCGAGGTTATGTGCGTCATACCTTTAACCGAGCGAAGCTGAAGTGTGCCCAGAGTCACACACAAAATGCACGTGAACTGCTGCAATCTGTGGCTCACTTTTGGAACACTCCCCTGTCCTTCCCCCTCCCCTGTACCTTTCTCCTCTCTCTTTAGGTGCACAGCCAGCGGCTTTTATCGTTGTATTTCGGTTTGCTGCGTTTTTCGCACGTTATTTTCGAGCTGGCAACTGGCAACTGGCAACTGGTTGGGTAACCTCCTCCATTCCTCATCCAGCTAACCACGCAGTCAGCCACCCACCTGGCACCTGGCACCTGCTGCCATCTCTCTCTGTTCGTATTTATGAGCTTGCACGTGTTTCCGTCTGCTTTGTCGCCAGCGTCAGTGCGCTGGCATTGAGCAACCCGAGTATCTTTAGCAAAAAACTGTGCACAACTCTCGAGTGGGGTCTCGTTTTCAAGTGAGCGGCCTGTTTGTTTACCTCAACGTGTGTACGTATGCGTGTGTCTTTGTGTGTGTGTGTGTGTGTGTGTACGAGTAAAGAGCAAAGCGCAAAAAACGGTTATGATATCCTGTACTCCAGTTGTGCCTCAAACGAGGTGGATGCAACTCGTTAAAAGCCAAAAGGATTCATCAAGCGTCAGCTGTCTGCCGACTAAACTGTCTGTCATTTACTCAAGTGCAGCGCACGACAGACACCTATAAGGAGAGATGTACATATATATACATCTATATATATATACAAATACATATGTACATATATATATATACATTTATGTATACATATTCATCTCTCTATCTATCTCAAAATCTTCCTGAAGAAATGTTTCTGTTTTCTTCGAATCAAGTGGGAATATAAAAGATTTAAGTTCGCCACCTTGTGCTGCATACAATGCTGAATGGATATACTATATATTATTATAGCACTGAGGAAACTGCAGACGAAAAGATATGTCAGCAAGAGTACTGAAGGTTCTCCAATGGGGCACTAAGGGGTATAGGATGCTCGCACTACAGTTGGATCAGATTCACTTTGCTTGTCTTACCAACTGTTGCTACCTATACACACACACACACACACACGCACACACAGAGACAAGCTGAGAAGTGTGTGCCGTTTAGTCACAAAAGTGTTCTGCATGCGGAAATCATGCCAAGTGATTTAAAGGATCTACAATTGAATTCCACCTTGGGAGGCCTCGGACTGTGTACAGTGGGATTCAATGGAGAATAAATTAAAATAAAAAGTTCAGATTGAGAATTCACGTGGCTGCAATCAATGGAGAATATATTAAAGCACCAAGGTCTCCCGGCGGAAAGTGAACCATCTGCACGGTCCGGGACACTGAGCCATAAGTAATGAGTCCGTACAGAAAACTACGCAAACTACATATGCGTGTCACTTCCTCTCCCCCTCCCCCACCCACCACACACTCTCTCTCACTCTCTCACTCTCTCTCTCTCTGTCTGTCTCTCTCTCTCTCTCTGCGAGTCTCTTTAATTTGCGCTTAATTTCACCGCAGCGGGACGTGAAATGCCATCGAGAGCCGCAGCCGACTGTCAGTTGCGCGTTGTGTAATGCGCTGCCAAGTAATGCCAACAAGGGGGAAGGGGAGGGGGTGGGACTGGGACTGGCAAGGAAGCTACCTGAGGTGCGCATTGCGGCTGTCAGACTGTCTGATTTTCCTTGTCAGGCATCAGGTGCAAAGCATTTTCTATTCTCACAACTTTTAGTATAATTAATTCAAATGCTTTCATAAAGCGCGCCACAACAACAGCAACAGCAACAACAACAGCAACACCATTCACCTGACTTTTCCGCTGTCGGAAACTCGCATACGCACACAGCTGCCAAGTCGTTTATATTGCAAATACGACAGCACACTCCGCCAACCCCCAGCCCTCCTCAGTTGCCCGATAGCTTCAAGAGTTCGAGCTGAGCTCGCTTTAAGCTCGCGCCAACACGATCAACGCCTGTTTCACATCTTAATGGTCGGCAACAGCAACAACAACAATTAACAGCAGATAGCCTAAGCAGCTGATAAGCAATCTGTGGGCTGAGCCCCATTACCAGGGGCCCATTTCAATCTGAGTCTCGTCTGGCTCTGGCTCTGGCTGCTCACGGCTCTGATTAGTATGCATGGACAGCTGCGCACCGACTGGGGGCTAAAGTAATTGCAGAGAACATAAAATTTAATTTACGACCTTTGCACGCGGCAGCGGAGCCAAGTCGAACTAAAGCGATTTGATTTCAGTGTATGTAATACACGGCACACGCTGCGTATGCGTAATGCCAGTGCAACATGCCCGTTTGGCTTGGCACATGAAGCTCCACAGATGCGAAGCAGAAAAGGCAACGCCCTTTGCCCACCTCCCTTCCTCTCCCCCTCTCTCCCTCTCTCTCTCTCTGGTTGCGTTTGGCCCAGCCCTTTTCGATGCTGAGTTATTTTGTGATAAAAGACTCTCGTCGCCTGTGCGAAATGCTCTAAAAATAGACGACATACACGTCAAAAGGCAACCCCAAGCTCGAGTCTCGCTCTCAAGTGTTTCCTGCTGAAATTGAATTAAATTTGTGTACGAAACAGGACACAAAACGAAGGAGAACGAAGGAGACAACAAGGAGAGTGGCAACAGAGAAGAGCGAGAAAAGGTTTGCTGTCGCCACTGAGATGAGCAGGTCATTGGGCAAAATCAAAATAGCGCAGAATGAAAATGAAATTGAAGTCGGCCGAGCGCGCTATAAAATCAACAGTAACATGGCTGGCATGAGGGAGCTAGAGGGAGCACAAGCGGAAGAGGGGAGGAGGGGAAGAGGCAGCGCAACTAGAGCGACAGACAAGGGCTGTGGCATACCCATTGGCAACCCCAAATCTAAGCTCGATGCCACAGAGCATACAACGTGTTGTTGACAATGTACCGAGGCCATTGTCGCTGACAGCGCTGTCACTGCCCGTGATGGCGATGCCCATGAAATGCTAATGATGGCGATGATGACGCCAATGGGCACGCTGATGATCATGATGACCATGATGACCATGATGATGATGAGGATGATGTGACTCTGGCTCTGATTCCGACTCTGCTCTGCGGTCGAACGTGGACTCCAGCGCCAGGGACTGTGGTGCCATCTCCATCTCCATCTCCATCTCCGTCTCCGTCTGTGGCTGCGGCAATTTGAATGATGCAAAACTGTCGCTGGCCTTGTTGTTGTTGTTGTTGCTGTTAATGTTGCTGTTGCTGTTGCTGTTGTTGAGTTTTATTGCCGCTGGCTGGCAAATTTAGCCAGCAGAGGCTCCTCGAAATGAAAACATGAAACCAAATTAAGATGAACACGAGCCTCAAATGGCAAACGGAGACGAAGCCATAGTTGCAGCAACTGGAGAAGGCTCGAGGCTCGAGGCGACGCAGACGGAACACATGCCGAGCCGAGCCGAGCCACCCGGAAGCCCTCAAGACGTGGTAATTAGCACCAGCCTCCTCCTCACACTCCTCATACTCATATGGCGCGGCTCCACTTCTGCGACTCCTATTCCCAACTGCGACTCCGTCCGGCTGATGTCATTGCGTGCCTTGATGGATTTGAGTAATTTCTTTTGCCGTTTGGGCCACCCCCCCCCCTTGCTGCCTGCTCTCCCCTGCAGTGCCATCATAAATTGAAGCTGGATTTAATTACAGCCAGCCGCGCACAGTGGGGCTAATTCGTGCACACTGAGGCAATGCTCAAGCAGCGAACCAGGCGAACGAGGCGGAAACTTTTTAGTGCGAAACAGATTAACTTTTTTAAGAAAACAACTTTACAGCGTCAACTTTTAATTAGTATTAGTTTGCCCCACGACCCTTAACCCCCCTCCTTTCCTCCTCCCCCTGGTATCCTTCGCCGACAGTTATGATTTATGTGCAAGGCTGGCCTCATCAGGCTTCAGATTTTATGAGATTTTCGGGTCGGAAATGAGGTTATGATTTCCAAAGGTCTTTTTAATTCAATTATAATTCTTTTATACACAAGCAATATCAGTGAAATGTAACAAGAACTGTTTGAATTAAGTGTTTAATTAACTATTTAAATATAATAAATAGTAAATTACTTTTATCATTCTGCTGGAAACTTATCCTCAAACTTAAGTTCATCATTTTTAAAGTTTCCGAGTAAGTTTTCTCTGACAAATCAGGACCGTGAACCACTGCTTGAGAGAAGGAGAGGAAGAGGGGAAGGAAGAGAGTTCGAGCTGGAGCACACTTTGCTGCCTCGACAATTATTCAAGTCATACAGATTCGCCGCCAGGTGGCGCGGCAGTGGTAATGTGTGTCATGACCTTCCCAACAGCCAAGGGGCACCAACCGCCACCAGGCGCCACCAGCCGCAAATTGTAATTTCTAATTTTAGAGACGTTCTCGCTGCTCGTTCGCCTGCTGCCGGCTGCCCCCGCTGCCCCCGCTGCCCCCGCTTCACTGCTGCCACTGCTGCCCCCTCGTAGCTGCTGCTGCTGCCGCAAAACTGGGCAAAGCATTTATTAAAATCGCATTTCAGTCGCAGCTCCTGCAGATTTGCTGCGGTGACGGTGGCTGCAGCTGCAGCTGTTGCAGTTCTTGCCTCAGGCTTTTTTCCAGCATTTTAAAAGTGCAATTCATTTGCTTAATGCCGGCAATTTGGGTCAAAACTAACGGCAGATGCGAGCTAAATTACCGACAGCAACGATGGCTGCTGCTGCTGCTGCTGCTAATCGATTGGCCATTGACGGCCTAACCCGACCCGACCCGACCAGCCTGAGCTGGTGGCACGGCGCGTGGCACACGAACTGGGCCCAAAACACTTCACAATTTTTACGGCAATTTGCAGTTGTCACGTTTTTGCACCTTGGTCACTTAATTACTTAATTGGCTATTAGCTAATTGCCGACAGAAGCGCCACAAGGTGTGCCAGCACCGCCCAAAAGCAGCCCCTGCACCTGCACCTGCACCTGCACCACCCCGTATTGCCTCCACCCACTTCCGGCGGCAGCTGTTGCACACAGTTCGAGTGTTGCAGCTGCAGCTGATATATACTATTAATACCGTGTATAGTATGTATTGTATTTGCTGCTGCTGGTTCTAATTAATTAGCCTGCAGTTGGATACGTTACATGCACGCACTGTGCTTGCACCATTGTGCGGCGAGGCTCGTTGCGCGGCTTCCACAGCGAGCATTGATCACATGCCAGCTGATTCTGAAGTGCGGCAAGTTGGTCACACTGCTACGCACGTATACGTAATATTAGCAGAACTGAGACTATTTCCATGTGCGAATACTTTAGACTCTGCAGAAGTGCAAGAATTGCATGGCTGCTGAATTTGAAGGCCAAGTGCCACAAAGAATTCCACAGCATGTTGTGGCAGGCGAGGATATGTTTGACATGGTGGCGCACAGTTGCCCGAAAGAGCACAAATATTTCCTGCCTGGGAATATTTTCCAGCAAGTTATTTTCGATTAAATGTGCTCCATCTAGCTTACTGCCCGAGGGTGGCATGGGTGGTGCGGGGGGGTGCGGGGCATGGGTGCGCTGCCTGCGGCAAGCATTGTTTCACTTTCTCAGCATTTTGCGAAGCTTTCATTGTCCTTTCGCTTGGCTGCGGGCCATTATTCAGCCATTGGGTTGGCTTGAGCGGCGGTTGAGGGTGCACTGCATCATGGCAACCAACTAATTGTCAAAGTCTGCCCGAGATGTTGCTGTTGTTCTTGTTGTTGTTGTTGTTGTTGTGGTTGTGCAAGGCAGGCAGCCAGGACGATGCAGCAACAGCGACATTTAATTGAGTCCGGTGATGGCAGCATTGAAAGCTGAAGCCGAAGCTGAAGGACTGAAGGACACCCCGAATGGCGCCAGACTCCTGACTCTTGACTCCGCCTGGCTCTCAATGGATGGGCTGAACGGGCTGGATGGGCCGGATGGGCGTGGCACTGTTGAGTGCTTTCCATGCGCTCGCTTATTAACTGCAGCGCACACTCAAGGGCGGAGTCGATGGCACAGTGTGGAGGATTGTGGAGGATGGTGTGGGCGGAGGGGCGTGGCATCGTCGTCGTCGACGACGAGGGATTTTAACTTAAGCGCCTTGGTGAATCTTTAAAATTTTTAATGGATCGCTTTCAATTAGCAAGGGGCCAGGCACGAGGCAGGAAATGAAACGGAATTAGGAAGCAGGAAACCGGAAGTGGACGCGGACGCGGACGCGGACGTGGATGGACGGACAAGAAGGCTGTTGGCAAAAGTTGAACGCATAAATCAATGCGACCGCCTTTGTTGTCCACCACGCGCTACGCGACCTTTGACACCCGCGAACTGCAGTCGAGCTAATTGGGTTCATAGACACTCGCCACTTAATCAAATGCCAATTAGTTGCCCGATCTTCAAAGTGACCACTGCCCGCTCTCGCCTCCGCCCTCGTATGCCTGTGCAGCATAAACAATAAACTGAACAATGATGTGGCCAGTGGAATGGGGCGACTGCTAATTAGTTCGCCAAGCTGCGCCAAGAGGAAGCAGCAGCAGCAGCAGCAGCAGCGGGCAGAGGAAGGGCAGAGCGAGTGTGCGGCCTGTGCGCGGAACCTTCGTCCTCTTTGGCACTGTGTGTGAAGTGACATTTCTTTCTATCAGTTCTACTCATGTGTGTGAGCATCTGTGTGTGTGTGTGTGTGTGTGTGTGTGTGTGTGTATTAGTTTTCGCACACATTTCCGGCTCATTGATTGCGACAATGCCGCGAACAAAGGCCGGCAAAGTGTCAACTTTGGGAATTGATAGGCTCAGCTATCGGATAGCAGATAGCAGGGCCAATGCCACGGCAACTGAGCCACATGGTGACATCCCCCCGGATGTGCCTGGGCATCTCAGATAACTCAAATAACTCTCGCAGTGTCTTCAATTATTTAAAGAACAATTCAAGCGGGAAAGTAGATGATTTCATTGACTTTCTCGCGCTATAAATGATAAAAGAAGTATTTAGATGGAATGGAAGTCCATGAAAATGTAAAGAAACAGAGACTGACAGACAGATAAGAAGAGGGACGGACAGATAGACAAAGAGAGGAAGACAAACTGGGAGAGAGAAAGAACGAGAGAGAGGGAGGGAGGGAGAAAGAGAGAGAGAGACAGAGAGACAGACTGCAGGACAGATAGACAGTTAGACAAAGAGACAGACAGAGAGACAGACAGGAAGACAGACAGAAAGACAGAAAGAAATACAGAGAGATAGGCTGGGAGATAGAAAAACTAAGAGAGAGAGAGAAAGAGAGAGGCAGACCGAAAGAGGGACTGGCAGACAGAGAGACACATTGAGAGACAGACAGAAAGGTAGACTGAGAGACAGACAGTCAAACAGACAGACGGACAGTAAAACAGAGAGACAGAGAGATAATCAGAAAGAAAGACAGAGAGAAAGGCTGCGAGATAGAAAAACAAAGAAAGAGACAAACAGAATGAGAAACAGACAGACAAACAGAGAGACAGGCTGGGAAATGGAAAAACAAAGAGATAGAAAGAGAGGCAGACCGAAAGATGGACAGACAGACAGAGAGACAGACAAAGAGGTAGACTGAAAGACAGACAGACAGGCAGATAAACAGAGAGACAGACACAGAGACAGACAGAGAGACAGGCAAAGAGACCAGACAGGATATTTAAAGTGCAACCAGTCATTGCCAATATTCTCTTTGTGGGTAGCTTGAGTCATATAACAAAGCGTGACATATCAGATATCAGATATATCAAATAACTCTCACATTATCTTCAATTCTCAAGAAATGAAGAGAAGATAATTAAGTTCGCCTTCTATTGTATATACGTTGCGCATGCAAAATATTCAAAAACATCTTTAAGATTTGCTCTTTAAGCTGCTTAATCCTCAAACTACACTTAAACAACTCTACCCAGAGTTGGTTTATTGCCACACGTGCTGCGAACTAACCTCACTTATTCTGCGTCAGCTGCACTGAGCCGGAGCAATATGGTATCAATCGCCTCGGTTCAACGCCTTCGCAACACTTGCTGACCTAGACAACTATTCGCAGGGAGGGTGGGGGAAGGGGGAGGGGGGATTCGTGTTTTCGACTTTAGCTTGGGCTTGAGCTTTATCTGCTGTTCGCTGCAAGTTGAGTTAGGTTCGGGCTCAGGCAGGGGTCGCATTAATCAAATGCGTAAAGAGCCCAAGCACAGCATTGGGGACCGCAGAGAGTCATCTCGAGGCTGGCAGTGGGGCGTAAAATCGGCCTCAGGCAGTTGCTTCCTGTTAATCAGCAAGGGCAGGCCGAGGGGGTGCGTCTGGGGGTCGGGGCTATGCAGGAGCAGAAGTGGCTTCAGTTGGAAACTAAACGGCAGCTCATTTTAAATTAATTACAGACGGAGCAGCTCGAATGAATGATTCCACTTTATTGATTTCCATCTCACGCTGCAGTTGCTCTGTCTCTCTCTCTCTCTCTGTCTTTGTCTCTGTCTCGCTCCCTCTCGCTCTGTGTTGTCTGTCTCAGTTTTTGGAGTAATCCTCAGTCGCATACCGCCTAATACCCATTGGTATTCGAAACTAATGACAGAGATAACCGAGCGGGCACCGCATCGCATGCGTGAGCAAGAGAGCAGAGACAGCAGCAAGACAAAGCGAGGTAGAGACAGAGACAGAGAGAGAGAGAGAGAAGGTGAAGAGGTGGGAGGAAGACAGCGCACCGTAAAGACTCGGAGCAAGTGAAGCATTTCAATCTGCGCAGTGGCCATAATATTGATTACGGATCTGGGCTTTTGAGCCGGCTTAGCGCGCCAAAGGCAATTAACTTCGAATTATGAATAAGCTGACGAAACAACGCACCACCACTGCCTCCCCACTCTCTCTCTCTCTCTCTCTCTCTCTCCTTGTCATGCTCCGTTTCGCTGCGCATCACCTGCCTGACGTCAAACCCGCGTCAGAACGTGACGCTGACAGCTTGGCAAATGTGCTCGCATTTGTTTTTCCGCATTTCACACTTGCCCCTTGCAGCCATTTTCATCTCAATTTCCATCGCCATCGCCATTTCCATCTCCGTCCGTCACACTCCCCTCCCCTCTCTCTCTTTCTATCCCGCTCTCTCTCTCTGTCTCGCAAACACCTTGCAGCTTGTTCAGTCCGCCGGGACAGCGTCCCCAGTAAATTATTAAAACAGCAAAGTTGCGAGCTCAGACAAAAAGTAAGTTTGGCCTGGAAACACGGCGTAGGCACAGGCTGGCAGAGAACAAGGCACTGGCACGTACCTGCTGGCCCCAGCCGGGCAGGAGGAGCAAGTGGACGAGCAGAGTAAACGTGATTATGAGCGCGAATGAGTGGTCAACTTGAACTGGAACCACTGAAAATGCTCGCTGCACGACGACTGCCGATTGCCAGCCCCAGATGAGGATGAACTGGTAGGCAAGAGTTGCCCCGCCCACAGCACAGGGCAGCATGAATATGCATAAGACGCAAGATGGTTTCGCATGAATTAGTTATGAGGTTGATAACCGGTGTAGCACCCTGCCCCCAAGCGAAACCGAGCCGAGCTGAGCCGAGCCAAGTCAAGTCAAGTCAAGCCAGCGACCTGGCGACCTATCGACCTGGCAAACACAGGCGACTGTCGACTGGCAACTGCCGACTGGTGACTGGTGAATGGTGACCGACGTCACAAAAGCTTTAACATAATTAAGCCGAGGCTGACACACAAAACGGGCACATTAAACAGATTAAAGAACCGAAAAGGAGACAAAACATAAACCGGAAACCGAAGGAAAGAGATATGCCAGCGCGGATACAATAGTTTCTGCCGTTACCCAAGTGAGAGATGAGATGATGAGAGGGGTAGGCCCCAGGGGGGGGCAAAGTATTAAATTACCAAATTATCAGTTACTTACCCAAAGGCCAATGAACTGCAAATACTGCCCCCAGTACATACGATAATTGGTATTTGTATATTGTGTATATCGAAGCGCAAATGCGATCAAAATATAACTCAGTTATTTGGGTTATTATTAAATTACGACAGCCCCAAAAGGGGTTGCGGGCGTTCATGACGCAAGCACGTACGGGCACTATGTGCCTGTCTCTATATGTCTGTTTGTGTGTGTGTGTGTGTAACTGAGTGTCGCCATTTGTAGCCTACACTCATTGAAAATGCGTAATAACATGAGAAAACAGGAAAGGATGGCTAGCTTCGACCGAAGCTTCTACACCCTGGCAGGTTCTTATCTACTCCGATTGTTCCTATACTAATTGTATATAATGCTGAAGAATTGAATGATATTGATATTCAATGTAATGCCTCACTTTGATTGACACTGATAAGTTCATTTATTTCTAAAATCAGAACAGGTCTTCAAACAAATACCTTCATTCCAGCTGATTGTTCCTATGACAGCTATATGATATAGTGGTCCGAGATTGAATGGAATGTTATATGCACTTTATATATAAACGAGAGCAACAGTCGAGCGGCACGCTACAATGGGATACCCTTTGACGTACGGTGCCATAAAAAGTATCTAATTGTATGATACTAATCGCAATTAATCGTAATACTGCAGTACAATGCCACCTTGCATAAATTTCCATACGTTGCCAATATTTTATCCTAGCGAGCGAAAGACTTCAAAAAGCGGGGTGAGCAGTATATATCGGTATTTCTTTATAAATTTTAAATTGGCCAATATCGATAACTCACAATATATCGAGTAATCAAAATTAATATTTATTTAATTGCACTTTATGGTTTTGTATTTTTTACTGACCCATATTTTATATGAATTATTAAATAATAATCATATGAGCACGGATGCATATTTTGAATATTATGAATATGTACACAAGCATGCAAATACTTGCATACATTCATATTCATTTACCACGCCACCTATTGGTTGAGTATTCGTATATATTTATACAAGTAGAGTCGAGAAAGTCACAGGGTCGAAATGGTTTATCTAATAACTTCAGTGTTAATTGTCCGATCGGATTGCAATTTGGAGGATAAGTTCATATAGTATTTATCTATATAAATGCTAAAGCAGAACTTTGAGAAATGAGTTCTTCTAATGTTAATCGCAATGTAAATGAAAATTGTCGGTTTGCAGGGGCGGAAGGCGTGTTATTCCAAATTGAAAATAAACTTGATCTGCGTATGGTACACAGGAATTTTCATTTGGTGTCCCTAGCTTTTCTAATAGCTGAGATCGGCGCGTTCATCCAGACAGACGGTTAGACAGACGGACATGGCTCAATCGACTCGGCTAGCGATCCTGAGCAAGAATATATATACATTATGGGGTCTCCGACGCCTCCTTCTGCCTGTTACATACATTTGCACAAAGTCAGTATACCCTTTTTGACCATTTTCAATGGTCGAAGGGTATAAAAATGTCCGATATAGTATATTTGGTTACAATATCTTAGCAAATACCAAAAATCGACCGATAGTTTATATGACAGCTATAC
Source organism: Zaprionus ornatus (assembly GCA_018904035.1). Taxonomy (NCBI): domain Eukaryota; kingdom Metazoa; phylum Arthropoda; class Insecta; order Diptera; family Drosophilidae; genus Zaprionus; species Zaprionus ornatus. The sequence continues at coordinate 26,853,215 of JAEIFZ010000001.1, forward strand.
GATTATTCAGTGCGATCCGGCTCGTTGCGACTTATTTGCAGTGTGCAGCAATAAGAAGCATGCATGCCATGTTTCATTAAGATAACTGCAATACTGAGAGTCTAGTTTGCATTGCAACAGACGGACACACGGCCAGATGGACAGACGGACAGACGGACAGTGTTACTGATGCAGAATATATATTCTCAATGGGGTCGGAGATGTCTCCTAAGGTGCCTTGCAAACTTCTGCCCTATGTTAATATACCCTCTGCAAGGGTATCTCTGTATATGTTCATATATATTCCTGATATGTCTGGCCAGACATGACCGATGAATTAAAAGTGTTTTTGTATTTGAATTATTAACTTAAAATCGACTTAGCAAGCTTATCGACAGGCAAAGGGGAAGCTGTCTTGCCTCAAAGAAGGCACGAGTGCTAAAACAAGACTGACAAGTCCAGGCAACTGTTCCCCGTAGACCCATATCCACACACACACACACACACACACACGCACACGGATCCGAGGAGTATTCATGTCTTTGCCTTTGTCATGCTGATATGCCTGTTATGCATTATTGCTTTACCTATTCCGAGAACAATAATAATAATAACAATCGTATTTTTTGTGTACGCAGATAAAAAGTTCCATAGTCAATTTGAGTTGTTGCTGTTCTTGTTGTTGCGGGGAGGAGGGGGGGAGATGTCAGCTACGTAACTGTTCTTTATACACTTCCAACGTGATGCGCTACGTGTGTGTGTGTGTGACAACAGAATGCATATGTGTGTGTGTGTGTGTGTGAGTGTGCTTAGGCATATTGTTTGGAACATGGGTTGACTGCTGGATCTGTGTCACTTGGATATGTTTACCATCTACCCCTCCCCTGGCATACGTGCGTGTGTGTGTGTGTGTGTGTCTGAGTATTATGCAAAATGTTGTCATAAATATAACAGAAAATGCTGAAAACTGAAAGAGACTGGCTGATTGTCTGTTCGTCTGTTCGTCTGTTTGTCTGGTTCAGTTCTGAATCGCAAATTGCAGCAAACAGAGACTCGCACACACGAATCAATAAGTTGCCATGATATGTCCCATATTGCATAACTATAAATTATATATATGCATGTATATGCACTCGTATATTTTGTATACTTTACGCAGAGCAGGCAGAGAGGAGGGAGAGAGAGACAGAGAGAGTATGTTGAGTTAGGTCGCATGTTTATCTATATAATTGCTATGCTCGACAATGTGTGCGCACAAAGGAAACAGTTGCAATTCCCGCACTAACTGTGCACACTGTGCAAACCTTGCGCAATCAGCAATCAATTAAAGTAATTCAATTTCCCATTTTCCACATTTGCCACATTTTCCCCATTCGCCCATGTCCAGGGCCCAGTGAAAATTGCAATTAAAGCATCGGAACGCACCGCCCGAACGGAGCTTTGTAAGCCTGCCTAATCGGATTAGGTAACTGCTCGGGTTATTTGACTAATTGCCACAACAGTTGCTCGAGGATAAGCCGGCATAAGGAGACAGCCAGGCACAGAGAGAGAGAGAGCGACAGAGAGAAGGAGAGGAGAGAGTTGTCGAGAAGCCAGAGAGAAGTCAATTGAGAAAAGCTTCTGAATTGTTGCAGACATTCGCAATTCCCCCCCTCCGAGTTACTCCAAAAGTGCAGCATATGCAAATATTGCGTATACGCAGCGGGGCACGCCTTGTTATGGGCAGAAGTGTCGCGTATGTGACAAGAGCGTGACAAAACACGTGTCAAGTGCGTGACAGCGACCTGACAAATCAGCGCATTAGCAGCGCATCCGGCGAAGATGCTCCCGCATCCTGAGTCCCAGGCCCAGCCGGATAAGGGTGAGTCGCAGTCAGAGTTCGCGTTGGAGTTGGAGTTGCCAGTTAACCCATTATTGACAGCTCAAGCGAGCGTAGGCTGCTGAATTTAAATGTGCTCCTCACACACACACACACACACACACACACACACACACACACACACACACACACACACACACACACACACACACACACACACACACACACACACACACACACACACACACACACACACATACCCGTGTGGTGGCGGGTCCTAGAATACCACCTCAGCAAGTAACCGCTGGTCGTACGAGGCGACTAAAGGGACACAACGGGGATGGCCTCTCCCCGAAAGGCGCCGGGGAGGTGGAAAGGCCCTGTTTGCCACTACCTCTAGTAGTGGACGGGACGATTCCTTTACGGGGAAAGGCAAGTAGCTCGCAACCGCCGGCCAATGACCAGGTATCCCCTGGACAGTCCGCGAACACCTGTTCAAAGACTGGCTAACGCGAGAAGACGAGTCTTTTGCGGGTAGACTGTAACAACCGCATGGGTGATTCCATCAAAATCAAAATGGTAGGTCCTTTAAGGAATACTCTTACGGTGCAGGGGGTCGGATCCCCAGTGCCGGCGACAGGAAGGGGCGAGCAAGCGGGCCCCTCGTCGTCGATATACAGCGACCGCAATGCCTCGGTGGTGGGAAACTTGGCCACCGTTGCAGATAATATCGCAAGAAACACCCCTACCAGAGACAGGGAAAAAAACGTGGAGGAACTTCCCTCCACTATAAATAAGAATGGAGAAGATGAAAGTGCCTTCTTCAGGAAGAGCACAAAAATGGCTAGATCCCCTGTGGGATCAATAGCTCAGCCGGCAGTCCCCAAAAAGCCACCCCCAATGGCCGAAAAGGAGACAGAAGCGCCAGCAAGGTCCCCACCTATGGATAGCAGCCAGGTGGAAGACGTCACCGAGCTCAGCCAGCTATCAAGCATAATTGACCAAGTGCTTGAGATGGTGATCGTCAAAGGTGTCCGTCATATCAACCAGGGTATGAAGGATACCTTTGTAGAAATGAAAGCACTGTGTAGCAGTGCACTTGAGAAGGCTAAAGGGGTATCTGAAGGACATAAGGTCCCTCAGGTATTATCTACGTCAGCCAATACCCCGAAAAGACCTAGGGAGAGTGTCGCTGGAACAAGGCCCACTCCCCCAAAAAGAGTCGCCACCTGGAGCCAGCTGGGGCAAACAGGACGACTTTTAAAAAGGTCAGCCCGACTGCAGCAAAAATGCCAGTTAAGGCCAAAAAAGCTGAGCAGGCCAAACCGGTGAGAGAGATCACCCGGGGAAAGCCAGCAGAACTGACGGGCAGGCCCAAGGTTGCTAAACCAAACAAAGAAGGGAGCCCAATAAAGCAACCAAGGAAGGAAGGGTGGACCAAGGTCACAAAGAAGGTCACAAAACCCAGAAAGGTCGCCGCCAGACCCGATGCTATCATCGTGTCTACAAAAGGCGACATGTCCTATGCAGACATTCTCCGCACAATAAAGGGGAATGATGCGCTCAAGGGCCTAGGTGACAATGTCACAAAAATTAGAAGGACGCAAAGTGGTGACTTGCTCCTTCAACTTAAGAAGAAGCCTAGTGAGGTGCCGCAGAGCTACGAGGTAGCTGTGCAGCAAGTCCTAGGAGATAAGGCAACCGCAAGAACACTTACAAAAGAAGTGTTCTTGGAGGTCAGGGACATTGACGAGGTCACCAATAGGGATGACATTGTAGAGGCGGTCCAGCACCAGTTAGGAGAAGGTAGAAAGCTGGGCGGGATTGTGAAGAGTCTGCGTAAGTCTTTTGGGGAGACACAAACAGCTCTTCTCAAAGTACCGGTAGAAGTGGCCAATAGGGCCATAGAAAAGGGGCACCTTAAGATAGGGTGGGTTAGATGCAGGGTTAGGGTGAAAACCAACACCCTGAAGTGTTTTAAATGCTGGCACTACGGGCATACGGCTCGCACATGTACCAGCACCGTAAACAGAACGGAGTGCTGCATAAAGTGCGGTCAGGAGGGGCACAAAATAAAAATGTGCAAGGCTACGGCTTGCTGTGCGGTCTGCAAAGACCAAAAGCGTCGAGACGTAGATCATATTGTGGGCAGCAAAAACTGCCTAGCTTTCCAGGACGCAGTCAAGAAGACTCACAATTAAGGTCCTGCAGATAAACCTTAATCATTGTGAGGCAGCGCAAGATCTCTTGACGCAAACCTGCTTTGAGGAAGGCATAGACGTTGTTCTAATCAGTGAACAATACAAGAACCTAGCTACAACCAACTGGGTTAGTGATAAAACTGGTAAAGCGGCGATTTGGGCATGTGGAAGCAAGCCCATTGACGACAAGCCGCTGACCACTGAAGTTCATTTCGCTAGGGCAAAAATAGCCGGTGTACATTTTTATAGCTGCTACCTACCACCGAGCTTAGAAATGTACGACTACGATAGGACTTTAGACAATATAGGGACCCATGCTAGAAGTAGTCATCCAAACATCATAGGCGGGGACTTCAATGCCTGGGCTGCCGAATGGGGCAGTCGCCTCACAAATGTAAGAGGCCATGCAGTTATTACAGCCTTCTCCTTATTAGACGCAGTGCTGCTTAACACAGGCAATAAAAGCACTTTTGAGCGAAATGGCAGGACATCAATCGTTGATATATCCTTCGCCAGCTCCAATATAAGTAGAACGATCTCGTGGCAAGTGAGCGATATCTACACTCATAGTGACCATAGAGCCATATTAATGAGTGTAGATAGACACAGCAGTAGAAGCACCCAGGAACGAGTAATCAATGGTTGGAAAGAAGACACTCTGGATGAGGACGTCCTTAGATACCTCATCACAGAGCAGAACAATGCTGTCCTTCTGCATGGTAATACCTCTGACGCGAAGGCAACATCCCTTTCCAATCTATTGACTTCTGCCTGCGACGCCTCTATGGCGAGAAAATCCAAAGGTGGCTCAAGATGGAAGCCAGCCTTTTGGTGGAGTCACGAGATCGCGGATTCTAGACGTAAATGCATACGAGCTAGAAGAACCCTATGCCGATGTAGAGATGAGGAGCAACGGGAAACCCTCAGATCGCACTTCAAGGACGCAAAAAGGGAGCTAAAGAAAGCGATAAAGCTAAGCAAAGCATCGCACTTTAACACCCTGCGTGATGGTATGAATACCAACCCTTGGGGCGGGGCATATAAGGCTGTAATGAGCAAGATAAGAGGACAGCGAGCAACCGCTCCGGCTTGTCCCCAACTCTTGCGCACAATAGTTGAGACCCTTTTCCCAACACAGGTGAATCGACATAACGAACCTGCAGATGCTTGGACTGAGGGGATGAGTAGACACCAGGAGGAAGTAGAGATAGGGGAGGTATTAGAAATTGCTAAGACCTTCGCGAACAGCAAAGCGCCGGGACTAGACGCAGTACCCAACAAGGTACTGAAGATAGCGGTAGACGCGAACCCCTCCATATTTGCAGAAGTATACACAGACTGCATACAGACAGGGACTTTTCCGGAAATCTGGAAAAGACAAAGACTGGTACTAATACCAAAAGGTAACAAACCGCCAGGTGAGCCTAGTTCATACAGACCGCTCTGTATGATCGATACAATGGGGAAAATGCTAGAAAAGGTAGTAGCTAGCAAGCTTAGCACCTTCATTGAAGAAATAGGTGGTCTATCGGATGACCAATACGGATTTAGGAGAAATAGGTCGACAGTAGACGCGATCAGTAGGGTTAAGCAGATTGCTGAAGAAGCAATAGCGGGAGTTAGGTGGCGAGGAGGCCAGAAGAAGTACTGCGCTATAATTACCCTTGATATAAAAAATGCCTTTAACTCAGTGAGTTGGCATCATATCATGCAGGCGCTGCGTAACCTCAACACGCCTCAATACTTGTTAAGAATTGTTGGTAGCTACCTGAGTGACCGTACACTTGTGTACGACACTGAGGAAGGGCGAAAACAATACCAAGTTACAGGCGGCGTTCCGCAAGGATCGGTTCTTGGACCGCTCCTGTGGAACATAGTATATGATGGGGTATTACGCCTTCCACTCAGGGATGAGGTCAAGATCATCGGATATGCTGATGATATTGCCGTCATCATAGTTGGAAAGCACCTGGCGGAGGTGAAAGACAATAGCACCGATGCCACGCAAAGGATAAAGCAGTGGCTGACAGAGCACGATTTGAGACTAGCCGGGGAAAAAACTGAGGCGGTCCTTATTTCAAGTAGAAAGAAACTTGAAGATGTGACGCTCAGTATTGACGGATTCAATATCCGCACGGGCTCAGCAATAAAGTACCTAGGCGTACTTATAGACGCCAGGCTGAGCTTTAAAAGCAATATCATTGCAATGAGCGAAAAAGCAGCCAGAGTACAAATGGCACTCGCAAGAGTAATGCCAAACATCGGGGGTCCAAGACAAGCTATACGATCACTCGTATCGCGTGTTACCCTATCGGTGTTAATGTATGCAGCCCCTATATGGGCATCAGCGCTAAAAAAGGCAACCTACGCCCAACACTATAACGCTGTAGTGAGACGTAGCTGCCAAAGAGTCTGTAGCGCCTTCCGGACGGTATCCGGTGATGCTATCCAAGTTCTAGCCGGCATTATGCCGGCTGACTTGATCGCGCTAGATTACCAAGCGCAATATAATAAGAGGCACAGCCTAACCCCTGTTACCTACGATGAAGGTAAATCCATTAGGGATTGGCAACAAAGGTGGGATGCAACCAGCTGCGGGAGGTGGACACACCGTCTGGTGCCGCATATAGAATCATGGGTCAGAAGAAGCCACGGACAAGTGGACTTCTATATGACCCAGTTTCTTACAGGACATGGCTGTTTCAGGCGCTACCTGAATAAGTACGGTCATGACCCTGAGGTGGTTTGCTACCTTTGCAACGAAGACGATGAGACTGTGGAACATATTTTCTTCCACTGCCCTTATTACGCAGACAAACGGGAAATCGTCAATAGACGCTTAGGAGTAGATGTAAGCCCAGAGAATGTTGTAGGGCTTATGTTAGAGACCCCAGAAAACTGGGACCTTATAAAGGAAATGTGTGTGTGCATTATGGTAGAGCAGCGTAGGCTAGAAAGACTGCGAAACTCTTCCGTGCAGCAACCATCAACCAGGTAGAGCCACCACAGGGCTAAGCTCGGCCCCTTGCGAAGATTTATACTTTAGGAGTGGTTCCGCAAGGGGTACTACAAACGAGCCGTAGGGAGGAGTGTTCCTGAGCGGGTTTTTAGTGGGGGCGGATCCCACACTACCGTCACTAGGACGGTGTCTCTCAAGATTTTTTCCCATGAACACTCTTATAAAAAAAAAAAAAAAAAAAAACACACACACACACACACACACACACACACACACACACACACACACACACACACACACACACACACACACACACACACACACACACACACACACACACACACACACACACACACACACACACACACACACACACACACACACACACACACACACACACACACACACACACACACACACACACACACACACCCGTGTGGTGGCGGGTCCTAGAATACCACCTCAGCAAGTTACCGCTGGTCGTACGAGGCGACTAAAGGGACACAACGGGGATGGCCTCTCCCCGAAAGGCGCCGGGGAGGTGGAAAGGCCCTGTTTGCCACTACCTCTAGTAGTGGACGGGACGATTCCTTTACGGGGAAAGGCAAGTAGCTCGCAACCGCCGGCCAATGACCAGGTATCCCCTGGACAGTCCGCGAACACCTGTTCAAAGACTGGCTAACGCGAGAAGGCGAGTCTTTTGCGGGTAGACTGTAACAACCGCATGGGTGATTCCATCAAAATCAAAATGGTAGGTCCTTTAAGGAATACTCTTACGGTGCAGGGGGTCGGATCCCCAGTGCCGGCGACAGGAAGGGGCGAGCAAGCGGGCCCCTCGTCGTCGATATACAGCGACCGCAATGCCTCGGTGGTGGGAAACTTGGCCACCGTTGCAGATAATATCGCAAGAAACACCCCTACCAGAGACAGGGAAAAAAACGTGGAGGAACTCCCCTCCACTATAAATAAGAATGGAGAAGATGAAAGTGCCTTCTTCAGGAAGAGCACAAAAATGGCTAGATCCCCTGTGGGATCAATAGCTCAGCCGGCAGTCCCCAAAAAGCCACCCCCAATGGCCGAAAAGGAGACAGAAGCGCCAGCAAGGTCCCCACCTATGGATAGCAGCCAGGTGGAAGACGTCACCGAGCTCAGCCAGCTATCAAGCATAATTGACCAAGTGCTTGAGATGGTGATCGTCAAAGGTGTCCGTCATATCAACCAGGGTATGAAGGATACCTTTGCAGAAATGAAAGCACTGTGTAGCAGTGCACTTGAGAAGGCTAAAGGGGTATCTGAAGGACATAAGGTCCCTCAGGTATTATCTACGGCAGCCAATACCCCAAAAAGACCTAGGGAGAGTGTCGCTGGAACAAGGCCCACTCCCCCAAAAAAGAGTCGCCACCTGGAGCCAGCTGGGGCAAACAGGACGACTTTTAAAAAGGTCAGCCCGACTGCAGCAAAAATGCCAGTTAAGGCCAAAAAAGCTGAACAGGCCAAACCGGTGAGAGAGATCACCCGGGGAAAGCCAGCAGAACAGACGGGCAGGCCCAAGGTTGCTAAACCAAACAAAGAAGGGAGCCCAGTAAAGCAACCAAGGAAGGAAGGGTGGACCAAGGTCACAAAGAAGGTGACAAAACCCAAAAAGGTCGCCGCCAGACCCGATGCTATCATCGTGTCTACAAAAGGCGACATGTCCTATGCAGACATTCTCCGCACAATAAAGGGGAATGATGCGCTCAAGGGCCTAGGTGACAATGTCACAAAAATTAGAAGGACGCAAAGTGGTGACTTGCTCCTTCAACTTAAGAAGAAGCCTAGTGAGGTGCCGCAGAGCTACGAGGTAGCTGTGCAGCAAGTCCTAGGAGATAAGGCAACCGCAAGAACACTTACAAAAGAAGTGTTCTTGGAGGTCAGGGATATTGACGAGGTCACCAATAGGGATGACATTGTAGAGGCGGTCCAGCACCAGTTAGGAGAAGGTAGAAAGCTGGGCGGGATTTTGAAGAGTCTGCGTAAGTCTTTTGGGGAGACACAAACAGCTCTTCTTAAGGTACCGGTAGAAGTGGCCAATAGGGCCATAGAAAAGGGGCACCTTAAGATAGGGTGGGTTAGATGCAGGGTTAGGGTGAAAACCAACACCCTGAAGTGTTTTAAATGCTGGCACTACGGGCATACGGCTCGCACATGTACCAGCACCGTAAACAGAACGGAGTGCTGCATAAAGTGCGGTCAAGAGGGGCACAAAATTAAAATGTGCAAGGCTACGGCTTGCTGTGCGGTCTGCAAAGACCAAAAGCGTCGAGACGTAGATCATATTGTGGGCAGCAAAAACTGCCTAGCTTTCCAGGACGCAGTCAAGAAGACTCACAATTAAAGTCCTGCAGATAAACCTTAATCATTGTGAGGCAGCGCAAGATCTCTTGACGCAAACCTGCTTTGAGGAAGGCATAGACGTTGTTCTAATCAGTGAACAATACAAGAACCTAGCTACAACCAACTGGGTTAGTGATAAAACTGGTAAAGCGGCGATTTGGGCATGTGGAAGCAAGCCCATTGACGACAAGCCGCTGACCACTGAAGTTCATTTCGCTAGGGCAAAAATAGCCGGTGTACATTTTTATAGCTGCTACCTACCACCGAGCTTAGAAATGTACGACTACGATAGGACTTTAGACAATATAGGGACCCATGCTAGAAGTAGTCACCCAAACATCATAGGCGGGGACTTCAATGCCTGGGCTGCCGAATGGGGCAGTCGCCTCACAAATGTAAGAGGCCATGCAGTTATTACAGCCTTCTCCTTATTAGACGCAGTGCTGCTTAACACAGGCAATAAAAGCACTTTTGAGCGAAATGGCAGGACATCAATCGTTGATATATCCTTCGCCAGCTCCAATATAAGTAGAACGATCTCGTGGCAAGTGAGCGATATCTACACTCATAGTGACCATAGAGCCATATTAATGAGTGTAGATAGACACAGCAGTAGAAGCACCCAGGAACGAGTAATCAATGGTTGGAAAGAAGACACTCTGGATGAGGACGTCCTTAGGTACCTCATCACAGAGCAGAACAATGCTGTCCTTCTGCATGGTAATACCTCTGACGCGAAGGCAACATCACTTTCCAATCTATTGACTTCTGCCTGCGACGCCTCTATGGCGAGAAAATCCAAAGGTGGCTCAAGATGGAAGCCAGCCTTTTGGTGGAGTCACGAGATCGCGGATTCTAGACGTAAATGCATACGAGCTAGAAGAACCCTATGCCGATGTAGAGATGAGGAGCAACGGGAAACCCTCAGATCGCGCTTCAAGGACGCAAAAAGGGAGCTAAAGAAAGCGATAAAGCTAAGCAAAGCATCGCACTTTAACACCCTGCGTGATGGTATGAATACCAACCCTTGGGGCGGGGCATATAAGGCTGTAATGAGCAAGATAAGAGGACAGCGAGCAACCGCTCCGGCTTGTCCCCAACTCTTGCGCACAATAGTCGAGACCCTTTTCCCAACACAGGTGAATCGACGTAACGAACCTGCAGATGGTTGGACTGAGGGGATGAGTAGACATCAGGAGGAAGTAGAGATAGGGGAGGTATTAGAAATAGCTAAGACCTTCGCAAACAGCAAAGCGCCGGGACTAGACGCAGTACCCAACAAGGTACTGAAGATAGCGGTAGACGCGAACCCCTCCATATTTGCAGAAGTATATACAGACTGCATACAGACAGGGACTTTTCCGGAAATCTGGAAAAGACAAAGACTGGTACTAATACCAAAAGGTAACAAACCGCCAGGCGAGCCTAGTTCATACAGACCGCTCTGTATGATAGATACAATGGGGAAAATGCTAGAAAAGGTAGTAGCTAGCAAGCTTAGCACCTTCATTGAGGAAATAGGTGGTCTATCGGATGACCAATACGGATTTAGGAGAAATAGGTCGACAGTAGACGCGATCAGTAGGGTAAAGCAGATTGCTGAAGAAGCAATAGCGGGAGTTAGGTGGCGAGGAGGCCAGAAGAAGTACTGCGCTATAATTACCCTTGATATTAAAAATGCCTTTAACTCAGTGAGTTGGCATCATATCATGCAGGCGCTGCGTAACCTCAACACGCCTCAATACTTGGTAAGAATTGTTGGTAGCTACCTGAGTGACCGTACACTTGTGTACGACACTGAGGAAGGGCGAAAACAATACCAAGTTACAGGCGGCGTTCCGCAAGGATCGGTTCTTGGACCGCTCCTGTGGAACATAGTATATGATGGGGTATTACGCCTTCCACTCAGGGATGAGGTCAAGATCATCGGATATGCTGATGATATTGCCGTCATCATAGTTGGAAAGCACCTGGCGGAGGTGAAAGACAATAGCACCGATGCCACGCAAAGGATAAAGCAGTGGCTGACAGAGCACGATTTGAGACTAGCCGGGGAAAAAACTGAGGCGGTCCTTATTTCAAGTAGAAAGAAACTTGAAGATGTGACGCTCAGTATTGACGGATTCAATATCCGCACGGGCCCAGCAATAAAGTACTTAGGCGTACTTATAGACGCCAGGCTGAGCTTTAAAGGCAATATCATTGCAATGAGCGAAAAAGCAGCCAGAGTACAAATGGCACTCGCAAGAGTAATGCCAAACATCGGGGGTCCAAGACAAGCTATACGATCACTCGTATCGCGTGTTACCCTATCGGTGTTAATGTATGCAGCCCCTATATGGGCATCAGCGCTAAAAAAGGCAACCTACGCCCAACACTATAACGCTGTAGTGAGACGTAGCTGCCAAAGAGTCTGTAGCGCCTTCCGGACGGTATCCGGTGATGCTATCCAAGTTCTAGCCGGCATTATGCCGGCTGACTTGATCGCGCTAGATTACCAAGCGCAATATAATAAGAGGCACAGCCCAATCCCTGTTACCTACGATGAAGGTAAATCCATTAGGGATTGGCAACAAAGGTGGGATGCAACCAGCTGCGGGAGGTGGACACACCGTCTGGTGCCGCATATAGAATCATGGGTCAGAAGAAGCCACGGACAAGTGGACTTCTATATGACCCAGTTTCTTACAGGACATGGCTGTTTCAGGCGCTACCTGAATAAGTACGGTCATGACCCTGAGGTGGTTTGCTACCTTTGCAACGAAGACGATGAGACTGTGGAACATATTTTCTTCCACTGCCCTTATTACGCAGACAAACGGGAAATCGTCAATAGACGCTTAGGAGTAGATGTAAGCCCAGAGAATGTTGTAGGGCTTATGTTAGAGACCCCAGAAAACTGGGACCTTATAAAGGAAATGTGTGTGTGCATTATGGTAGAGCAGCGTAGGCTAGAAAGACTGCGAAACTCTTCCGTGCAGCAACCATCAACCAGGTAGAGCCACCACAGGGCTAAGCTCGGCCCCTTGCGAAGATTTATACTTTAGGAGTGGTTCCGCAAGGGGTACTACAAACGAGCCGTAGGGAGGAGTGTTCCTGAGCGGGTTTTTAGTGGGTGCGGATCCCACACTACCGTCACTAGGACGGTGTCTCTCAAGATTTTTTCCCATGAACACTCTTATAAAAAAAAAAAAAAAACACACACACACACACACACACACACAGCACCTTCTGGCAGCCTGCCACGCCCCCTGCCAGCGCTGTGGGATGGCGCACATTTTCTTTTAATTAAAAGCTGGAAAGTTTCTCTTCGGGGCCCGTCAAATTTCACGCAATAGGCGACCGGAGCTTGCCAATTTTTCCGTTTCGGCTTGCGTACCCAAATGGCAGAAGTAAGAAAAGCTGCTTACAACGGGGCACTCGACTGCGAAATACCCTGCTAGTACATATAGCTAAGCTCTCTTGCTGATCAGATATATATGAAATATACTTCGCCTTCTGCACTGAATATGCCCACTCTCAGTGATTGCCAGGGTACAAAAGGGGCGTCCTTTCTATCTGTCTGTATGAGCAGCACTGTGGGTGTGCGTGTGTGTGTGTGTGCCTGTGCGTGTGAGTAATTAGACAGGCTCCGCTGGCGCTTTGGCGTCGACGGCTTCTTAGCGCGGCCAAAAATTATTGCCCGTCAAATGTGTCATAAATTTTTGGGCTACCAGCGCTCACCTTGGCGGCCATTTTGAAACGTGCTGATGAAAGGGGGTAGTGGAGTGGGTGGGCGGGCTATGGTCCTAGAACTGAAGTATGGGCGTGTGCCCTCTGGAGGGCAACTGAGACAAACGGCAACGCGTTGTGCCGCGTTAAAAGCTCTCAAATTGTGTTGAGTAAAATGTAAATTCCGACATTAAAATTCAGCCCCAATAGCTGCGATTTCAGTTAAGTCGACAGAGGGATACCCTAGAAATCCAATGGAAGGTTATTTAAAGACTTAATAAAATAAATAAATGAGTGTTGATGACCTGATAACGAATGTTTTGTTCGTTATTCATTAACTATAATTACTATATCTACAGAGATCTACCATCGAGTCCACACTATTCTTTACTACTTTATAGTATCTATCTCTATCATCTATTTTACTCTATTCTTTAGAGCTGCATCTATTCTACTCTTTTCTTTACAACTCCATCTATCTCTTCCATATTTTCAACCCTATTCTTTCCTACTTCATCCATTCCCTTATATTCTTTCCTACATCTATCCAGCATGTATTCTTCTCTTCCCATTACGACTTTATCTATCCCTATCATCGATTCCACACTATTCTTTACTACTCCATCTATCTCTACCCTCTTTTGTACACTACCCATTATATTCTTTCCTTCATCTATTCTTCTCTATCCATTACTACTTTATCTATTTCCATCATATATTTTACTCTATTCATTAGTACTCCATCTATTCTGCACTATTCCCTACTACTATATCTACCTCTATCATGATTCCACAGTATCTGTCGCATATTCATATTCAGAACGATGGTTATTCCTACTACATTCATAATAGTCTCAAGAGCAAGAGAAGGAGAACAGAAGAAGAGCACTTTGCCTTGCGGAATCTCAATCGAAATTCGATATACCCGCTCTAGGCTGACATGGCATGCCGGAGAGTGAGCTGACAGCCGAGAGTTGACGGGGTGCCATTGAAGCCTGCTCCGGCACAGTGGGAGCAACTGAACTGCCGCCGCATATGTGTCAACGACTTGGTCAACATTAAAGGCTTTGCGCCTCGTTCTGCGTGACCTCCTGTCGCGCTGCTGTTTGTGTCTGCGTGTTTGTGTGTGTGTGTGTGCAGTCCCCAGCTAGTGCGAGTGTCGGACCATTCTGGGGGCTGACACAAACTTTGTAAACTCGGCATGTTCCCTTTCATTTAATCCTTGCCGTAAGTAGCTGCCATATTATCTGAAATCCTTATGGAATTTAATAAGCTTATGCCGCTCAGTTTGGCAATGGCTCTGGCTCTGGCCCTGGCCCTGGCCCTGAAACCTATTCAGGCTTCAGCACAAAAAGCAAAATTAAATGAGTATTAGGTCAGTTGCTGATATCATCAAAGTGCGAGGACACTTCAAAGCAAAACAAAAGAGACAAGAGAAAAACCCAAAACTAACTAACTAACAGGGACTAACATTTCCATACTTGTGGTGAAAGTTAAAGCTCCGCAGAGGCACTCAGCGTACGCTCTGCTTCACTCCGTGTGGATCTTTACTAAATTGTAATAGCTCTATTATTTGTTAGCTTATTTAGGCAATTTAAATGGGTTTATAAATGATATAGAAACTAGAAATTACTGCGATCATAAGTGAATATAAAGCACAACCAATTATCAATTAGAAGAGTTCAACTTAATCATCTACTTAACCTCACACTTGGTGCCTATTCTGAAATTCTAATAGCCTTATTATTTGTTAGCTTATTTTGACAATTTAAATAGGTTTATAAATGATTAAGTAACTAGAAACTACTGCGATCATTAGTGAATATAAAGCACAATCAATAATCAATTAAAAGAGTTCTTCTTAATCATCTACTTCTCACACTTGGTGCCTATTCTGAACTGTCTCTGAAGTGCCTTGTCTTGGATCTTTACTAAATTGTCATAGCTCTATCATTTGTTAGCTTATTTTGGCAATTTAAATGGGTTTATAAATGATATAGAAACTAGAAATTACTGCGATCATAAGTGAATATAAATCAATTATCAATTAGAAGAGTTATACTTAATCATCTACCTAACCTCACACTTGGTGCCTATTCTGAAATTCTAATAGCTCTATTATTTGTTAGCTTATTTTGGCAATTTAAATGGGTTTATAAATGATATAGAAACTAGAAATTACTGTGATCATAAGTGAATATAAATCAATTATCAATTAGAAGAGTTATACTTAATCATCTACCTAACCTCACACTTGGTGCCTATTCTGAAATTCTAATAGCTCTATTATTTGTTAGCTTATTTAGGCAATTTAAATGGGTTTATAAATGATATAGAAACTAGAAATTACTGTGATCATAAGTGAATATAAATCAATTATCAATTAGAAGAGTTATACTTAATCATCTACCTAACCCCACACTTGGTGCCTATTCTAAACTCTCTCTGAAATGCCTTGTCTTGGATCATTACTAAATTGTCATAGCTCTATTATTTGGCAGCTTATTTTGGCAATTTAAATGGGTTTATACATGATATAGAAACTAGAAATTACTGCGATCATAAGTGAATATAAATCAATTATCAATTAGAAGAGTTATACTTAATCATCTACCTAACCTCACACTTGGTGCCTATTCTGAAATTCTAATAGCTCTATTATTTGTTAGCTTATTTTGGCAATTTAAATGGGTTTATAAATGATATAGAAACTAGAAATTACTGTGATCATAAGTGAATATAAATCAATTATCAATTAGAAGAGTTATACTTAATCATCTACCTAACCTCACACTTGGTGCCTATTCTGAAATTCTAATAGCTCTATTATTTGTTAGCTTATTTAGGCAATTTAAATGGGTTTATAAATGATATAGAAACTAGAAATTACTGTGATCATAAGTGAATATAAATCAATTATCAATTAGAAGAGTTATACTTAATCATCTACCTAACCCCACACTTGGTGCCTATTCTAAACTCTCTCTGAAATGCCTTGTCTTGGATCATTACTAAATTGTCATAGCTCTATTATTTGGCAGCTTATTTTGGCTATTTAAATAGGTTTATAAATGACTTATTAACTAGAAACTACTGCGATCATTAGTGACTATAAAGCACAATCAATAATCAATTAGAAGAGTTCTACTTAATCATCTACGCAGTCACACTTGGTGCTTATTCTGAACTGTCTCAGAAATGCCTTGTCTTGTGAGGGTGCTTTGCTAAACACCATTTTGCCGGATGCCCGTAAACGTGGAGAGTGTTTAGCCCGCAACCTCAGCCAGGTTGTTGTGGGATGTCAGAAACACAAAGCCGTTTCCCGCTAATGGATATCTCGGCTCTTGGTCTGTCCTTGTCTGTGTTGTCCTCATCTGTTTTTGTTTTTGTCTGTGGTGCACTTCTTATTTAAGGGCTGCGCTTATCCTGGCGACAGTTGATGCAGTTGTCAGTTGGGTAGAGTCTCGTAACAAGTTGTTGGAATGCCTAGCCCGGTTTCGGATTCAGCTATCCCATTGTGCCTCCTTCTGCCGGTCGCACTCGAAGGGCGGCAGGACTGAGGGACTGACAACAATTACTTATTTAATTTCTGTATGTTCTGTTCGTCTTGTGGTCCGTCCTTGACGCAGTGCCATATCATGTGCTGTATCGGGCCCAGGCCTAGGCACAGACCCAGGCTCAGAGCCGACAACTTCAGCTGCTCCTTGCCCCTTGGCCCTGGGTCCTTTGCGAGTGCTTTGCTGGTAAATGTGGCCAATGTACTGCGTCCTGCGTCCTGCCTTGACACAAAAGAGAGACGGCGAAGGATGTTGCTCGACTTGAGTGGGAACGAAAGGGAGCAAAGCGAGAAACGCCGATGGGCCTGGCACACACAGACGAGGGCCAAGAGGAGAAGCAACGAAGGAGCGAAGGGGAGAGTGGTACATGGCAATTGTTTAGCCCTTTGCACAAAAAGTTTTCTTATTTTTCGCGCCTGCCGCTACAAAGCAGTTGCTGTTGTTGTTTGTGTTGTTGTTGCTGTAGTTGTTGTTGTTGTTGCTGCTGCCCCTTGGGTGCTTTATTACAATTTAACTTTTCTTTTATTGCAACATTTTTGCCTTTGCGTTTGCCTGTGGTTAACCAAGTAACCAACCAGGCCCCGGAGCCGGATGCTGGCCACCGTGTCTGACAGACTGGAACTTGGGCCTGATTACATCCCATGTGCAGTGTGCCTGTGTGTGTGAGTGTGTGTGTGTGTGTGCGTGTGTGAGTGTGTGTGTGTGAGCATGTGAATAAGGTAACAGACGACGCGGCAAAAGCTCATTTTTATACTGCTTTCAGTTTTATTTTGTGCTTAAGATTTCCGACAACGCCCCAACAACAACGGCGCCATCTGCCCCGCCTCCCCTGCCCTCCTGGCACCCCCGTCTCCTGGCATCCGAGTGCTGTCCAATACCAGTCGCCAGTCGGACTCGTAGGCTTTGCCCATAGCCCGTGCCACATTCCCCTGTCCCTGTTCCTGCCCCCGTTCCTTCTCCTGCCCCCGTTTCTTCTCCTGCCCCCGTTCATATATATCGGCACTGTAGGTATGTGTGTTATGGCTTTTCTTTTATTTTATACGTATTTTACTTCATTTCACTGCTGATTGCTGCTTCCATTGCCCCTCAGCCCCCTGGCCCCTGCCCGCTGCCTGCTGCCTGCTGCCGTCTGGCCTGTTTCTTTCAGTGTATTTCCACTTCTTGCCTCATGCATATTTGAATGTCCCTTAAAGGCACTTCAGTTCTTTGCTGGCACCGCTGCTTATGCTGCTGCGCTTTGTGCTGGCAACGCCGTCGGCTGTTTAGTGTACACCACATTTACACACACACACACACGCATACACACATACACATTCGTACACACACTAAACCACCTGCCCCAGTCGCAACCCGCGTCGCAATCTTTGTCCTGGCAGCAACATCATCCGAGTTGACGGCCGCCATTGCCGCAATCGCCGACCTTAATGGTCAAATGTGTGTGTGTGTGTGTGTGTGCGTGTATGTGCGTGTGTGTATGTGTGTGCGCGCCTGAAAATGATTTCTTAAACTGCAATTCATGCCCTGCAATTGCGATGATGGCGCGTTTTTATTGCTCTTCCCCCCCGAAAATTTAATCGAGTTTATCACATTATTCGGCCAGCCTCTTTAGGGTTCTCCTGCGTGGAGGAAGGCGCCCTTGCCGGTGGGTGTGGAAGCACTTAAGACGTGCTTATTAGGCTCTATTAGTAATAATTGCACTACCGAGTCAATTTAGGTATCTTGCACAGATTCCACCATCATCATCATCATCATCATCATCATTCACATTCATTATTAGCCATATCCTTATCATTATGTTATCTTTAGCTCAGCCTAAGGCTCTGCTGCTTTGGCTGCAGCTTAGGACGTCCAGTTCTCTCTCTCTCTCTCTGTCTTTAACCTCCTTTATCTATCTCTTTCTGTTGCTGGAAAATCTGGTGGCAGAGTAATCGAGTCAGAAGCTTCGCCAGAGGCGCGATTGAAATTGAAATGGAGGTGGTCAATGGAAGAGCGACAACATGCAGGTGAGAGGAGCGTATATACACATCAGACTCGCCACAGGCACTCCGCATATGCACACATCGCCGTATCTATCTCAGAGTTCAAAGCACTCCCACTGTGTTTGCCAATGTGACCTATTACTGACCTATGCAGAGACACGACTAGAAGGACTAGAGTTGTCAGCAGCGTGGGAACGACGGGCTTAGCAACTAGCTTTCTATGTAAGCATGTGGTATATATATGTGTATATATATTGGTATAGCGTGCCTGATTCTTCACACCAATCTTCCCTCTTCTAGTTCTTCAAATAGAGCTGAGAACTACATCGAGTATGTTTCAAAGTCAAGTCGCCTAAAAATGCCTGCCTAATGTGGCACAATAATAAATGTGTGTATGGGAGTGTGTGTATTGGTCATTTGGCAAATGAAAATTGTGCATATTCATGGCACATACTTGAACAGATGCCTAATACACTATGCATGAGTGGGAGTAGCATAACCAGGGGAAATTCGACTCGAGCAACCTTCGCCTGCCTCTAGCGCTGCCAGCTCAATTTCGAGACGGAAAGAGGGAGACGGAGTTAGGGAGAGAGAGAGATAGAGGGACGAATAGAGATGGAGATGGAGAGAACTCTCTGGGCTGCACTGCGACGAGGCCATTAAAAGGCCAGGACAGCAAATATTTTGCCAAACAAATTGAGGGACAAAAGGCGGACCAAAGATAAAGATAAACAGCAGACGGACGCTGAGACAGGGGCAGTGGCCGGGGGAGGGGAAGAGGGGGAGAAGAAAAAGAAGAAGCAGGAGCAGAAGCAGCAACAATAAACAAATTTTTGCTAAAATAACAAACGCAGACCGGACCTGGAATCACATTCGGATATGGACAAATATCTCTCCGACTCCCTCTCCCTCTCTCTCTCTCTCTTTCTTTCCCTCTCGCTTTGTCTCTGTCTCCTGCTTAGTCAAGGACGTGGGTCCAGGGCCACTCTAATCTCTCTGTGGTGTAGAGCCTCGGACAGCGAAACCGTCGAGACAGTCGAGATCAAAAGCTTTTGATAAACTCGAACAAAGCGCCGAAGTATGCGCAAAATGCCAAGCGGGGCAGACAACAACAACAGCAACAGCAACGGCAGCGAAAAAAGTATGTATGCATAAAGATACTATATACAATATTTAAACATTTAATGCTCCCTGCCCCGCCCCGCCCCGCCCTGCCCTACCCTGCCCCTGCAGCGGTGTCTTCATTTGCCGCAGCTCATTTTGCGTTTCATTCTTCGGAGGACGCAACGCCGTAGGCGATTTCATTGTTTGCCTTTTTTGTTGTATCTGGCGCTTTTATCTTGCCACTTTGCCATTGTTTTATGGCCAACGTCGCAGCAAAGAATGGGCGTAACAAGGTGAAGGAGAGGGGAAAAGGGAGGGGAGGGCAGGCGTACCCCTAATTGCATTAAGTGCCTTATTAGATGGCAGAGCAATTTGCACGTAACTTGCGTCAATTGTGAAGCAAGAGAGACACCGAATTCACCTGCCACACGAAGTTTGGAATCGAGACTTTAAAGAGCGAGCCTGCCCCTAACCCTGCCCCTCCTGCAACGCCCTCATTCAGCCGCATGTCGCCCATACGAGGGCAAAAATAATTGAAGTATTTAATATTTATAAACAGGCAGCGGAAATATCAGAGAGAGACAGCGCGAGCAAAGGAGAGAGGGAGAGGGAGAGAGAGCGATGTGGATGCCACATGCTGTTCGAAGCGGAAGCCCGCAAGAAACCCAAATTACCGTTAAATAGCCTAGCCATAATTATAAAGCACATACACATTCATATAAAAACCAGAAAGAAAAGCTACCTTCGACATGCCGAAGGTTCTATACCCTTGCAGGTTCCTAAATCATCTGATCCTTCCAATACTAGCAATATATAATGGTACAGAATTGAATATGCATATTCAATATTATGTCTCACTTTGATTGGCACTGTTAGTTATTTCTAAAATCGGAACAGGTCTTCATACCAAAATCTGCATTTCGGTCGATTGTTCCTATGGCAGCTATATATTATAGTGGTCCGATTTTGGTAAAATTTTATATGCACTTCATATGGTATATATAGAAAATAGTCCGATGTAGTAAATTTAGTTACTATATCTTAGCACATAACAAAGATCGGACGTTTGTATGGCAGCTAAACGATATATCGGTCCGATCCGGTTCGTTCCCACTTATTTACAGCGTGCAGCAATAAAAAGCATGTATGCCAAGGTTCGTTTAGGTAGCTCTAAAACTGAGAGACTAGTTTGCGTTGCAACAGTCGGACACACGAATATACGGACACACGGACAAACGGACAGGGCTAGTTTGATTCCTCTGTTGATTCTAGTTTAGAATACGAGTATATTCTCTATGGCGTCGGAGATGTATCCTAAGGTGCGTTTCGAACTCCTGGCCATAATTAATATACCCTCTGCAAGGGTATACAATGCAGAGCATGCTGATTGCAGGGTATTCGCTCGGGTATATCAGCTTCGCATAATTATTTCACTAGTTGTTGTTGTTCTCTCTCTCTTGTTGTTGTTGTTGTTGTTGTTGTTGTGCATTATTTGCTCACAAATTATTAAATATTTCTTTGTCATTGCACATCGCGGGCAATTTGCGCGTCATAATTTATGGCGACGTGCTGCCAACTTTATCCAGGTTGATCCTTTTGCGGAAATTAAAATTATTATACCTCCCCTATCTGTCCGATCTCCCCGCCCCCCTCTGTCCCTCTCACTGCCAGTCTGTCTGTGGGATTGTTGATTTATTTGCTTGACCGGCGAACAGGTGAGAGACGAGCAAATGCGAGAAAATGTGTTTAATGAGCGGACGGACAAACAAAATTGTTGACATGCTCAACAACAATAACAACAAATGCAATTTGTGGCACTGTTTTTTTCCAGGCCACAACCCAATCCTCCAATCCCCCCATCCCAATCCCAATTCCTTTCCCAGTCCTCAGTCCCCAATCGCAGACTGGTCGCAAGGCCGCACTTAATCGCCCTTTGTGCTGCCCACTGCTCCCCCACTGGTGGCCACAATGCGGCCGTCCGATGGGGCGTACAATTAAATTTATTAAATCCCAATCAATAATTTAACCCCTGCCGCAACCGCACACGGCACACGGCACACGGCGCACGGCAAACGACACACGACACACGGCGTGCAGCAAATGGAGCGGGCATTGGGACAATAGGCCCATAGATGGCGCCACGAGCCACGTACAATATCCGTGATTCCATATCGCAGGACCCGTCTCCCCAAAAAAAAAAACACTTTTTACCACTGTGCCACAAAGTAATTGCCTAAGCCAGGTGGGGCAAGTGAAACAAGGTGAAGGAAACTGCAATCAAAGGTTACTTCTCCTTATATATAGAAGGTATCCAATTTGATAAAATCAGATATAGTTAGTTGACTTGAAGAGCACTTAGTTGAGATACCTTAATGAATACTTTAGTTTTCAGCTCAGCTCTTGAATGATTCTTCCAGCTAATTAATTATAGACAACTCCCAAGCCAAAGGTTGAAGGGTATCAGAAGCGGTGCCAACCGATACTATATAAATATCAGGCAGAAAAAGACTCCCACTTCACAACGTATATATGTATATTCGTGTATCCGCCTGTCTGCCAGTATGATAAGCTAACTTAAACTAACCAGTTTGTTTGATCGGATAGATTAAATATGAGTTATTCAACTAATCAACCAAATGAGAGTCTCAAAGAGGAAACAAGCACGAAAGCTACAGTGGAGTTGGCTCGACTGGGATATACCCGCTACAAACCTTTTTTAGATAGATTTATTATTTATTATTATTATAGTCACTAGGAATCGTTCAGTTCCTTCTGAACTTAACCTAATGTGTAGCTTGAAGATAATATTATGGATAATGTGCCTTAATAATAATATATACAGATGTACAATTGAGGGGTTATGTTATCTTACGGGTAAGGAGTTCATGGGAATGTATTCTCTTCAAACGTCGAAGGGAAATGGGGTCGACGAGATCATTCGCCAACGTGTTCGGGTGGGCGATAAGTCTGTCGGCGTATCGGTGGCTGTGGAAGTTAATTTGGTCTCCCAATGGGACAACTTTTAAGTTCCTTTCAATGATTTGGTTGGCCACATATCAGGGTAGCTCAGATGCATGTCGTGCCGTTTGCGATTGTATTACGCTAAGCCTATTGAGCTGACTTTTAAAGGCAGTTCCTCACACTTGGATGGCGTAGGTCAATGTTAGACCTAGGGTTTCTTATGAACGGAGATACAGACAGACCGACAGACAGACAAGGGGACATGGCAATATCGACTCAGCTGTTAATGCTGATCCAGAATATATATATAATTTGAGGGGTGTGCCCCGCCTTATTCCGCCTGTTACATACATGTTCGGTTGGCACAAAGTTATTATACCGTACTACCCTATGGTTAGTGGGTCTTTTGCATCTGAAAGTTTCTCCATAGCCTGACACAAACTATTATGTTTCCTTAATGAAACAAACCAGATCTTTTGTGGAGGAGTTCGCAAGCTGGGCAGGACTTACGATATCCACAGCAGATGCTTCTTCCTCATCCATGCCAAGGCTGGTCAGTTGCAGTCGTCTTCTTCGCAGAGTATGCTCTCTGCGTCTGAAGACAGACACATTCACCAATCATCTTCGTAGTCTTAAGTATTCATTTTGCTGGATTATCGGGTCAGTCGAGCACACTTGGTTATAGCTTTCTTACTTGTGCTTTTCTGATTGTATTCAGGTTTAAATAGCATATAGAGAGTGATTTGATAGTGGAATGTGCTAGCACCAAACAGGAATCGCGAACAGATTCCGGCAGAAAGCTAATTCAATTCGCTCAATCCTACTTCATCTTATGACATAAATAGGTGCCATAAATGAGCTATAAGCCCGATTGATGGCATAGGTCTTCCGAGGAGTCCCTCACCGTGGCCAGCCGTATGCCTGTCGAGTCCAGCATGCACTCAACAGTGGCAGGCAGAAGTAAGCGTCGCCCACTTTGGGTGCACTTGTTAGGCCTAATTGAATATGATTTCAAAACGAATACACTCGCTGTGTGAATGTGAGTGGGCAATGAATACACGACGAGCATTTGAAGCGACCAACATGGGCATTAATTGATGTTGCCTCAAAGGGGACAAATGTCGAACGTCAGTGCGAGTGGACGTATGGCCAGTGGGCGTGGCACACTGACATTGCCACTGCCACTGCCACTGCCACAGGCTGTGTGAGCTGTCTGTCTATCTGTCTGTCTGCCCGTCCGATTGAATGGCCCGAGTCGATGCCCGATGGCGCAACAATATTTATGGGGTACTCGCTGCATAAATAGCGCACGTTGCGGCTGCTCTTGTTGTTGCTGTTGCTGTTGTTGGTGGCACTTGCCTCGGGGCGGTCTGTCGGATGGTGGAAGCCTTCTTCTCTTTTCTCTGCCCCTCCCCTCCTGCTGCAGGCTGTCCGATGGTCCGTCTGTCTGTCCGACTGTCTCTCTGTGGCTTGGCTAACAAATTGCAGCGCTGCGGTTTTTGTGGTGGGCGGCTCAGTGCATAAAATATGGGCAAGGTCAGGAAGCGAAAAGGAGAGCGGTGGGGATGGGGTCGCAAGAGGGGGCTGGTCAGTTTCAATAGAGTCATAAAAAGAGTTTGGGCCATTTTGAAATACTGCAAGCATTTGGCAATTTGTTAAACGGCATCGCAAGAAAAGTCAATTAGAAAAAGTGGCCTGGAAATACTTTCAGCTACGGCCATGCCCCCGTTTCTCGCCACGCCTCCGTCCCTCCGTGCCTCCGCCCCGTCAGCAGCTACTCGTTAAGCCTTAATTGATTTACAACAAAGGCGGAGAGAAAAGTCGAACAAATAGTTTTGCGCAAAATGATTTCGCTTGGCCTGTTTCACTGGCCTGCTTGATCGCTGCCTGCCGGCACTGAGCAGCTTACTCAAGTATTGCCAGCCTCCCTCTCCCCCCACTCCCCCTGCAAGACCCCCCAGAGGCAGTGCTGTTCTCACCTCCAGCACGTATCCAACACTCAGCATACTCAGTGTGTCAGGAGTGTGGGGTCTGCTCTGGCTGCGTTTGACTGAGGATTGGCAGCTCGTATATATCGTATATTGATTATGATGTTTGATTTGAGCAGAAGAGGGGATGCCCTGTTTATGCCTTACACTTGCAGGGTATCCGGGCAGTGGGCAGCGCAGCGTGCTGTTGAGCATAATTGACCCAGTCAATTAATAAATGCTCGCTTTGGCCTTTGTTCTCTGTGCGCCGTTAAGTATGCTGCACTTTATTTGCAAACGAGCAAAGTTGCCGAGCCGAGAGTGAGAGGGAGATGGAGAAGGAGATGGAGAGTGAGAGAGGGAGGCAGAGAAGGAGACAGAGTGGAAGGCAGAGAAGGAGCAAGTGAGGCAAAGAAAGTTCAGTGCGAAACAGCGCAGCAGAGTAGAAACAGCCAGAAGAGAACGAAAGTGAGAGAGGAGGAGAAAGAGGAGAGTACGGGGGAGAGAGAGAGAGAGAGCACTGCAGAGCAGCACGGGGGAAAACGATTTTCACATTTCGCTTCTCGTCGCTTCTGGCCCAAATGAAATATCTTTATTACAACACAATTAAAAGTAAATTTTTGCCCTGCTCATTAAGTTAATGCGCCAAGGGGAAATGCGACAAGTGGAGACGGCTCTGGCTAAGGGGGGGATGTAGGGGGTTTCAGATGCTGTTAAGAGAAGGCTCTGGGAAAACTGCAGGAATTTGCACGCTTACTTGCAGTTTTGCATCGATGTCAAGTGCAAGCAGAGGTGGCTCTCACTCTCCCCTCTCCTCTCTCTCTCCTTTGCTGCTCCAACAACGCACAGCTAGGGGGCGTGGCATGGCTCGCAAGGCTGCTCAGATTGCCAGCATTATTTAAAGCAAAGTTTCTGCAAACTGTTTGCGACTTTAACATCGAGAGGCAACTAAATTATTCATCGCTAACCCTGCGGCAGTTCGATGGAATTGCGAAAAAAACAAACAAGCTGCGCATTTTTTCTGACGCTCACTGTTTGCACTAGTTTTAAACTATTTGCCCAGCGAGGGGCGTGGCGAGGGCAAAAAACTTTGTGCATAAAGATCAGAGACCACTGGGAACAGTTGAAACAGCTGAAACCGATCTGCAACAGAGACTGAGTCTCGGAAGGTATTTACGCTGTGTGAAGCGATATGTCTATGCAATGTATGCTTCAAGTCTTCTTGCAAGACCTCTTATCCCCGCTCGACCTCTGAGACGACTCAAACGGCAAGGCTTTGCCAAGACAATGTTCCTACTTCACTTATTTTGTTATAGTGTTTGGTAATTCTTAAGAATATTTCTCACTCTGTGATGTTAAGATACAATATTATGATTTATGGATTCTTCACTTAATCATAATAAAAATAAAAAAAAAAAAAAATGTATACTTTAAATTATTGCCAATGTGTACCGATATATCGATGAGATATATGTACATATACCATATATGGTACATATCTGGCAAGGACACCAAAGAGAGACAAGATGCTCTCAGATGGCATCGTTTGATCTACAATACTCGGCACTTTATACAAACTAGGGGCTTAAATTAATTAACTGCCAAGTGGAAATATCATTAAGAGTGTGCATATGTGTGTGCGCGTGTGTGTGTGTGCGTGTGCGTATGTGTGTAAGCTGCCACTAGCTGCCATTGCCATCGCTTGCCATGCACTTGCTCTGCTCACTTTGTGAACTTGCAACCAAGTGTGTTTATGCGTGTTTTCGCACACACACACACACACCAAAACTCACACTCGCACACTGACACACACTCACACAGCCATCTGTGAGCTGCATGTGTAGCTAAAAATCACTTGCAGCTGCAATATACGAGCTGAGTCTGCGGCTAATTGCTGTGGCAATTGCCAATTAAATCGCACTTGGCTGCCCTCGCCCTCGCCCTCGCCCCCGCCGCCGCGCCCTCTCTCTCTGCCTCTCGCTTGATAGTTCTTCCTCTTCTTTTCTTTTCTTTATACTGCCTGCTTCGTGGCCTGACTTAACACGATATTGCAGTCATATTTATGGCTAATTAAATGAGTGCATCGAGTGTGTATAAGCTCGTAATTCATTTAGAAGTCGAATAGATTTCAATCGATTGTTTCGATTGTCATTGTTTCGATTGCCACTTGCCCCGTCATTGTCGTCCTGCTTTCATCTCGAGCCTCTCTTCAGCACGTAAACAAGAATTTAATTCAGCAAATTTCAATTTCGTTTTGTGCTAAAAATTCATTTTCATAAAACATAAACGCAACATTTGTTCAAGCTTGTAATTTCAAATTAATGAAAGTCGCTCTCAATGTGTGTGTGTGTGTGTGTGTCCTTATGGGGCAACATGTGTACGTGTGCGTGCGTGTGTGTGTGTGTAAATGTGGCATTGCTTTTGCAATGAAACTTTTGAAATTTTTATGACGCAAGTTTATTTTAAAACTTTCTGCCAGCCGCCTCGGCTATCTGCAAAGCCAGCGAAAGCAACACCAAAAACAACAAACAGCAACAACAACAACAACAACAGCAGCAGCAGCAGCAGCAGTAGCAACAACAACAAGAACCGAAAACAATAATTTAAACAAAAAAAATACTTGGCAGCTGATTCCCGTGGGCTACCAAAGTCGCCATCTAGAGAGGGACGAGGCTTAGAGCGAGAGAGAAAGAGCCTCGGAAAACTTGTCGCATTTTCATTGTTTTCGCAGTTGCTTCTTGACGCACTCGCTGCTTATTATGTGCCAGAGAGAGAGAGAGAGAGTGAGAGAGGAAGAGAGAGTAAGAGGGAGAGAGTCGAGGAGTGTGGAGGCGCGCCAAGTTGTCGCCGAGCCAGGCAAGAAGACATTGTAAACTTTTTTAATTAAGGTAAAGAATTTACCCGAGCCCGCAATTCAGCTCAACTCAATTTTTTGACTAACCCCCCTTGGGTCCGCCACATGCCTGCACCGCCCTACCCCGCCCACGGCAGCAAGCCTGGTCCTGGAGGTGCAATGCATACTTAATGCTCAAGTTTGTGCCCAAACTAAGAATCTATAGGCACTGCGAGAGGCGACGACAAACTCGATTCAACTCAGCTCAAACACCCACCAGAACACTCCGAAGCAGACCGAGCAAGGGGCGAAAGAAGTGCACGATTACGTGAGATAATCACCGACTAACTCTCGCTCGAAGAACTCGAAAAAAGTGAATACTAATTTGTTGCACACAGATCTGTGAGTACACTACTAAGCCATCACATTTATTCATGAAGAACTTCTGGTTATGCAGATTGAGCGAACTTATTTTCAAAATGTTCTTTTACACTTTCAAACTTTGGGGACAACTGCAGCTCATTGACATGATCTGGCAAAACCATTCCATATATGGAGATCTGGCAACCCTCAAATAGATATTAATCTGTTCAATTTATCGATATCCTTTTTACCATCGGTAAATCCTTCTCTTTCGATCGCTAACAGCCTCGTAACTATTTAAAGCTGTGTAAACTAAATCAAAATAAATATTAAGCATCAAACACCGTCTGTTGCTTATCCATAATTAAATTAAACATACATTCTAATTTGAACTGTTGTTTCCAAGGTACAAAAGTGCTGCCAACTTAATCGAAATATAAATAGTTTAATGAACACACTCAGCTATTGATATGTTTTCAGCTTAATACTTATCGATTTACTTATGATTCAAACTGAGATAAACTCATTAAATTGATACTTATGAGCAGACTTAAACAGAATAAAGTCACACAAATACTGTCAACTGCATAGAAGGCACTGGTGCAGTCTACGGATCTGAGGATTGATTCCCTTTTCGACTTAGTTTGGAAGATAATGTCTCCTTTGAGTCTCGATTTACCTTACAAATTTTCAGCTGTGCTGAGCAGTGTGACCAGGTTTCAAACAGAATAATCATCATTATTTTGATGCACGACTACGGTCACACTGCATTTCAAATGCGATACCGAATGTTGTGTTTTTCTATCGATATATTGTCATAGTAATCGAACTAAAGAAAGTATGCCTCCATCGATAGACTTACGATTTATGAACTTCCGACTATTTCTACATATTTTTAACATGAATACTATAATTTATATATTAAACATGAATACTAAAATATGTAGTTAAGTTAGCAGATCTACTAGAAAGGTTAAACAGCAATGTGGCTCACAGCTCGTTCTCGTTTACTACGTGCTCACTGCCCCATTTTGTTGCACGAACTTAGTATTATCACTTGAGGGAAGAGACATATGCCGCCTCGACTCACCAGCAGACAGAGCAGGCAAGCAAATCCAGCGCACAGAACGTCGTAATTAGGCATAATCTTCGCGGCCACTGCGACTGACAGATACGAGTTGCACAGCTTGCTATGTGTATGTGTGTGTGTGTGTTCGCCATTAGAAAACATGTGGCAGGCGGACTGGCAGATGCGAGTGACGCCTCGCTGCCAAATGAAATGACATTTAGCCGTGCAATTTTGACAACGTTTTAATATGCAACACACAGAGACGAATCAAGCCCGAGACTCGTGACTCGTGCGTCGTCGTGACTGGTCGTGAGTGGGTGGGAGTGTGTGCAGAGCAAAGCTGACGTTGAGCACTTCAAATTGAAATTACTTAACTGTTAGCTGCGCTCCGCTGCACGTCGTCCTCTGCCCCCGCCTCGCCCCCTGCCGGCTTTGGCAAACATTTGGCAGTGAGTTGAGACGCAGTTAATTAAGAGTCAAGCCGAAGCACACGCACGCAGCTTAGGGCCAAGGGCCAAAGGCCAAAGGCTGCGCAACCTCAACGATGCCGAGACACCTGCAAGTTTTATGCCTCGTCCAGGGCAACGAACGCACTCAGCATAGGCAAATAAAACTAGGCAATAAAATTAAAAATGTAAAAGGCCGCCTCGACGTGGCTACGTGGGTGTCGCCACCTCTCATTGTGTTCACCTGCCACCCCTTCCTCCTTCCCCCTCTTGCCCCCCCGAAATGTGTCCAATTCGCAAAAACGCGCTCGCACTCGCCCTAGAGCAGAACGGATCACCAGCAGCAGCAGCAGCAGCAGCAGGGCTTACGGCACGACCACGGGGAACGTCCGAAATCCCCGTGGTGAGAGGCGTCAAAGTGCCGTCACGGCACTCCGTGCCAAGGAGACAGGCACACAAACAGGGACGCCGACTATGAATGAAGCCTACAAAGCGGTCGAGCGGAGTCGAGTCCGGTCGCAGCTACAAATAACGCCCAAGACTACGCAATGTATGCGTATTTACATACACGCGTGCATCACACACATGCACATTCATACATCTCCCTGTGTATGTGTGCGTGTGTGTGTGTACGTGAGTGCGCCGAGTCGTAAAACCTTGACGAGTGAAGCATGTCAGCGCTTTCAAGGACTTTGTAGTCATTATTAAAGTGCCTCGTCCGATCCGCTGGGGCAAGGAAGAGAGACAGGAAGAGCAGCTGTAGTTGGCACGCTGAGGAAATAGCCGGTGGCAGGGGCAGGTGGAGGGGCAGGTGTAGTTCCAATAACTGTCAGCAGTTTGATGACTCCTGACAGTCGACCACAATCGTTCAGTCTTTATGAGTTGTGCTATGTGTCATGGTTGAGTGAATTCTGAAGAGGAAGGGTGAAACTTCACTTGCTGCAGCAGTGCCTGAAGGGTAACACTACCTCCCCCCCTACCATCTTCCACCCACAAAGTGAGACACTCCACCTCAAAGTAGTATGCTAACTACCTACAAGCGCCCTTAGAGTATGCCTGCATCCTTCTTAAAATAGTATATCTCATTATATATAATTGAATATATCTCTTGATCAAGTTCGATAGTTATCGAAAGCTGTCCCTGTATTCTGTCCCATCCACAAAATGAGGCACTCCAGCTCAAAGTAGTTAGCTAACTATCTACAAGCGCCCTTAGAGTATACTTGCATTCTTCTTTAAAATAGTTTAGCATATATAATTAAATATATCTCTTGATCAAGTTCGATAGTTATCGATAGCTGTGTCTTCTTTATATTTATCGTTAATAGCATTGTTTTCTCTGTTAAATCTATCTTTATATACTTATTTATCACTTTAAAACACCCTCTCTCTCTCTCTCTCTCTCTCTCCCTCTCTCTCTCTCTTTGTTTTTGTCCCTCCCAATCAGTCTCCATCTTGCTCATCTCTTTTCTTTTAGCCTTTCTCTCCATCTGCCTCTATCTTCGTGTCTCTTCTCACTCATCCACTACTCCACGCTATCTCCTCTTCATCCTCCTTTGCTCTGTATACACAACTAGCTTGGCTAAGTCACTTTCTGCCTCTCTTCATCTCACTTTATTCAACATTCTCTTGCTTTATCTCTCTGGCTCTAGCTAGCTTTTCTCAATTTCCATCTTTCTCTCTCAATTAAATAGCCATCATAGAGGGAAAGCAACCATAGTAAATACACTTTTGAACTCCTTAGAAGGCCATAAAACACTGGCAAATATTCCCGTATTGACTTCTCCCCCCGCCATGTCTCGCAACCCTCTCTCTACGCTCCATTTACGTCCACAATCTCGAACGTCTAGGAGAAGCAATCGCATTAAAACTGATTTATTGCTGCAGATAAGCCGCGATTCATGCTCGACTCGTAGTCAAGGCTTGCCCGTCTCTTTCCTATCTCTTGCCTGTCCCCCCCCCCCTCCCTGGAGACCCGCAATCGGAACCAGACCAAACAGCTCCAACTGTCTGTGCCAACTGACTCCATTATCATCAAAGCACATTTAATTAGCATTTAACCTTTAATTACGATTCAAAAAAGATTACCCTATCAAGTTCAGAGTGCAGCCCGTCTGCCCAGCGTTCTCTCCAACTGTCTGTCCGTCTGTCTATTAGAGCGGTAAGTAGATAAGTCTATATCTTTGCTATTCCAACGACCATTTGCATTGGCGCCCCCATTGTCAGCTCCATCGGAAGCAAGGTATATGATTAAGGCCACAAAGAGCGGACCGCCCACGCTGACAGTCACCATGAGGAATCGAGTAGCAATGCTTGGCACTGAGGCGGAGTTGGAGTTGAAATCGGAGAGGGAGTGAAGGAGGGAGGGAGGGAGGGAGGGAGGCAGTCGCCATTAGCATCGTCCTTGTTACTCTTCACCTTCGATTTCTAACCATATGCTGAGTACAGATGGTGCTTTGCTCTGACTTCTCCTCGACTTCCGTCCGCATTAGAGTAGCTTTAATGTTTTCCGATCCGCTGCATTAGCATCAGAGTTCGCATTGCATTAAGTCCTCATGCAAATCAATAATTAACCAGGACGGGACTGGGGAGAATGTGTGGGAACTTCCACTTGATAGTTCTTCAACTTATATGAACTACAATAGAAGGTATTCTTCCCACAAATAAAATAAAAATGATAACATTGAAAAACTGTGCATGTTTATGCGTGTTTCTTTCAATTGTGCACACACTGCAAGGGTTATAAAGGATCTTCTCTATATCTCTTGTGGCGATCCTTCAGCTCTGTATACGTGCTCAAGGGTTTTCACGGTTCACTTTCGCGATTAAACAGAGACTCGTTTGATTAACTGTACTGAGCCAGTTCTAGAGCCTCTCAAGCCTGTGGATGTGTGTTGATGTGTGTGTGTGTGTGTTTTTTTTGTGTGTGTGTGTGTTATGGTGTGTGGGTGCTAATAGTCATTACAATATGCTTTTTAATGTCAAAGTCACCAAAGTCGCCTACGACTTCGAGCAAGCTTAGTCTCCCTGCCCTCCTTCTCTCTCTCTCTCTGTCATCTCTTCTGTATTCCGCCCAATTTCATTGACATACGAGTATGTGTGTGTGTGTGTGTGTGTGTGAGCGTGTGCCTACTTCAAGCGGCTTTGTGTGCGAATGTCTTTGCATTCGCCTACTTTGCAAAAGTTTTTGCCTTTGCTACTTTGCTATTTTATTTTATTTATATTACAAACCCCACCCACCCCCCGCGATATACTCTCTGCTGGAACCTCTCAACCCACTATAGTTGCCCCTGACGCCCGCAAGTTGCTTCCATAAGTTTATTATTTATAAGTCTCACTCGAGTGCGACACTTTGGACGAGTGTATTCACAGTTCCCTATGAGTCTATGTGCGTGGCTCACACACACATTCAGAGGCTTGTACACTCGCGCGCAAGCTTTTATGTGCGCCTGGCAATCAGTTTATATTTTGTGTGGTTTATTAACAATTTGGCCAACAACAAATTTAAGTTTTATTGCAGCGCGCGAGAGAAAGAAAGCGCGAAACACAAGCATCATCTTTGATGTATGTGTGCGTGTGTGTGTGTGTGTGTGTGTGTGCGGGTGCGGGTGCTGCATTGTGCTGAGGCGCAATATTGTCGCATCAGTAAAAGGAAAATGTTTTTATTGTATTTTATTGTCGAAGGCGCTTTATACATATTTTTATGGCCCGCATAAAACACACTGCCCAAATGCTAGCGTCAGTCTGTCCCTCTGCCTGTCTGTCTGCCCCTCCGTGCGATGCTGTCGGAGTGGGCGTGCCAGTGGGCGGCAGTGCCTTGTCACGCCCATTTACACAGCAGGCGCCGCGCATGAAATTGAAAATTATATTTACCAAACGCCATAGAAATGCTTTCATGAAATAAAGGGAAACTGCTAACTCAATGAACAAACGAGGATAATAAAGAGCCGCACACCCATACACCCTCACCCACACAAGCACACACACCACTCATGCGCACTCACACACGCACACTCAGCCCACAAACGCCTTTGAAAATCAAGTGGAAACTGACGAAATTTTTGTAAAGCGCGCTGCATGCTGAGAATGACTTGCAGTTGAAATTAGTTATGAAAACAGTTACACGACTGTGTGTCTGTGTGTGTGCATGAGAGAGAGAATGTGTTGTGTGTGTGAGTGTGCATAGGTATTCAGGCAATAAAGCCGCATAAGCTGCGCATAGGCTACGCAATTTATATTCCATTTTCATGGAACTTTCAAATAGTTAATAATGCGCTTATCGATAATCGCCTTAAGCTGTTGCCCAACACTACCAGCGAGGGAGTAAGACAGGCAGAGTGTAACTTTCCATTGAGTTTGCAGTGTGCTGGCTGCATATGCGACTGATACATTTTTAATCGTATTTAATTTTAATCGAACTTTCAAAAATCGATTTAAGCGCCTGTCGCTAATCACTTAAGCTATTTCCCAACACTATCAGAGGGAGGGGGAGTGGGAGGGGGAGACAGTGAAACTGGTTGCGTATGCGACTGATACATTTGTTATCGATTCACTGTTGATAACACTGCGCTATTTACGCTGATCACAATGGGGCTCTCTTATCGATTTTCGATTTACATTGTGCGACACGAATTGAAAGTGTAACAACAAGCGATTTTATTTTCAGACCTGAAGACACACACAAAAGGCAAAGAGGGAAAGAGAGAGTGCGAGAGTGTGTGCGTATCTGAGAGGGGGGAGGAGGGGGCAGCAGTCGAAGTAAATGTCAAAGGACAAACATTGTTGACGCCTACCTGTTACCTGTTAGCCAAAAAAAGCCCTTGGCAACTTGAATGTGCGCTAGAGTCGACTGAAATATACCCTGTACTATCTGTACTGTATACAACCGAATACCCTGTACTATAAGCTACACTGTATACCCTATAACTGAAGTAATGTTTCTCTGGCACGGCACCTCGCACTGAAGTCGAGCATACCCTGCCCTCGAGCAGGTGGCAAGTTTAATGTGTCGCGTGTCGCCTGTCGCCTGTTGAATGTGGCAGCCAACAACGACTGACTGAAGTGCAGACAATTGGAAGCCATAGAAGGCACTTCGTGTGCATGTGTGTGTGTGTGTGTGTGCGACAGACAACGTTACCTACTTTCGTGAGGCAAAGGCAAATATGAACTTCTTCGTGGCAGGTTAATGGCAAAGGGGGCTGCTAGAGGATAATCAAATTTACTTGACTCTGGCAGCCACATCGAGGACAACTAATTGACATTCAATGGCTGCGATGGGCCACACATGCGAGTCGAGTCGAGTCGAGTCAAGACCGAATCTGTTGGGTTAGGCAATTATGTTGCATAACCTTGTTACGAGCCTGTTTATGATGTGCCACGAGAGGTGTGCGGGATGTGGGACAGGCGGGGTGGAGTGCCGCGCGCGCGATTACTCGCGCAATGACAACGAGCAACGAGCAACGGCGACAGCAGCAGCAGCAGCAGCAGCAGCAGTTGCTTCGGCGTCGGCGTCGGCGTCGGCTTCAAAGGCGAAAGGTCTTTATGCAACAACAAACTACGTGACAACGGCGACGACAACGGGGCGTCTGTCTGCTGGCCTAAAGGGGAGTGAAGAGAGGGGAGGGTGCGGGGGGGTTGGAGGAATGACGCAGATGAGACTGCCTGAAAGCCTCCTAAGCCGTAATATTTGCTCTGTTGCCAGCGACAGCAGTAACCTGGACCAGCCAGCGGCAGGGGCAGAGACAGGCGGCAACGACAACCCGGAACAGGGACTGGGCCGGGCGCCAGAGCGGTCGTTGAACAAAGCGGCAACAACTACAACAACTACAGCAGCAACAACGAGAAGAAATTGAAAGGCTCACGCACAAAACAACAACAGCAAAAAAAGAGAAACAAAAAAAGAGGAATTTGTGTGAGAAACTAAAAGAGTGTGAGGGAGAAAGAGAGAGAGAGGGAGAGCGAGAGGGAGGGAGAGAGGGTAACATGATAAAGGCACGAAAATCAATTTTTGTGTCAATTTTTTGTAGTCTACTTTTTGTGCTGCGTGTGAAAGCAACACCAAAGAAGCAGAGAGACAGAGAGAGAGAGAGAGAGAGAGAGAGAGTGAGAAAAGGCAGAACAACAAAGCAAGGCATAATAAAAATGCGTGCGGTCGATGCTGCGTGGACGACGCGCGTGGGCAAATCCTGCCAACGGAGTCGCACTCCCCGCCTGCTGGGGGGAAGAGGGAGTGGAGGAGATTGTGCTGTGCCGGGCTTGGGCTACGGATTGAAGCTGCGAACGGAACTGGTGCCTAAAAACCGCACAAAATGGAGCTCATATTTCAAAGCGACTGTCTGGAATGCCCGATCTGTTCCGGCCTTGTGGTCACGCCACAGTCCGAAGAGTCGGATGGAAAAAGTCAGACAGACAGAGTCGGTACAGTATTTAGGATTTAGTTGGGCAAGCGACGCGCAAACAATTAAAAACAATCGCAGACGCATAAATCTTGTCACAATTAACTCGCACCTCGGTTGACATTGCCTTGCCGGGCCCCGCCCACCTGCCGCCTCTTCATTCTGCAGCAGTTTGACTAATTTATTGGCTCTCCTTAGGGCGCTAATGCGACTCGCATAGCTACGTCAGGTTTGTTTTTTGGCTGCTAGGCTTTTTAGCTGATTTCAAGCTGACTTTCACTTTATTTTTTATAGCTAAAAGTAAACAACCAGGCAGCCATTTGATATGTCATACTCATGCTGCTGCTGCTGCTGCTACTGGGCGTGGCTCTAGTCAAGTCATAGCTACGCAGCACAATACGTTACGCATACGCCCCTTTGCCGTTGTGCGATTTAGTTGTATGTTGCCTATGCTGCTGCATGTGGCTGCTGGCTGCTGGCTGCTTTATTTACCCAGACAGCCCCTTCGTTGTACCTGCATGTAGTTGTACAACCCCCTCCCTCCCTGCCACCCTCCCCCTTGCCACTGTACACGAATTTGTCTTCATGTCGTTCAACTCATTTTGATGCGAACGCTTTGATTTGTTTTTATTTTGCAGCATTGCGCGAATTCGCTTTGATTCCTTTTTGTTATTTTGCAATTTATTTATCTCCCCCTCTGTCTGTCTTTCTCTCTCTCTCTCTCTCTCTCTGTCTCCCTCTTTGCCCAGGCAGACAGGCAGGCAGAGAAATTTGTGCCGACATCGCCTATATTTATAGACGCCTTCACCTGTCTTGCCAAAAATCACTTACGAAATTAAATTTGTTGCCGCCTGTCGCGCTCTCTCTCTCTCTCTCTCTCTCTCTCTCTATTCCTGCCCCGTCTCTCTCACTCGGTTTCGTTCCGAGCTTGCCTGCTCTGCCTGCCGTCTGCCTCTCCCTCTACCTCATTGCCTGTTTTTCTTGCCTGCCTGTGTATCTATGTTTTCCCCATTAGCTCTCATAGCAGTCAAACACACACACACTCGCACACACACAGGCACACACAGACCCCCACACTGATGTATTCTTTGCCAATCCACGTGAGAAACTCGCCAAACAAAGCCGAAGCCGAAGCTAAAGCAATTGCGAATTGCGAGTCGAACAATTGAGAGCGTCTCCTCCTTATGATAAGTAGATATGCTTAGCAACTAATTAGGCCTGGGAAGGCAGCAGGAGACCAGGCGACATTCCCATGAAGTTGGAGTCGCACAATTAACGCGATACGCCCGATAAGCAAGCCGAATAAAGGAGATACAAATCATGCAACAGATCTATAATCACAGGCAATCTTCTTCGAATCGACATGAGTGGATCAAGAGACTATCAGGACTCACTATGGCAAATCATCTCTTCTCTCTATGTGATGAGTACATGTCTTATAGGTAGTATATACATATATTCCTTTGCTACAAGTCTGATTTGAAGTGTTTGCGTGCTTCGTGCTCGTTTCGATTAGAGATTGGGAAATGGGAAATGGAAAATGGGAAATGGGAAAACGTGTCTTTGAAGTACTTATGAATTACATTTGAGTATGCCTCGGGTTTATTTCAACATTCCTCATCTCTTCTTACTGTGCTGTCTCTCTGCCTGTTTCTCTGCCTGTCTGTCTGTCTGTCTGTCCGTTGGTATGTCTGCAGTAGACTTGCTTGCTTGTCATTTCGTACATAACAATTACATTTGCCTCTGGCTAGTTGCACTTGTTGTTGCTGCTTCGTTGTCATCGTGTAGAGGAATCTGCCTAATTAGCCAGAGAGAACAATTTCTGGCGAATCATTGCGATTGTTTGCAATTAAAATAGCCCGAGCTGTAAACAGAATAATTGAAATGCAAACCAAATAAACTGAAATACAATTATGATAATGCATAATAACATTAGCATTAGAGAAAGGCTTTCCTTTGTTATCTCTAGCATATATTCATTCAATAATGATAATCCAAAGTGGGCAAATTGTTATTAATATATAATACACTAAGGATACTTCAATGTACAACTACACGAGGCAACATATCTATCGAAAGCCAGAAAGAAAGGCTACCTTTCGCATGCCGAAGGTTCTACACTCTTGCAGGTTCTTCTATGCTCAGATCATTCCAATACCAGTAATAAATTCAGTTATATCTAAAATCAGAAAAGGTCTTCATACAAAAACCTTCATGTCGGTCGATTTTTCCTATGCCAGCTATATGTTATTGTGGTTCGATTTTGTTGAAACTCGACATGACTATTATATAGATAGAAAAAGTCAGATATAGTAAATTTGGTTACAATATCTTAACAAATAACAAAAATTGTCCGATAGTTTGTATGACAGCTATACGATATATCAGTGTGATCCGGCTCGTTCCGACTTATTTACAGCGTATAGCAATAAGAAGCATGTATACCAAGTTTCATCAACATAGCTCAAAAACTGAGAGACTAGTTTGCGTTGCAACAGAAGGACAGACGGACATGCGGACAGACGGAAACGCGGACAGACGGACAGTTCAATTCCTCTGTTGATTCTAATTCTCCTTGCCGAAATGAATATACCCTCTGCAAGGGTATATTGAATTTAGGCAGGTGTAGGGAACCTATGCCATATGGCATATATTGCCACGACTACAACTACAACCATACAAATTGGGAATGCAGCATGCAGTCGTAGGCAAACGAACTGTCAAATTCGCTGCAGAAACAATAAGAACAAGAGCTCTTTAATCCCTACGCATATACTCGTACAATGAACTGTTAATTTATTTATCAGAATCGTGCACAGAAATGGCAACAAGAATGACAGCTTATGGGAATGATAGGTGGAATTCCTAAATAAAGAAACGTTGTGCAATTAATTTCACGCTTTTTATACAGACTGTGATCGCCATTAAAAAGAAATGAGTGTAATTATTTGAAAATGAAATTAAATAAAATCGAGAACCACTTCAGAGTGCCCACTTCAGCGATAGAAAAACACAGTCCATTCTTCAATTGAGGCATGAAATTACAATCGCCATCAACTCGTCCTGTCGCTTGTCACAACAATCGGCCGCGAATCGTGGTGAGCGACAATTAAACGCGACAACAACAACAATAGTGAATGCGAAAACAAAAACAATGATACAAAAAACATAATCACGTCATCTGTTTAGCTCTTTTTATACACTTGCAGAGGGTATATTAAGTTTGCAATGCGCCTTAGCTGTCATCTGTGACCCTTAAAAGTATATACATTCTGCATTAGCATCAACAGAGAAGTCGAACTAGCCGTCAGTCCGTCTGTCCGTCTGTCCGTGTTTCCGCGTGTCCCTGTGTCCGTCTGTCCGTCTGTTGCAACCCAAACTAGTCTCCCAGTTTTGGAGCTATCTTTATGAAATATGGCACACATGCTTCTTATTTCTGCACACTGTAAATAAGTCGGAACAAGCCGGATGGGGCCAATATATCGCATAGCTGTCATATAAAATATCGGCCGATTTTTGTTATTTGTTAAGATATTGAAACCAAATTGACTACATCGGACTTTTTCTTTATATATAATATGCGTATAAAATTTCATCAAAATCGGGCCACAATAATATATAGCTGCCATAGGAACAATCGGCCAGAATGCAGGTTTTTGTATGGAGACCTGCCCTGATTTAGGCAATAACTGAACCTATCAGTGCCAATTAAAGTGAGACATAGTATTCTGCACTATTATATAAAACTGGTGTAGGTAAAATCGGAGGAGATACGAGCCTGCAAGGGTATACCAAAGGTAGCCTTCGTTCTCGTTTGCTTTGCCAGTTAATGCTCTGCAGAAAGGGTCGCTTAATACATCTGTGTGTCTCTTCTATCTAACTCTTTGCCTTTCTAGTGCAATCCCACTCATTTCAATTGATCTCTATATCAAAGAATATGATCACTAAAGTATTGAAAACCACTAAAGATCTCTCTGGGAATCCTGCAAACATGCTTAGCTTGCGTACGACCAAAGTACATGATGTATATAGCGACAGTCTGTCAAGTAACTCTTCACACATACTCGTATGCACAATTCATTTACACTTCTATATATAGATATAGTTATTGCCCGAGTCTGCACAGGGTATTCAGCCGTCGGCATTTGCCAATTGTTTATCTCATTTCAGTTTTTTGCGTTGCGCCAATTGTAAAGTTTTATGCACTTTCCACGGCTGCTTTGTTTGTTAGCTGTTTTTATTCTTTGACTCGGATTTGTTTTTGCTGTGCGTGTTGTAGGAGTATTTGTTGTTGCCTCGTTTACAGCATGCTGTAGTTGTTGTTGTTACTGTTGTTGTTGTGCAATTGTTAAGCGCACACAGTGCCCATTAATTATTTATTTTTGTGGCTACTCACCGACGCCTGCCCGGTTGTTGTTGCTGTTGCTGTTGTTGCCGCTGCTGTTGTTGTTGTTGTTCTTGTTTGTTGTTGTTGTTGCCGTTGTATCTGCCACAAATCAATCAAATGTTGTGCCTGCCTCCCGAAACGGTTGAAGCTTTGTTTTTTTACTGTTGTTTCTCTTCTCTCTTCACACTTTTTCTGTCTCTTCTCTTCTCTCTCTGGTCTCTCTATGCCGTTTTCTGTTTTCTGTTTTCGATTTGATTTTATGTTATTACTTGATTTGCTTTCATTAGGCTTTTGTTTTGCCGCACGTCCGATGATATCTATCAATTGTTTTTTTTCTCTCTCTTCTCCTCACTGTGTGTGTGTGTGTGTGTGTGTGTGAGTGTGTGTGAGTGTGTGCGAGTGTGTGTGTGCCAGCTGGTTAATTATGCCCTATTTAAGTGACTTTCCGATTCGATGGAAGCCAAAGCCGTCGCTTCCACGAATTCGGATTCAGTTTGTGCAGGTCGTAAATCGTAAATGTGGCAAAAGGAACCCCAAATATCATCCAAATATTTATGAAAATAAATTTCGAAAATTTCGCGGCCAATCACAAGAATCGCACTCATTTCGCATTTCATTTCATTTGGCTTTGCCAGTTTTGTTTATGCCTTTAAATTCTTATGAATGAACAGACCGTTGTACGTGCCTGTCTCCCTCTCTCTCTCGCTATGTGTGTGTATGTGTGTGTGTGAATGGTCGGGTAACTGTGTGTGGTTACGGCTGAAGAAACTCTGCAGACACATCATCAAATTTGGCAAGTAATGTTTATTGATTACGGCAACACTGCAGCTGCAATTCCCCACTCAGTTTGCATTTGGCATTGCAAATTTTTATAACGGATAGCGGTACTTTGCTGGCCTTTTATGCGCTGTCATCAGTATCCAGTCGTCTGAGAACTTTTGCTGACACGCACCAAACTGGAGCTGCTAGTCGGACTGACTTGCAAGGCAGTTGGGCAGCAGCTCAAGCCGGAAAACCTTAACTGAGCGAGGCGGCAAGGTCGTGGCAGCTTGTCTCCGCAATTAAAAAAGGAGGTAGTCTTCTTATGCGCACTTGCACCAGAAGTTTGCCCAACTTGAACTGGCGAACAAGAAGTAATGCGCCTGCAAGTTTTCATCGCATTAATTTCGCATTCCGGCGGCGTATACGCAATATTTGCAGAGGGAACATGCAACGCGGCAAAGTCGCAGACAAATATAATATGCGGGCAATGTTTTCAACTCAGCAGACACACACACACACGCATACACATACACACGTACACACGTACATATGCTTGCAGCTGGGGACGCTACGCGGCGTATGCGCAATTTTTCATAATTACAGCAACTGCAGCGGCAACTTGAGCAGCGCAATGAAATTAAGTGCTTCACAATTGTTTTTGTTGCGTTCTTTTTCGGGGGAAGGCGAGTGGGCTGGGAAGAGGAAGGCGGAGGGGGGCGGGGCAACTGCTGCCTCTTGTGTCATTCAATTTAGTTTCTGCGTCGGTTTTGATTCTGAATGAAAAATGTGAAGGCGTCTTTAATATTTAATGCATGCCCAAAATGAAGACAGCAGAACAAGCAAAACTTGCTAACAACTTTGTTTAGTTGTTGTTGTCGCCGTTATAGCTGTTGTTGTTGTTGCTCTGACATGTAATTAAGTATACGGAGCTATTCACGTTGCTTTTGGCTGCCATTGTTTGTATTTTTCTTTTGTCTTGCCCGACCGAAAAGTGCCAGAAGTGACCGATGGAGCCCACACACACACACACACACACAGACACACACACCAGTACCCCTGTGTGTGTGTGTGTGCCATTAGAGTCGAAAGAAGACATAACCATTGCAGGCAACTAGCACACAGACCGACGGATGGACGGATGGACGACAGGTGTTGGCACTGGCTCAAACATTTAGCAATTAACACCCCGAGCCGAGTAGAATAGCTGCGTCACCGGAAAAGCAAACCAACAGCAACAGCAACAGCAACAAGAGGAGCACGAAAGAAAGCCAAACAAGCAAAGCAAACAATTGAAAACTGGCGACCGCAGTAACAAATTGTTGCATAGTTTCAGGCAGCAACTGGACAGATTGTTAACAATTACAGGAAAACACCACCCCCTGCTCCATGCCCTGTTTAAATTACCCCATGAAAATGTCTTCATTTCCAGCAAAGACCAACCGAAACTGATGACTGTCAAACTAGGCACGTTCACTTTGGGGTCCGATAAGAATACAACTGTTTGCAATACATTTCTCTCTTAATAATAATAAAAAAAAAAAAAAAAATACATTTCTCTATACGATTCCTTAAGGAACTACGAAACTGCTCTTTAATAAGCTGCTCAAGGCTCACTCAGCTTATTATGCAATTTAAAATCTGTGAAAATCCTCAATTGGCTTATGACACATGCAAACTCAACCCATTCCTGCCTTCTACTTGTGATAAGCGGATAAAGATTAAAAAGCAAGCAGCGTGTGCTCTTCTTGCAGTGAACGAATCCACAGAATACTCCCGGTAAGGAATGAGCAAATGAATCAAGCAATATATCTAGACTCTCTGAGTGTCCTGAACTGTATTCGAATACTTCTGAGTTTGTTCTAAGTGTGCTCTTCTTCTGTGAACGAATCCACAGAATATTCCCGATAAGATATAAGCAAATAAATCAAGCAATATATGTTATGGAATATATGTTTAAAGACAAGTAATATGACATGATTTGCGAACTAGACTCTCTGAGTTTCCTGAACTGTGTTCGAATACTTCTAAGTTTTTTCTAAGTGTGCTCTTCTTGTAGTGAACGAATCAGCAAAATACTCCCAGTATGAAATGAGCAATTGAATCCAGCAATATATGTTA
Source organism: Zaprionus ornatus (assembly GCA_018904035.1). NCBI lineage: Eukaryota > Metazoa > Arthropoda > Insecta > Diptera > Drosophilidae > Zaprionus > Zaprionus ornatus. The sequence goes on from JAEIFZ010000001.1 coordinate 26,896,198, forward strand.
TGGAATATATGTTTTTACGACCAGTAACTTAACAAAAAAAAAAAAAAAGTACCTTAACATGATTTGCGAGCTAGACTCTCTGAGATTCCTTGTTCTAAGTGTGCTCTTCTTGCAGTAAACGAATCAGCAAAATAATCCCAGTATAAAATGAGTAAATGAATTAAGCTAATATATGTTTTGAAGACAAGTAATATGACATGATTTGCGAACTAGACTATCTGATTTTCCTGAACTGTATTCGAATACTTCTAAGTTTCTTCTTCTTGCAGTGAACGAGTCAACAGAATATTCCCAGTACGGAATGAGTAAATGTATCAAGCAATATATGTTATGGAATATATGTTTTGAAAACCAGTAAAAAAAAAAAAAAAAAGTACCTTAACATGTTTTGCGAAATATGCTCTCTGAGTTTCCTTAACCGTATTCAAATGTTCCAAGTTTCAATTTAGTTACCAATTACCAATTCTCAATTTCAATATTTCTCTACTCAATTCAAAAACAATGCTTCAATACACAAATCTTATTTAACTCTCCAACTGCACATTCTTATCTTGTCCACATCAGCTTCGGCTCTTTCACGGCATTTTCAAAATTCCCACTTAATATTCATGGCATATTTGGGTATAAACTCAATTACTTTTCCGACTTCAAGCACGTTTACTTCAAATGTTTTTCAACAGCTATTTTCGTGCTTGTTTTCCAATTAATCAGTTCATTTAAGAACTTCTCGTTGTTATTAGTATTCAACAATTTACAGTTAGGTTTTCAAAATTTCGACACAATCACAAACTTGTTTTATACGAACTGTTCTCGTTTTGATTTCAATCAGTTTTGCACCAGAAAATACAATGAAAAAAAAAAACAATGAATGATTCGATTCGATTCGATTCGCTTTCGAACTGATTGCTGATTCTGATTTATTCAGAGTTGTGTTTTGTTTTGTTTTGTTTTGTTTTGTCGTCTTGTTGTTGTTGCAGGCAAAAGGCAAATTGCGCTTCAGCGACAACTACAGCGGCAGCGGGGCTAGTGCTGCTGCTGTCGCTGCTGCTGCTGCTGGTGCTGATGTTGTTGCTGCGGTGGCCGCGTGAAAACACATACAAGAAGAAACACGTCGTGCCGTCGGCAATGCTGAACGAGAACTAGAAGCACAACTGACTGAGACACACTGTGAGAATCGACTATCGAGACTATCGAGCAACACGCGCTACACGCTACACGCGGTGCCAGAGCCAGCGACGCCGTCGACGATTGCAGAGCGTTTGGCCGTTTGGCCGTTTGGCAGCGGCATAGACCGTGTCGTTGCGAAATTGTCGAGCAGCCACCCGAGCGAGCCCGGAACGAGCCCCGCACGAGTCAAGACTCGCGGAGCCGACGAAGCGTCGTGGGAAATTTTCAGAAGGGAAATTTTCAAGCACAACTTAGAATAAGGCAAGAGCGAGAACGGAACAGCGAGCAGAGTGACAGAGAGAGAGAGAGCGAGAGCGAGGGCGAGAGAGATAGAGAGAGAGAGCAAGAAGTATACGAAGAGAACGTAAGTGCGCATATGATGAAAATTTCCCTCGTCTTGTCGCAGCAGCACAGAAATGGAAAACGAAAACGAAACCGAAAGCGAAAACGAAGAGGCCCAAAACAGCTGCATGCTGTGGCGCTCTGTATCTGAGTGCGTAAGGGGAGCATGGACAGGGGGAGGGGGGAGGGAAGAGGCAGGCAGGACAGGGCAGGGCAGGGCGGGGCAGAATGTGGGCCTACCTGTTGCTTAGCAACTCGGGCAGCGCGCCCCGACGCGGGCTTCATTATCATTGTCAACATGCCAACTGAGAGGGGGGCAGAGGCAAGGACTGGAGTAGGGGCGGAGTGAGGGCAGGGTAAGGACAGGGGCAGTGGCTGAGAGTGGAGTAACGGGAGTTGCTGTGCCGTGACAGATGTTGACCGTTCGCCCGTTTGGCCGCTGTGCTGCAACAGCTGTTCGAGTGGCGCCACAGCCAACTCGAAGAGTGGACGAGCGGGCGCCTCAAAGTAGGCAGCAGCAGCTTAAAGATGCCAAGTGAAATTCGCGTCCACTCTGTGCAAGAGCGAGACGGCAACACAAGGCAAGGCAACAACAGCGAAATGTGCGACTCACAGCATATGTGAGCGCTTGTCTCTCTGTCTGTCTGTGTGTGTGGGTGTGTGTATGGGTGTCTGTAAAATTGAACATATTGCGCTGGGATTATCAATCGATTAGATTAGTCTAAGCACTTGACACACGCAACACGAGGCACCAGGCATCGCTAAGAGGCATGAACTGCGCCGTCAGCGCATCCCCCAACATGCTGAATCGCTAAACGTTGCCGCACCTTCCCATCCCCATCCCTCAACGACCCCCTTTGATGCAGAAATCGCGTAATAAGACAAATAAACACGAATAGATAAGCGAAAAGCAAAATGAGATACCTAACCTCGCCGCACTCACCCCCCGCCTTCCCCCCCCCATGCGCACCTTGCACACCTATTCAAATTACGTTAACTCCCGCGGATAACGGTATCAAAAGACTCACTGCTCAAATTGGAATCCAGGCAGATACGCATTCACATTCGCATTCACATTCGCATTCACATTCGCATTCACATTCGCATTCGCATTCAAATTCAATTTCGATTCCCGCAGCGTTCTTAGATAGATTGTTGTTTTTGAGAGTCCCCAATAATGATTGACACTTATGCTTGAGCATAGATTGCGGTAAACACTCATCAGATTACCAGGGGCACATGTGCGTGTGCGTCTGTGTGTGTGTGCGTGTGTGCGTGAGTAGGCAAATTTGTAGTGTCTCTTTGTTTACTGTTTCAATCGATTTGTAAAATATGCTCTGCATATCTGTATTCAACACTTTAAAAAGGCTTCCCAACTCAAGCTCGAAACTGAAACTCATGATGATAGATCATATTCAATATGTTTGCTAGAGAGTCAGTTTGAGTCTCAGTTCGATTTCCTTACTCCTGCCCAAATCTGAATCCCAGCCATGCTCAACCTAATATACACCTTGTTAGATATAAGATAACCACAATAGAAGTAGGAAAATGCTCTTGCTGACCTTTTAGCAATGTTGAGTTAATCAAGAATTGGTCATTCAACAGAGTGGAACAGGTCAGCAATTGCTTGGATATAGATATAAAAGTACAAAACAGAAGCTGAATGAAAATGAAAGTACATAAAAATAGAATCAAACGAGGATGAGAGGTTACCCTCGACATGCCGAAGGTTCTATACCCTTGCTGCTTCTTATCTCCTCCAATTGTTCCTATACTTGTTACATCTAACGGTGCAAAATGGATTAGTATTGTGTATATTTAATATCATGTCTCACTTTGATTGACACTGATAAGTTAAGTTACTTCTAAAGTCAGAAGAGGTCTTCATAGAAACCTGCATTCCGGCTGATCATTCCTATGGCAGCTATATGTTATAGTGGTCCAATTTTGATGAAATTCGATATACGTATTATACGTATAGAAAAGGTCCGATGTAGCAAGTTTGGTTGTAAAATCTTGACAAACAACAAAAATAGGCCGATAGTTTGTATGGCCGCTATGCGATATATCGCACCGATGCGGATCGTTCCGACTTATTTACAGCAATAAGAAGCATGTGTGCGAAAGTTTTATCAAGATAACTCAAACACTAAGAGAATAGTTTGCAATAGACGGACACAAGAATATACGGACACACGGACAGACGGACGGGGCTAGTTCGATTCCTCTGTTGATGCTGATGCAAAATACATATACTATATAGGAGATGTCTCCTAAAGTGCGTTGCAAACTCCCGGCCAAAATTAATATACCCTCTGCAAGAGTATAACAAGCAGAAGGTCGATGAATGTCCGCTGATGTGCTTTGGCAATTAAATATGTTTAATTGAAGAGCCACTTTTTATCACAGGCACACTTTCTACACATCTCTTTCACTTGGAGGCATCTCTCACTTAACTAATCAATTCATATCCCGAGGCAATTGTCATCAACAGCCTACATTGCGTATACGTAACATTTAATCACTTGCAAGGGCCAAAGTAGCTCCTGCTACCACTTACAGGGTATGATTGTCTGACTTACTCCTGCTACATATGCCACTTACAGGGTATGCCAGTTTGACTAACGAGCTTGCCGTTACAAAGTGTATTTCATCTCTTCCTTTGTTATTCTCGTGTGGCCTGTTCTTGTTCTTCTCGTTGTTGCCGTTATCATTGTTGTTGGTGTGGCTGCTGCTGTTGTTATTGTTGATGTTTGCGGCGCTTGTTTGCATTTGGCAGCAGCAGCGCACGTAACGGCAAATGCTACTCAACACACTCAACACTCAACATGCCAAATACAAACACACGAAAAACAGAAGCATCGGCGATGGGAGAAGGCAGACGGCAGAAGGCAGAAGGCAGCCGACAAACGAAACGAGAAGGCAACCCAGCCCGTGGCCAGGCCCAGGCCCAGGCTCAGGCTCAGGCCTATACTGTGAGCCAGCCACAGGCCCAGGCCAGAACAGAGGCCCAATCCCGGGCATATTGTGTACGCAGCCGAAGTAGAAGTAGGAAAGTGTAAACAAGAAACGTGATATTTGACAGATGACTGTAGATATTTAGATACCAACATAAATACTACTTATGCCCACTGTCGCAGTGCTCGCTCTCTCTTTATCTATCTGCATCTCTGTCACTCTCGCTGTCACACCTACACACACATACACCGGCTACAGCTGGCAGTGTCTCTGGAGCCTTATTGATTTTCTGCTGGCTTTCACAGCCACTTGGCGCTTGCCGCTCGGTTTGAATTGCCAGCCACGCATAAAGGACGCGGCCAAAAAAGACGAAGAGCAGACAAACAGAGAGACGGAGACACCGGGAGACCGGGAGACCGGCGAGTAAGCAGACAGTGTAAAAGAGAGAGGGAAAGAGAGAGAGAGAGGAGTTCTTCGCCAAGATGCAAATGTTGCAATGCATTCATTCTGTTCATTTCGCTATTTGTGCACCCTCCCCCACCCCCTCTCGATTCCGTTCAGTCTGTTATTAAACCATTAGTTACTGCCCACTTTCAGTGTCCGTGGCGTATACTTAATGTCGCCGCCCAATAACTCACGCAACTTTTATCGATTCCATTGCGATACGCTGTGATGTATCAGCTGAAATACCAACGAGAAAGAAGCCAATCGTCAATCAATTTGACTGACTAGCCTGGCTAGACAAGGTGTTAAGGTAGCTCAGTAGTTTGGCAATCAATTAATCGATACACTTTGATTAATTAATCCGTATTTGGGCTCACTTACAAAGAAGAGAATTCGTGTACTCACGTTGAATTTACTCACATGCCCAGTTTAGTTGATATCATAATTAATATCATATTAAGAGACGAAGTAGGGGCGACAGCCGCGCGGTTATTTAGCCATAAACGACACTCTTTCATAGATTCCCATAGGATACAAGAATATATGGTATATATTAGTTATACAGTAAAAGAATATATATATAAATTATACAGTACAAGATTATATATATAAATTATGCAGTACAAGATTATATATATAAATTATACCGTACAAGAATATATATATCAATTATGTAGCCATAAACAACACTCTTTCATAGAATATATATATAAATTATGCAGTACAAGATTATATATATTAATCATACAGGCATAATCGACACTCTTTCATATATTCCCATACGATACAAGAATATATATATAAGTTATACAGTACAAGAATATATATATAAATTATACAGTACAAGAATATATATATAAATTATACAGTACAGAATATATATTTAATTATACAGTACAAGAAATTATATATAAAAAATGCAGCCATAATCGACACCCTTTCATAGATTTACATACGATACAAGAATATATATAAATTATACCATAAACGGAGGTCCTTCTCAGAACTGCAGTTAGAACTCTTCGTCGAAGGATGCTAAGGATAAGTATTAACCATAAATATCACTTAGAGTACATGTCTTATCTTAATCAGTGTTAAACTAATTGAAATGGCGTTGGGGATAATTGTTCTGGGGGTCAACGCGGCGTATGCTTAACCTGCTGGTCACCTGAAATGGGTATTCAAATAGTTGCTGGTACTCACAGTCATAATAGTCATATCGATCGGCTTCGCTGGGATTATTGCTGCCCATGATTTTGGCAAAAACTGCAAGAGGCCCGCAATGCGAGATAGAGAGAAAAGGAGAGAGGGAGAGAGAGAGAGAGAACAATATTAAATACAAACAAAAAGTAAATTGCGCAATTCAATTAAAATCGCAGCAAATGAAAAGGAGTGAGACGAGAAAATGCAGTTGGCTTGGCAGTGGAGGAGGGAAGCAGGAAGAGTAGCAGAAGAGGGAGTAGGAGGAGGAGGGGGAGTGGGAGTGGGAGTGGGAGTGGCATAAACACAACTAGCCTGGGGGACAAAATCCGTTAGGGGAATGCGGATGGCATAGTGGGATTGGAAATGCTAATGGCAATAGCGGTGCGAACACGTGAAGGGCACAGGGCAGGGTGCTGTGGTAGAGCGGAAAGTGGGAAGGGGGGAAGGTGGGGAGGTTGTATGTCCACTCACATTTGGTGCAGCTCCTGCGAAATCGCACAAAACACGAAACGGAACGCGACAGTTGGGTGAGGTCGTCGGGATGTGAAGGTATGCAAATTATCGGTGCCAGCGGTGCAATGTGGCAGCGACTGTGACTGCGGCTGCGGCGCCGACGTTCCAACAACGGTATCGCCACAAAGCTGTGATCTGTTGCGGGTTCAGCAACGGCACCGCTGGCGACTCCTCCTCCTACTCCTCCTCCCCCTCCGCCGGCTACTGGCGATAGAGTTGACTCGCAACGAATCAGACTGTGGTTGTCCGTGTTGTTGTTGTTGTTGTTGTTGTTGTTGATATTGTTGGAGTTGTTGTTGTTGTTATTGCTAGTGTTGCTGTTGCTGCTATTGTTGCTGCTGTTGCTGTTGCTGTTGGTGTTGCTGCTACTGCTGCTGGTAGTAATGATGGTAATGACGTTAACAGTGCCCTGCAACGGCCCCGAGTTGCTCGCCGTCGGCGCTGCAAAGAGAGAAGGGGAAAGAGATAGAGATAGGCAAAGAGAGGAAGAGAGAGATAAAGAGAACAGTGAATTCTCATCAATTGCTTGTTGATTTGTGATTTGTGATTTGTGGTTTGTCCGCAGATACGACATACGAAACGGAACCGCATAAGGAAAATCCATTTCGCATGCGACGCATGTGGGGCAAGTTTCTGCTGTCTCGTGCAATTTGTCTCACTTTTTCTTTTTCTTTGTTTCTGTTTGGTTTTTGGTTCGTTTCTTCGTTTTTAACACTTGCGCCAGTCGTAAATCATTCAAATTTGCATTCAATGTATGCGATATTTTTCGAAACCCGCAAAAAACATGCCAGGCAATGTGCCAAATGGCGCCGAATGCGCACAGACCACATCAAGCTGCAAAGAGCACGAGCTCAGTCGAGCACAAATCCAGCTCGACCTCATGTACATGTATGTAGATCTATCTGCCTATCTACATTTCTCTGCATACATCTATCTATTTATCCCTATATCTGTCTATTCATCTACATACGAGGTGTGTTCAAAAAGTAGGGTGACTTTGTATTTTTAAGAAAAAATATTTATTTATTTATCAATATTTATGTTGTCCACTTCAAAGTAATCCCCCTCAGATGCAATACACTTATGCCAACGGTTTTTCCTATCCTCAAACCACTTCTCATAAGCACTTTTCGGTATAGCCTTGAGCTCTTCCAGCGATGCAGTCTTTATATCCTCCATCGTTGCAAATCTCCGTCCTTTCATAGGTCTCTTTAGTTTTGGGAACAAGAAAAAGTCACATGGGGCCAAATCTGGTGAATATGGTGGCTGAGGCATGATTGTGGTGTTGTTTTTGGCCAAAAAATCTCTCACAAGCAAAGATGAGTGAGCAGGGGCATTATCGTGATGCAAAAGCCATGAATTGTTTTTCCACAATTCTGGACGTTTTCTTCGTATTGCTTCACTCAAACGACGCATAACTTCAAGATACTGTTTATTGAGCGTACGACCATATGGTAAGAACTCCTGATGCACCACGCCATGGTAATCTAGGAAAACAGTGAGCAAAACTTTGACATTTGATCGAACTTGGCGTGCTTTTTTCGGCCTGGGCTCTTAGCAAAAAATCGCCGAGCTTGAATCTTGGAACAGATGTTCGGGAAGAGTGTACCAACATAACAAAACAAAAAAATCGATAATCGAAAGTACATTGCCCGCAAAATTTGAAAAGTCACCTTATTTTTTGAACACACCTCGTATCTGTCCATCTTTCCACACAACTGTCTAGCTTGCTATGAGTGTTACTCTTTATTTATATATATTATTTAATAACATTTTAGCTGACTCAAGGTCAATATCGGTTCGATTTCTGCATCATAGCTTATCTAGTCGTTATTTTTGCCTGTCTTCGATCACCAAGTTAGTCAGCGATGAATGCTGATGATCGAAGTTGGTTACTTCGTAAAAAAATTGTACATTCAAGCCCGCTCTTTGTCTTTTGACAAGTGTTCTTGTTGTGTTTGGCAAAAATATCGACTAGATAAGCTATGCAGAAATCGAACCGATATTGACCTTGAGTCAGCTAAAATGTTATTAACAAATGCAGGTCGTAAGCCACGCTTATTATATATTATTTATATATTTCTATCTCATATGATATTTATCCTTTATGATAACTTATTTACCCCTTATGATATTTATCCCTATGTCTGTCTATTCGTCTACATATCTGTCTATCTATTCACCCAACTGTCTGTCTAGATTTCTATGAATCTTACTCTTTATTTATATTATTTATGTATTTCTATCTCATATATGATACAAACTATGACTCGGAAAGATAGAAATTGTGAGATTGAAAGAAACCTTTAGACCATCCTGGAGACTCCGATATGTTCAAATCTCGTTACCTAATGAAGACCTCAAGGCATGAATCAAAAGTTAATGAAAACTCAGTTCTTAATGAGCTTCGTATAGCGTATTTTTTCTTAAGGAAAAGCTAACAAGATTTTCACTGTTTAAACAGATAATTATGTTATATATATGTAATATTTATTGATATATTAGGTAATAGTAGTACAAATTAGGTAGTACACATAATAAGTTTCTTCACTTTACTTTAGTTCTACTTTGACAAAACATGAGTTTGATGTTCTCGCAACAACTAACGACAGTCCGACTTGACCTTGTCTTTTACAACTTCGCTTCCACTGCGACTCAACGACAACTTTTTTAACGACTCTGTCGTTCAACTTCTCGACTTCAACTCTCTTTTTAAGCTCACAGTTCGATTATTCTTCTTTACTGCAACTCTGGTTCTATCGATGGGCGCCTGCAGCGTTGCCACCCGTACCATCACGCTGCCATCACGTCTATTGTTTAGATATATATATATATATATTAGTTATATTATTATATCATATTATAACTATATACTCGTATATATATATATATATATATATATTAGTAAGTTATAACATAGCAATGGTCGCTATTGTTGTCAGTGCCAGCTACAAGTTGAGAGAGTTTAAAGTCTTGAGGTGCTAAGGTGTTAACGCATCGACTGCGAGCTTGCTCATTAACAGCCACTCAACACGCATCGTGTTAAGTCGTAACTCATTTGATTTATTTGGCAACAGCTGTCGACACGATTCGCTTGTCTCTTGCAACATTTTGGGGCAACATTTTGTGCAATCTCTCGCGCAGAATGCGTCGACCTTTTTGGCAGCACATTCTGTTGCTTCTGTCCCTGCGAAGGAAGTGCGCTTCTCTCCGCTGGGCAGGGGAAGGGGCAAGCACATGGACGGGGGCAGCGACAGGGGGCGTGCTGCTTGCTTGACAAACTCTTATCCAAGCCGCAGCTGGCTAATTTTGTGGCATATTGCCAGAATTGTGTTGTGACACGCTGTTCGTGCGGCGCTGTTTCTGGCCATGTTTATTTGTTGCATATTTTATCGTGCCTCAAAGTGCCAGCAAATCGCACACGACAATTGCAATTCAACAGGCGATTGGCATGGCAGGAGGCTGGTGGCAGGCACCACGGCCCGGGGGTGGGCGTGGCCCGAGCAAATAGTTGTTTGAGATACATATTTTATGGCAACAAATATGCACCGACCTTTGCAGCGGTAATCGTGGCTAGGCGGAGCGAGGCGCGCGGCATAGACAGCTAGGAATGTGTGTGTGTTTGTCTGTGTACACTGTTCATATGTGTGTGGTAAATGTAGGGGGCGGGGCGGGGCATTGGTGTATTTTTTGCAGTTTTATGGCACGTGTGATTCATCATTTGCTTGTTTAATTTATTTTATGGCGATTGCAGCGACACAACGTTACGGTTCGGGTTTGGGTCTTTTATTTATTTAACGTACACGCACAGTACCCACACACAAACATACACACACAGACACACACACACACACGTGCGCGTGTGTGTTTGTTTTGTTTGTTTGGCATTTATTTGCGCTGCAGCAACAACAATTGGTTATAAAATAAAATATTGCTAGATTTTACGCACAGTTTCCGGACAGAGAGAGAGAGAGATAGACAGAGGGAGGAGAGAGTGAGAAAAAGAAGGAGAATGAGAGAAAGTAAGAGAAAAAGCCGTGCACCAATTGTGCGGCCATCCATCACTTGCGCCAATACAACTGCATACACACGCATTAGCAATTGTGTGTGTGTGTCTGCATATGTTTGCTGGGTGCGTTGGCGTGTCAATGTCAGCGTCAAAATGCCAAACAAACTGCCAACTGCTGAAAAATAAATCGCACAACAATCTTGTCTGCGTATACGCAATATTTGCTAGCTCACAATATGCTTGCAAGAGCCGCTCTTAAGCTCGGGCTACACAATGATACATACGTGTACGTATGTTTCAAAGCACTTCAATGCACGATTAGCAATTTGCAAATAGAAAATTGTGAAACATATTCTGATTGATCCGAGGAAGAGTATTATAAAATATATGCAATAATATGTGTAGAATATTCTCCAACTCCTGTGAATCTCCTGCAGTTATGCCCCACAATTTCGACACATATTGACAACTATTTATGCTCATTCCGCATATAGGAAAACTGTCAGCTTTATGTGTCAGATTTGCGTGCTGTTCGCTGAGAGCGGGAATCAGAGATGAATAATAAATGAATTAATAAAAATGCAATTGCCTGGCATTTAATTGCATCTGTTATTTATGAGTGCTGCCTCCCTGGGGCATCTCATCGCATCTCGCAGTATTTACTATTGTCATTAAATCGGATTCAATACGCTTTGCCATCTAACTGAGCCACACGAGTGCACAAATTGCTCTTTTACTGCCGGCTTATGATGACTTTCTGAAGGTGTTGACTGTCCATGGTATGCCCCATTAGAGCTTAACCCAATTAGCCACAAGTGTGTGCAAATGCGTGCTTGTGTGCCAGTGTGCCAGTGTGTGTGTGTGTGTGTGCCATCATTAACAATGTATTTCAACCGACTTTCAGTCAATGATGTTCTACTGATGATGTTTGGTTACAAACTTTATGCATTATTGATAAACAGAAATGAGCTTCGTTCCGAATCATAATACACCCTAAAACCCAGCTTATAGATTACCCTATATGTACTATATTGATAAATTTCTAATCATTATTAATCATTTAGAGCAGAATCAGTTCAAGGAGTATCCAGCAAATTAAAGTGGATTCTAATTTGCGTAGGTTTTATGCAGAATGGTGTTTCTAATAATTTTTTTTTTTTTTTTTTTGTTTTATTATTATTAAGTTGCTATTAATGTATTCGAGAATAACCTAAATCTCATTTAATCCCCTGTCCTTGTAGAGTATATGCTCGTATATCTCGCATATCTATTCCCCCATTTTCGCAAATTGAGATCGAGAGCATCTTCTGTTCAGTGTTCCAAAACGATAATGATTATTGCTTTGCTAGAACTTCCAACGACGCACTAAAAACTAAATACTTCTTCATCGTTGCCATTGTTCTCGTTGTTGCCTCTGGCATTGTCTGGCATCGTGTACCGTATACTGTATGTGTAGTAGTAATAATATTACCGTTTGCATTAGCCTGAAAAATTAGTCATTTTATGTCCGAACAACAAATTTACAAAGCTCATAAAATCACATGAAAAAAACCAGAGCAAAAATATTTATATTAATGATATGCAGAAATACGACTATAGCTTGAGCACTTCTCCCCCAACTACTCTCTGCCCCTCTCAGTCTTTCGTTCTCTTGCTCTCTCCCTTCTCCCCCTCTCTTTCCACAAATTCTATGTAAATGGGCAGTCAGCAAACTGGCAATTATTCGCTTGTTTTGTCTACGCCGGCGATCGCAGATCGGAGATCAGGAGGGCTGCCAACTCAGAACGCAGAAGGCGAAATGTATTTATGACGAGACGAAATCTAAACAAACTTTGAATGCAGAAAAACATGTTCCAGACATTGTTTAGATCTCTCCGGTGGTTTTTCCCTGCTCCCCCACACTCTGCCCTCGCCCTCTGCCCACTACTCTCATCGTCAATTCAATTGTCTCATTTCGAATCTTTTTGTTATCGCAACATTGTGACTAAAACAAGCATTACCCGAAAAGCTTTTATCTATTCGAATTATATTACTCGTAAAGGCATTTTGATTTTATTATAATGTTTTCGAATTTGGTAAATCTACAAACGATTCCCTTTGAATCTAGTGATGGGAGTCTTCTTTGAATCGACAAACTCATGATGCCCAGTAATCGAAATGACTCTACGATGATAATGCTTGATACACATAGAGTCGATTGATCGCCACTTCAAATGAGCAAAACGAAATCCCCGAATTATTTTCTTATCTGTTGTGCAAAGGGTATGCCAGAGTAGATTCAATCAATCGCATGGCAAATACAAATAAATATCGCATAGAAATAAACACATCCAATTAGACAACTGTGTGAGTTGAATCATTAATCAAGTTGCGCACTTCGAAAATCACATGCTGATTTCGAGATCGAACAGCGCCGATTCTTTATCGTGTCATGAGATTCTTCTTCGAATGCATCTTCAATTTGATTGATTATTGAAATGTTGTTGTGGATCAATAAAGCGATCGATCGATCCAAGTGAATATCATACTCAGCGCAACGGCAATGGACTGTGAACTGAGTTTTCCCAGAGTTTTTGCGATTCAAATGGGCCCAAAAAAGGCTGAGTAAACAACATGGAGAAAAATGCAATACACATTTCCGCTCTGCTCGGCTCGATTGTGTTCTATTGTTCCGATTCGTTCCGTTCTGATTTCGATGCGGATCCCGAGGCCGAACCTTACTCGCCTCGCTACGGTACGGGCGGGCCATTAAAAAGCAACATCAAACGTTAATTGCCACCTTTATGGGGCCAGTTCATAATTTGTGTGCTACTAAATAAGTTGCCTCTATATAAGCTGGCGAAATTGCCAAATTCAGAAATTGGGCAAACATATGTCGGCCCAGTTGGTTCACTCGACATTGCCCAGTTGGCCCAGTCCAGTCCAGCCCAGTCCAGCCCAGCCCAGTCCAGCCCAACCGATGGCAGCCCAACGAGTCGATGGAAAATTTGCCGCCACGTCTGATGTTTATTTGCAAAATTATATTGCACTCGTATTTATTATTTTTTATGCCGCGATTTTCATATATCGTACAAAATATACTCCCCATCTTCCCTCTCTCACTCTCTCTCTCTTTCCCTCCGTCCGTCTCTGGCTCTTTCTCACTCGCATTATATAAATTTAATTACATTCGAAATGTTCGGGCTACGATTGAAAATGGGTTTGCAACTTTGGCCATGTGCTCGGCATCTTTTGGGCAACTTTTAATGGTGCTTTCCCTTTCCCCTCCTCCGCATGTTCCTTGCTCCAGCTCCGTTTCCCCTCGCCGTATTTGAGAAGCTCGCACGCTTCGCACGTGTTGCACGCACAGCAATTTCAGCTGAATCCGCACACCATTAGCGAGCTTTGCTGTGCGTGTACGTGTATGAGTGCGTGTGTGAGGGTGTGGGTGTGGGTGTGAGTGTGGGTGTATGGATATTGTATCTGGGAAATCTATTTTAATGCGAATCGTACTGCCATTTCAGAAGCCATTCTAACGCCATGGGTGGCACGAGAAGTGAGGAAACCAGATAAATACTTTTTCACAATTCTTCGGGCAGTTCATGAAAACAAGTGCTGCATTTACTGCGATGCCAGAGATAAAGATTTTCTTTAATGTGTTCGGTAATTTCTAAAATTAAAACACCACTGAATCGGACGGCCCTTGCCCCCACCTCCCCGAAGCCCCGAAATTATCGAGACACAGTGCAATTCAAAATGCGAATTCCGAATTGGCCGCTCGTTGGCCGCCGAGTTTATTGAAATATCCATTAAATCTGAGGATACTGTTTTCCGGGCAAATATCTAGAAGAGTTTGCGCGAATTTAGTGTATACTTTTCGGCAGTTCAAAAATCAAAATATTCCCCGAAGTTACGAAATTAAATATATACTCAGTATTTATCAGTTATTTGCAAATGATTCCAAGAATTTCATAAAATTTAAGATGAAGTACTTCGAAAGATGTAGACAAGAAGTTATATGTACAAACTATTATGAAACATAAGACAAGAAAGGGATAAAGGAATTGCTAAACACTCTTCAATACAAGAAACCTTCAATTTGCCATTCTTAATCCAACTTATCTCAAGGATTATTACAGGAATGCGAAAACACTATAATGCACGAAATCCAAGCAAACCCCAAAGGTTTTTCAACAACACAATAGCAAAAAGACCAAAAATAAACAATTATTTCTAAGCATATCGGCATAAAAACTGTCTAACTATGTGGAATCCCATAAAAATCGTATTTAGTCTTCCTCCAAAGATATTGCAGATAAAATTCTATAGTTTATGAAGTCTTGTTTACAGAACATACAATATCATTTACCATAGATTACGGCTTACGATATGCCTATATGCTATGTATGTATACATGTACGTGTGTGTGCACGCACAAACACGCACAGACATGCACGCATTGACTACAAAGCGCTTTGTGTTATATTTATGTATTATATTTAAAATTTGTTTACTTCTTGGTTTATAAACAACACACGTCGTGTGTAACTTGAAGGGCGAGCCCCAATTTCCATCGCTCTAATGTAGGTCTGATCATATGCTGACAGTGAACAGAGCAAATCGAATTCGGAAGTAAAAAACGGAAACGAATTAGCAAATAGAAAAGATACAAACTGATCTGTAGATCAAATATAAAACACAGTCCCCTTTTCATTTAATGGAAAAACAGTTCCGTAATTGATTTCAAATAAAAGAAGCGCGAAAGCTACAGTCAAGAGTGCTCGACTGTGATATACCCGCTACACACATGACCAAAATGATTTCTTCAATATACAACTTCTTAATTATGCGTATTTTTTGCATACTTTCAGGGGGGATCATCGGAATCAGTACATAATTCTATTTTTTTAAATAACTTTCATCTTTATTATCCGTTTTCAACCAAATTTGCAGAAATCATGTGGCTGTTAATAAGAAATTAAGAAATTATTTTGTTTACCAAATATGAGTAGTCCAGCATTGAAATACGCTTGGAATTCGATTTTTCCGATTTACAGGGGCGTGTGGGGGCGTGGCCAAAATTAAAAATGAACTTAATAATAACTGCAATAATAACACATATTGACACCAAATTTTGATAGCTCCAGCTCTTATGGTCTCTGAGACCTTTCATACGGACAGGCAGACGGACAGACAGACAATGGACTGATAAACAGACCAGACGGACAGACAAATACACAAACGCACAGACAGACAAACGGACTACATCGACTCGGCTGTTGATGCTGATTCAGAATATATAGTTTGTGGGGTCTGCCACGCCTCCTTCTGCCTGTAACATACATTTTTGGTTGGCACAGAGATATAATACCCTTCTACCCTATGGGTAGCGGGTATAGTACCACAATGGAGGCTCGAAAATAATTTCATTTCATTTGCATTTAAAATTTAAGTAGGCCAGAGATGAATAATTTATAATACTATAGAAATGGGATTTGTCTTATCCAAATTTTGTAAGGAAAAATCTTTAACAGCCATACTAGAGGGTCTTCAAGCGCAGATAGACGATCTAGAGGAATATTTGATCAATACGCAGGAGCGCAGACGTCGCTTTGTAGGCAATTTCGTTGCCATCACAGTGGGAGTGTATGTTATCAGCTTTGCTCTTTGGTATTTTTTTTATTTCCCAACAAGAATACAGGACCGTATCATGTATATGGTGCTACTGTTGCTCTCGCTAGTGTTTATTGTCTTGTTGCGTCAATTGTTTACCTGGTATTTTCAACGTAAACTCGACCAAAACGGCAAAAAGTTGAGCCAGCTCAAGGAGCAGATGAACCAGATGTTAGAGCTTGTCATGGAAAAAGAAACCTACAAGGTGGCAGTAAGTCTGCTGGAACGCTTTGGTGACAGGCAACAGAACCGCTTGTTGCCATTACTGGCACCGTCTGGCAAACCCCTCAATGAGCCCACAACATCATCGCTGCCACTCACACCACAAATGGCAGCACACCAGCGCATCCTTACTCCCCTTTCGGCGGGCTATTGCAACAAGAATAGCGGTCTAAACAGGAGTCCCATGAATACAAGCTTGCAGATGACTCCAGAACCTCCGATTGTGTACATGCGTACACCGTTTCCCGTCATCGATGAGGGCCCACGCAGCGCAGTGGACCGAATTCTGGATTTAATTTTGGGCGATGGTCCCCAGAATCGGGTTGGTATGATATGCAAGCAGTGTCACAGGCATAACGGCATGCTCCCCCTGGGGGAGTACGAGTACACCACTTTTCATTGTGCTTTCTGTGATACATTGAACCCGGCACGCAAGGAGAGACCCGTGGCGCCCCGTCTTTCGCTACTGGAACAGCTCGAGACGCCGAAGTCTAGTTTACAGCTGCGCGATGACAGCTCGGACATTGATTCATCCGACGAGCACTCCCTGCACTCAACGTATTTAAACAGGGGGCCAGACGCCCAAACGGATGCTCCTGTTGTGGACGAAACTGAAATGGAACCTAGGCAAGTAACGAAAGAAATAACGAAGTTCTTACTAAATAAAGATTTGTAGTCAAACTGTACTATTCACCGTGGGGATTCACACCTTAGCTTCGTTCAGAAAGAGGGATTCCTTGTACAATCCCACGGTTTTCAGGAATTAACTGTGTTAATATATATACCACATCTATACGTCTACTACATTTCCTATATCTTATACGAACGTATTATATTTTCAGTTTTAATTGAGATACAGAAAGTAGATAGAATATGCTAAGATTTTTCCGAGTTCACTATCAGATATATACGTATATTTTGATTTTAGTTCATATATCCAAATACATATGTTTATCAAAGATATCCATGTATGTTAGTAGTACGATCACTTACGCATCTCGGCATCCAAGGCTTCCTGTGGTGTTGCCATAATACCCAGCATTATTCAACAGAGATTATCGGTTTCACGTTCTAATTGCCGAAGTTCAGAGGTGAGCCTTCGCATGAAAGCATTATTCGATCTTTCTTTGGCCGTGTGCACTGCTCGCGCTGCAGTTTATTGCACCAGCGATGCAGCTAAATTTAGTTTGGCAACGCGGCACAGAAAAAAATCCAAACAAAAAGAAAATACGTAATAGAGAACTGAGGAATTTCGAGGGGTGTCTGCGACCGCACGTTCGATTACAATGTGAGTCAACAAGTTGAACTTGTGCGTTGTTCAAGTATTACCCCCGAGTACACTATATTACACACACAGACAGGCACACACTCACGTACACACACGCATACGCAGGTAACATCGAAAGTCCGACGCGATAATGTGATAAATGTTTGTTGAGAATCTTCGTTATCTCAACCAACACGCGAATCTTTAGTATGTTATATACTTCCCGCTAATCGACCCGTCTGGAACCGTCCCTGGCAGTCGTCTGTTTGCACCGACGGCTGTGCGGTAAATGTTTTTTCCGCCTTGGCAGCTTCTTCGGCTCTTTTACTTTCCATTTTCTTCACATTTTACGTATAATTCGGCCGTGTCGCAGCGTGCCGTTCCTTGAAGATGAGCACGATTACGAGTACGAGTGTTCCGTATATTTTTGGCTACACATCGCCAGCAATTGCTCCCAAACTGTACGCGATCATCTCATGGAATTGCAGTGCGCGTGCTCGGCACGAGTACAACGAAGCACGACGCACGACGAGAGCGCTTCGCTCGTCAGCTCGTCATCCTCGCTCGCTGGAGGCGGGGTTACGGATGGGTTACGGGTGCGTAACGGGTAATATCATAGTATTGACCAGCAGCGGAAGGTGCCATGTTTATGTGGAAAACTTGACGAAGAGAGCAACAAGGTGCCGTAAATAGAGAACATTTCAATCACATAGAGATTTGGGGGATTACAATATCAATTCTGTATTGCATTGCAAAGATAAGGCTATGAGTATCTAAAGTGAAAGCTTTCATATTAGCATATTTGGCAGATACAACTATACTTCATATGTTTGAAGTGACATTAGCACAGACTCTACCGATCTAAGGCACCAGTCGAACCTCTATCGAGGTGTTGCGAAGAGATACACATTAACATGCCTAAGATAGGACCTCAACTGATAAAGATTTTGCGACTTTTACTGTTATATTCTTGTTCGAATAGCATTACGATCTGAATTGAACAGAATAAAGCACACTGTGCAACAGATAACAATAATATATTATATCTTAGTAAAGTAGTAAAAATATGCAGGACTGATTAAACCAAACACAGTTGTTATACCCTTCGACCATTGAAAATGGTCAAAAAAGGGTATACTAACTTTGTGCAAATGTATGTAACAGGCTGAAGGAGGCGTCGGAGACCCCACAAAGTATATATATTCTTGCTCAGGATCACTAGCCGAGTGGATTGTCCATGTCCGTCTGTCTGTCCGTCTGTCTGGATGATCGCGCCGATCTCAGCTTTTACAAAAGCAAGGGACACCAAATTTAGCATGAAGATTTCTGTATACCATACGCAGATCAAGTTTATTTTCAATTTGGAATAACACGCCTACCGCCCCCGCAAACCGACAATTTTGATTTACATTGCGATTTACATTGGAAGTACTCATATCTTAACGTTCTGCTTTAGATATATATAGATAAATACTATATGAACTTATCCTCCAAATTGCAACCCGAATGGACAATAAACACTGTTAAACAAGTTATTAGATAAACCATTACGACCCTCTGACCAGCAAACAAGTTGTCGATGACGTCATAACTATATTACTTGTGCGCGTAGCGCGAGCTGTTGTTTTCGACTCTTCTTTTCCATGCACATGTTAATTACCGAAAAAAAAGTGCATATATGCTAACACTCAAGCAATAGGTGGCGTGGTAGATCGATATGAATGTTCGCAAGTATTTACATGCATGTGTACATATTCATAATATTCAAAATATGCGTACGTGCACATATGATTATTATTTAATAATTCATATTTTAGGGTCAGTAAAAAATACAAAACCATAAAATGCAATTAAAAAAATATTAATTTTGATTACTCGATATATTGCGAGTTATCGATATTGGCCAATTTAAAATTTATAAAGAAATACCGATATATACAGCTCACACCCCTTTTGGCGATAAATTATTGGCAACCTATCGAAATTGATGCAAGGTGGCAGCGTACTGCAGTCTTATGATAACTTTGTAGCTTACGATTAGTATCATACAATTAAGTACTTTTTATGGCAACATGTGGTACGTCGAAGGGTATCCCACTGTCGCACGCGCCTCGACTGTTGCTCTCGTTGCTCTTGCTGCTGTATAGTCATCGACAGGCTGCAGTTGTCGCATACAATAAATACTGAATAAGTAAATACTATAAAAAGCATGTTTAATTTAAGCTATTCCTTTTATTATTCCACTCGATTCTTGCAACCAAACCCAAGACAGTCCCAGTCCCACCTCGGCCATTTAGTCGGCAACAATCCCAGTTCCGCAACCCGTCGTCCTTGCTCGTGTCTTGTGGAATTCCGAAGCGCACATGTGAAACATCTTATGTACGGGGGAATGGGCGCTGCGTTTGATTCGTGACTGGGAACGGGCCGGAGACAGAGACATAGAGTGAAACTGAAACTGAACAGAATCTGTGACAGAGGGCGGAGGTCTGGGGCGGGGCAGTAGGTTAATGCACTGCCATTCGCCACAAAATTTTCGAAACTAAAAAAATGCCATCCTGACCCTTCATCTCCCAACCTTCCTCACCGCGCTTCTTCTCCGTAGAACAGCTGAATTGTTTTGGGTGAAAAGCGAAAGTTTGTCTGTATATATTTTATTATTGCATGCATATCGATTGGGCAGCTAGAACGGACCCTCTTCGAATTCCACCCATCTCCCCGTCTCCCACACAGCCCTTGCCCCTAAAGCGTGTGCTGTCATCTATGCCATTATTTATTGTCACTCAGTCTGTAACGGAATCGGACTCGGAATCTGAATTGAATTGAATACCGGACCCAGCCCCCATTGCTCGCACAGTATCTGGAAGTTTGCCAACTGGCAGATGCTTCTTCTCAGCTGACACAACGTGACCAGATCCTCTCAAGCTTGTCGGCCAATTGTTTATTATTACAAGAATTCGCATTTCGGGTGCGACTCTTTCGAGCGGTTTTTGATTTTCAATTGACCAGGCGACTCTCGACATTATTAGCAGGCCGTGAAAACTTTTCGACACTCGCCTTCCACTTGCCACGTGCCACTTGGCAAATGCCTTCTGACTGCTGCCTGTTGCCTGCCGTCTGCAGTCTGTCGACTACCACTTGCCAGTTGAGAGTGCTCCAATTCCCCAAATATTGCCCCAGGCTGCCAGTTACCACTCGACGCGCTGTCAGTTTGACAATCTGGCAACCTGACAGCCCGGCAAAAAGTCGAATTTAATGCAAATGTCATCATTCCGAGTGCCGCATTCAGCTATACCGCCAATCTGGCCATGGCCCAAACCTCGGCTCGTGTTACCCGGCAGGCCACTTGTATAAATTAACTTTTTCTATGAGTCCCGGTAAATTTAATGAACTATGTTCTATGTTCTATGTTCTATGTTCTATGTTCTATGTTCTATGTTCTATGTTCTATGTTCTATGTTCTATGTTCTATGTTCTATGTTCTATGTTCTATGTTCTATGTTCTATGTTCTATGTTCTATGTTCTATGTTCTATGTTCTATGTTCTATGTTCTATGTTCTATGTTCTATGTTCTATGTTCTATGTTCTATGTTCTATGTTCTATGTTCTATGTTCTATGTTCTATGTTCTATGTTCTATGTTCTATGTTCTATGTTCTATGTTCTATGTTCTATGTTCTATGTTCTATGTTCTATGTTCTATGTTCTATGTTCTATGTTCTATGTTCTATGTTCTATGTTCTATGTTCTATGTTCTATGTTCTATGTTCTATGTTCTATGTTCTATGTTCTATGTTCTATGTTCTATGTTCTATGTTCTATGTTCTATGTTCTATGTTCTATGTTCTATGTTCTATGTTCTATGTTCTATGTTCTATGTTCTATGTTCTATGTTCTATGTTCTATGTTCTATGTTCTATGTTCTATGTTCTATGTTCTATGTTCTATGTTCTATGTTCTATGTTCTATGTTCTATGTTCTATGTTCTATGTTCTATGTTCTATGTTCTATGTTCTATGTTCTATGTTCTATGTTCTATGTTCTATGTTCTATGTTCTATGTTCTATGTTCTATGTTCTATGTTCTATGTTCTATGTTCTATGTTCTATGTTCTATGTTCTATGTTCTATGTTCTATGTTCTATGTTCTATGTTCTATGTTCTATGTTCTATGTTCTATGTTCTATGTTCTATGTTCTATGTTCTATGTTCTATGTTCTATGTTCTATGTTCTATGTTCTATGTTCTATGTTCTATGTTCTATGTTCTATGTTCTAGGTTCTAGGTTCTAGGTTCTATGTTCTATGTTCTATATTAAATGAGAGATTTTATAATGGATAGAAATAGCAATTCAAAGGAAGATTACAGTACACTTTAAAAGTATACTTTCAGGCTCATACGAAATGAACGCAATACGCGTTTGCTGTCAGAGGGACTATTAGAGAATTGTTAGATGAAAATCAATTTTACTCCAGGCAAATCAAATATTTCCTATATTGCAGAAACGGATTCGAATACCCTATGATGAATATGTACATATTATAATAAAAGAATATTTCTTTTCAGCAAAATTTGCCTTTGGGTTTCTGATACACTATTTATATCGCATATTACTCATTCACGATACGAACTGTGGGCCCACACACCCACATGCTAATGAAAGACATTTTGTAGGATGCGATTTTTTAATGGTGATGCGAGGCCATTTAATACCGAAAATAAACAAAGATCGAAAAAAAGAAGAATAAAAATTTTTGCGGTTCGCCTAAGGCCAGCAACAATAACAACAACAATAGACGAGTATAAACTAATTAAAAGTGTTGTGTTTTCCAGCGTCGTCACTGTTTTTATTTGAATACACTTGTAGAAGGTCTTTTGCATTTCTCAAAGAACTTATGGCGCGCACAACCAAATCACAATTATTCATAAATATTTAATTACATTGTCATAAATAATTGTCATAATATTGTATAGAAACAGTTTAAATGACTTCGCAATAAATCACAAATCAAAATCAAAGCATTTATTAATAACATTTGCTGTTTTTGTAAAATACTTCAACTTATTTTCTGAAACTACAAGACTTTCAAATAATAGGATCCTATGGGTTACCTCAATATACATAACTCAATATTCATAACATTTTGGAACTTTTTGTTCTTGACAGTTACAAATGAAAAATAAGGATTTGGACTCTTTATAAAAATATTATGACTTATCCAACACAACTATTATTTAGAGCACAGCACATCACATTCGAGAATGATAACAATCGATAGAACTATCGAAATAATCGATGCAATTCTGCATGTTATCAAAAATACGGTGGACACCCCTATCGATAGTTATCAGCTCTACAGTACTGGTAAATAAGTTTCGCCGTTAAGATTTTCTTGACAACATTGTCAGAGCACCTTACCGAACATCGCTTAGGGTATTTGCAAGTGCGACATCGGCCCGAAGCGTTTCCCCAATTATCATTATTATCGTATCGTATTATTGTTTGGGGCCGCAGTCGCCTGCAAATGCAGGCCGAAATAAATAGCCATAATTTTTCACAATCAACCATTAAATTTTCGTTTTCGCATTGTACTCTCGTACCTCGTACCTTGGGCCATGGGCGAAACCACTGGCCGGCTAACCAACGTGGTCCGGCGGCAAAAATAGACGGCAAATGAAATTTGAAAGGCGGCAAAGGCAAACAGAAAAATCAACAACAGCAATGAGGGAAGGGGGAAAGAATTATGCAGAAATCATAATAAAATTTATATATACTCACCACAGAACAATACACAATACACAAAATCCAATTGATATTTACGCCTTAATAAATTGCCTTAATGCAGCAAAATATCGGAAACAAAACACATCGTACCGTTACTTAGTATATACAGCGCGTATTTATGACCTGCACACACACACACACACACACAATGAGAAAATGTGAATAACAGCAACAATAACAACAAAAGGCGTTGGCTCTTTTTGGGGTTTTTTTGACACTTTTCCAAAAATTTGCATGCGAAAGCGCGCGGGCCGCGGGCAAAAGACAATTAACAAATGGAAAAACGGGAAAACTGAAAACGGGAAAACGGAAAACAGAAAACTGACGACGGATTGGGGAACTGCGACTGCAGCGCGCACCGACTCTCGTTGGCCAACTGAAAATATATGGTATGTGTATATAGTACAATCGATCTAATCAAATGACTGGCCGTAAAAGTTTTGGATTCGCCACTAAACCGCTGGCAAAAAAATGGCATTTAAATGGCTAAGTGAGTACGAATACGAGTACGTAGATGCGGATACAAATGGATATGGATGGATTTATGTACAATACTTATAATGCTTGATTCGAAGCGAAGCGAGGCGTGGCGAGGCGAGTACTAAATGCCCCAAAGGGATAATTGAGAGCACGTGGACGCAGACGTGTACAGAGGCGACGCAGCACTGAGCGGGCAGAGCTTAACCAGATTCAGCAGCAGCACCAGCATTTGGCATCGGGCATCGGCAACAGAATTGGTCCAAACAGAAGCAGAACCAGCGGCAGAGGCAACAGACTGAAGATAAACAAAAGTTATGATTCGGAAATAAAATAAAATTTGATGTGTTCGGTGCGCGCGCGTCGCGTCGCGTCGAGTCGCGTCGCTTGGCTTGTTTTATTTTTGGACCTGCCACAGGCTGCCCAAGTTTGGAATCTAAAATATTTATGTACATTTGGTACACACACCCGTACGCAAACACATGCAAGTGCATGTACGAGTACAAGTACTTTTCTGCCCCACTGTGCACTGCGGACTCCGTTTGCCGGCTGCCGCGCGCTGCCTTCCACTCTGGCAACTCTGGGTGGGCGTTCTCCAATTGGAGCAGGCAGATGCAGTTGGTCTATTTTGGTAGATACTGTACAGTGGGGCGAACTATGCGAATTGGCGCATGAATGTGCAATTAGTTTCACTTTAAGCTGGACAAGTACATATAAAACTGCAATGCAACTGAAACGTGACCAGCATTAAAGTATATCATACAAATATTTGTCATTCGCCATCTCTCTCCGTCTCTCGTTAGCACTTTTTTTGCTGCACATAAACCGAATTTAATTCACATGCGAATGGCAATTCGAGTGGAAGGGGAGAATGTAATAAATCAGTCTCATTTTTTGCTTGTCCAGCCAAATCGGTTATTGAAATTCATGAGATATTTTCGACTGCTGCTGTTTTATTTGCACTTCTGATACACTAGACTATATCAGCAACTAATTGCATCCAATTTCAATTACCTTGTCTTCATAAATAACCGACTAAGTGAGTTCCACAGTAGAGTTAAAGTGCAGAATAAATGAATATAATAATAACTTTTGATATTTCATTTATGATATTGATGTAGTTGGAGTAAGCTTGCCTTATACTGTCCACTATGTTTGCAGATCATAAAGAAATACTCGTGCTATATCAGTGGAGGGTTGAAGAAGAGTAGAAAACAATCTCTAAGAAAGTATTCATTTTCTTTATTACATTCTCTGTTCAAAGGTTGGAACATTTGTTATAATATTTACACCATATCCAACCTTATGATAACTAACTCAATCCAATTGCAGAGTCTTAACATGTATCCTAAATAGTACAAATCGTATAAAAGAGGGAATTCAATCTTCCAAATAATACAAAAGTTCATTGATTATACACGCATAAGCAATAAAATGTGTTCAATCACATCCATAGATTACCATGTGGAATGTGATCGTGCTACTCATCTTGGCATCTTCGCATTGCCGATCATCACATGCCGCATGCCAAGAGCGACCAAGTTTAGAATCCATTAAATTAGAAAGCTGGCTATGTTTTGCTGGCTATGGCATCTGCTATATTCGATATTTATTGAAAAAACATAAAGCATCTGCCCACGACTGCGAACTGCGACGGGATCAAAGCGGCCGGTACGGGGTCGGGCCATTAATTAGCCATAAAAACAAAGGCGCCAACAAATGCGTCGTCAGTTCGGTTGCCACCCCCTTGCCACAGCTCTGCCATGTGTTGATATTGACCGCTTCTGCTTGGTTGGCCATTAAAGATGACAGTCTGCCGATAAATGATAAGTAGTGTTGAAAGACTACAGTAAAGTGCCCGTAAGTTACGTACAACCGCCTGCCTTGTAATCGTTGCCAAGTTGAGCCCATTCCCCACTCATTGTTCTCCATCCAGGAGCACGTGCTTTTCAATGGGTCATTAACGAGATCATCAAATTGACATTTCTGCCAGTTCTCGCACATACAAATGTCGTCGTCGGGCCTTCTGACCGAATTGGCCTGGCCAGTCTGGACGAACGTATTTAAATCTACAAGCCAAGCCAGGGCCACTGCCAGAGCCAGAGACGACGCGCTCATTAGCATGCTCGGCACGTCCCTGGCAATATTTGTGCCGAGAACGAGGAGGAGCAAATCGCTCTTCGATTTGTGCTCACGCCCACTTACGCCCATATCCCCTGATGCCAACTAACAGCTTTGCCCCATTGGCGATGAGCTGTTAAATGAAGGCAACTGCGACGATGATTGCAAACGAAAGTTGCGGCTAGGTTATAAGCTCATCAGCTTGCTTGAACAAGAAAGAAGACAGGAGTGTGCACAGCTCCTGTGCATTCTACAAGTTATTTCTAATTGTGCCACCTGCCCAGTACTGTACATTTGCAATGTTTTTCGCAAGGCTGTCGCAACTGCCCTCTAACATTGTCGTAACAGAATGTTAACAGGGTGGCCAAAATACAACATCACAGTAGTGTTGGGAAGCCATTGATAGTCGATTACTTTCGAAAATGAAGGTGGAGTAACTACAATCGAGTCAAAATATACGTACGATAACACTAACAGCTAACGATAAAGTGACGTAGGGGAAATAGAAGTTGACTTGCCATCCATGGAGCTCTGGCTGTTGGTGGTCCCCCCACCATACTCCTCGTCGATACGGTCAAGATGCCATAAGCTCGCGAATTTTTAATTGCAACGCACCATCGCATGCTGTCCGTGTGTGTAAGTGTATGTGTGTAAGAGTGTAATTGGTGTAGTGCACATTTGAATGCATAAATGAGTCTCCATTCGTGGTTGCTCCGTCCGTTTAATTGTAATTTCGAGTTCGGAGGGTGGAATCACTAAATAAACACATCTATCCGAGCCCAGCCCAGCTGGCCGTGCATTTCGTGCGTGCGTGCGTGCGGGCGTCAATAATGTAAGCACAGTGAAGCGTGCCTAAGTAAACTATGAGAAGATGCTGAGTTAACACAATCCGACTGAGATTTAACCAATTTATTCGATCAAATGGTATAGGCTGCCCAAGGATTATTACAATGAAACAGATTTAAGATATATTTGTTATTGTAAATGTATTTATAAAAAAGTTTTCTGTCATTTGTGTTCAAAAGATCAAAATGATGACAAACTACCGTTTTGGTTTGGAATCGGATAACCTTGAATTGCATATGTCAAATAATTACGTCAATAAAAAATCGAGATTAAATATTTAGTCTTTTTTCTCTACTTTGTAGAGTTACAACTGCTTCAGTCTACAAGCATCTAAGGTTTTCGACTGAGCTTAACGCCCAGCTGTTCCATCGAGGTTGGTTTACCCTGCTCTCCCTTGTCCTGAAGTTTCACCTTCTTTTCGCTGGCCAGCGTCAGGGCAGCCATGAAGAATTGCGATACACCAGAGGACGACGGCTCGTTCTCCATTACATTGGCCATTGTGGCCTCGCCGTCACTGTTCTGGCACTCATTAAGGATTTTCTCCTCGCAGCGAGCCAAGTTGCCCTGCTCTTCCGGCATTATGTTCTCTAGTTTTATAGATTCTTCTATGTCGTCATTTTCAGTAGAAATATCATTTATAACGATTCCCGAATCGCTAGTTAACATTATATCAAGTTCGCCAGATGAGACATCACTTGCCCCCGATTGGTTTTCATCATTCTCCTGATCATTGCTCTGATCTGCTTCCGGGAAACCGTCTACTCCATTCTCAGCAATCTTCAACCAATAATTTTCCTCGTGGGGCCAACAACGCTGCATCTTCTTGGGTTTTTCGGATTCTAAGTACTTGTCGTGATCTTGTAGCTTGCGTTTGGTACAAACTTGTTTTTCTTTCGCGTTTTCCCCGTCCTCCAAACGATTGATTGAGTTAATATCACGGCTTATGTCTTTGGAGGCTGTATCTTCTTTTTCACCATGTTCAGATGATAAGGATGAGAATGCACTGCCCAATTCTGATACAGTATACTCTCTGTCCAAATCGTAAATAATGCCCTCAGGCGTGTAAGGAAGTCGCATAAGAACCTCGTTGAGTTCCTTCTGCAACTTAGATGCCATTTCGCTGCTGCAGGGCTCATCTAGGCGCTTTCGTAGTTCTGCAGCGCGTTCCTCCAATTCCTGTGGAGTAGCGTTTGGTTCGATGGGGTTGAGAATTCTCTGCACTTCGATATTTGACTCAGTATCCCATTGATCGTTGGTATAGGGCTCCATTACCACCAGAGAAGATAGCGACTGCGAGTTATCGATGCGACTGGGACGCATGTCATTGACCCTGCGACGGTACTCCTTGGGCAGCAAAGACCACATGAAAGGCGTAAAAGATTCGCCGCTCTCGAGTCTGGCACGCTTCTTCACTATCATCTCAACCAATTCAACCCGTTCGCCACAGAAACGAGCACATTGCAAAAGCAAAATGGCGGCGTTGACAACAACTGGGCGACTCAGGAGATGGGCCCCGGGCAGCCGCAGAAAGCAGCGCATGAAGCCTTCCATATAATTATTTATCGGAAAGCTGAGGCGATGCACGAGGAAATTGTGCTGCGACAGCTGAGAGCACATGTTCAGCAATGATCCGGTTGATGGACGCACGACAAGCTCTCGCATGGCTCGTGAAGTCGATGAGGATGCTAGCTGCAGGCCGTTCGGCTCTTCATCATTCTTCCTCTTGGACTTCTTTGAACTCATGTCAACAATTATTCAAAATACCTCTGTGTGGTATTTACATATGTAAGTGTGAGAGTTAATTATATGCTTTTCAACATAATCTAAATTTAATTTACTTACTCCCCTTCAATGACGCTTGTGCCTGAGAAGCGTTCTCCTGAAAAAGGAAGACGTATATACATAATGACAGAAGGGTTGCCAGGTTGGATCTGGAGACCGAATCAGCACACCACGTGGTATCGATATGTCTTTGGATTGACCACCTCAGATTGTGTTGCAATGGATGTTGTTATTATTAAAATATAATATTTAATTATTTTAAATCATCAACATATGGTATTAAGACTTATTTTTAAAACGTAAATTCCAACCATTTCTAAACGAAATCAACCATCTCTAAGCAAATAAGTGAAGTGCAAACTTTTTTTGTAACATTGTCCAACACTTTTTCAAAATGCACAAGTCAAAAGAAGAAACGAAACACCTTGACCAAATGTCACGTGTCGTCTTAATATAGACTAATCGTAGCCAATTGCCGATTACTCTTCATTCTCCTGATCGTCATCGTGGTTGCCGTCATACTATGTATGTTTTACGTTTTTGAATACATTATACAATTGTTATATCGCTTCTAGTTGGAGTTGACGATTGGATGCGCTTTCTACGCCAATATCCTGCAACGCGACGCTGCGAAGATTCATGGATTCATTTACCGCCCCAAACGAGTTTGCAATACTCTTTCTCAAATTGGAATTCACTCTCTCTTCTCTCACTATCTTTCTCGTGTTCTCTCTCTCGCTCTGCCCCCTCTTTTAATAATTTATGTTATATATGTATGTACTTCGGCTCTGCATTGTTCCTCGATGCCAGTGGCAACTGTACTTGCATTTCCAATGAGGCCTTGGATTGCAATATACATTCAGTAGAGCAGTGCCAATTTGATTTCCACTGTTCTCTTGCACTAACCCCACTTCACCTTTTAGCCATCGCCATTGGCCATCTGTGCGTTTGGAAAGTTAACATGGCTAAATTATATAAACGCTCATGTCGTCCTACGTCAGTGTGAGTGTGTGCCTGTGCTTGTATGCATGTACTATGTGTGAGTTCAAATTGCAGGTTGATTTTAGCCAGCGGCCTATGGCAAATGAAATTTGAAACGGCGCCATCAACGAAGAGCTCAATTCGATTTTAGCAAAAGAGCACAACAACAATAACAATCGGGTGCAAAACCAACAATAGAAAGCGATGCTGATACATTCATGCAATGTATGTATGAATAAAACGACTAGAAACCTAACCGGGCAATTGTGGAACGACCCAATGAAACCATAACGAGTCAAATACGAATAATTCACAAAACAAATCAATTTCGGCAGAGTGTCAACCAGGGCATCATCATCAAACTGAGATCAGTCTTAAAAGGATATCACATGAAAGTGGGATTCCTTAATTCAAATACAATTGTCAATAGAAAGAAATTAAATTTTAAATTCATTTGTAACCTAGTTGTAAAAGTCTGCAATCGACATTTTGAAGCTTTTATATACTGTCATTTTATAGCAATTGTCTGGCAATTGGACATACATATGTATACATACATACACATATATATGTATGTACATACTTAATGTGCAATAATCTGTTCTGTCTGATTTGAGGAGTTCTTATTGTTAGGAACATAAAAGACGCATGCAAAATTTTATTTAAAGTTGATTTTGATAAAATTCAACTATTATACATATACATGAGGACTATACAGTGAACGATATCTTGAAAACAAATCAGCTTTCCATAAAAAAACATTAATTTAAATTAGCAACGCCAGTGTTCAATTTCCGATATGTTAAAGCAAGGAGAAAAAAGTTGTGTGTCACTTTACGCCTGCCAATGTTTGCTAGTCGATACTCACCTCTTCGAACCCTGGCGTAGCTGAGTACAAAACTTAAATTTAAACGTTACAGTAAGACCGATAAACTTATCGATATATGATATTTCAGTGCAATGCAGCAATGCACAAATATTAAACAGATGAAAGTGTGGAAACATAATCAACATTTTAATATTGGTCAACGTTGACAATAAGAGATCACAACTTGAATATACCCTGTTAAAAAAATTTTACTGTGGACTGTGTTGCTCATTTCCAGTGCTTGTTGAGTCTGAAATGCATGCCCGGCAATTGGCTTAAGCGGTTTGCCCGCCTCAAACTGCGACGCGCCCAGGTGTGCTCCGCCAGAAATCCCAGCGAGGCAAGCAAGGTGCCAACAACGACAACGTAGAAGGCCAATTGCAGATCACCAATGGTCAGCACACGCACCGCGTTGCCCTCGCCCTCCACCTGAACGAGGGCATTGCGCATGCGGACTGTTACCGAATACTTCTGGTCCTGGATCCACTTGTGAATGATGCCGGCATTTAGCAGACGCAACAGCTGCGCATTGATTGCCTCTTCCCAGGGCGCATCCCTGGGCATCACATATGAAATGGTGTAGTACTTGGGACACTCAGGCACCACCCAGATGCGATGTGTGAGCAGATAGTTGGCGGACTCCATTGTCAGCGATGAATAGCGCGAGACGCCTGCCTTGCCGCCTATGGTGGCCACCTCGTGGGTGACATCCGCATTGAGATCCCGATTCCACCAGAGCTTCTTGTTGAGGCTGGCGAAGAGCGGCGATGTCTCGCTAAAGAACAGATCGTCGGCCATCGAGGTGTACTTGTAGACAACCTTAAGGCCACTATCGTCCAAATCTTGCATGGTCATGATGTCTCTGTAGTACAATGGATGTATGTATACCGTGGCCAGGCTTGACTCGAAGATGGCACCGAAAATTACACTGACCAGGCACAGCGATCCGATGAACATGCGTTCAGCATAGCTCTCCGGTAGATGCGAGAGATTCACCCGCACCCAAACGACCCACGTGTCCACAACGATGCCCATTGCCTGCTGCCATAGGCGGTGTTTGGTGATGCTGACTATGCGCAGGCGCAGATTGATCAGGCGAAACAGCAGCCAAATGAGAGCGCACCCAAAGGCCATCAGAATGAAACCCAACCAGATGTCGTAGCCCACGGCAAAGATGGGCAGTATCGACTGAGGGATGCGACTCGCTTTCGGCACATAGATGCACAACTGGTCATCGTAGACGGTCACCGTGAAGTCCATGTGCTCCTGCACCAGATAGTCCTTCACAAAGAAACCCGTCAGACAAATGTCCAGACCATACTGGATGATGGATCCGATGACCCCATTGTAGCTGCCATTGGCGCTGCGTTCGCTGCAAGAGAAGGACAAAGATAATAAAGAATGGAAACTAGAGATGAATCCTTAAGTGTACCCGAAGTAGTGCTTGTTCGGCTCTTGCAACACCATCGTATAGTTGAGGCGGTCGCTGAGCATCTTAGCCACCTCCCAGTCAACGCCCGTGATGCTCTGCAGCAAACCCGTGTCGGGATCCATCTGCGGCCGAGCGTAGACAGACTTGAAGATTTGCACACGCAGCGGATATCCACGCATGTTCTGGAACAGCAAAGTGGGCAGTGCCTGCCCCCCAACGTACGGTATCAGGCGACCAAATGAATTCTCATAGGCCTCATCCTCAATCTGCTTGCTTCCCAGTTGCAGTCGTTCCTCGTCGTGGTCGTCATTGGGCGCAAAGGGATCGTAGACCCAGACGCCGTTGTCTGTGAGTATGAAGCGATTGTAGAGCCGCTCCTCATGCCATTGCTGGCGGCAACTGTGCTCCAGCTCAAGCAGCTGTTGCTGGCTCAGCTCATCCACCTGGTCACCCAGTATGTAGAAATAAACGCCAGCACGATGCACCGACCCGGCAGCGCCCATGTTCGAGATCAGTTGCGGCAGACTGATAACCAAGACGAGGCTGTCGCGGCTGTCCACATATCCGCGGAGACTGCTCACCATTCCCAGTGGCTGCCGCTCGTCATAGCTGTGCAGGCTGTGAGGCATATCCGTGAGCTGCATGAACCAGCGCGCGTTGCCATTGGCCGCATCCTCGGCCAGTCGATTGCGACGCAGCAGCAGATGCAGATATGGAATGCCCCGCAACGGCTCTCTGAGCAGTTCATCCAAACTACCGGACGCACTGCATCCCCAGATGGCGAACAGTAGCAAACGGAGTATTCTCGCCATGCCTGCGTTGTCCTGTGCTTTGCGTCCACAAATGGCAGGGAAAACCTTCAAGGCGCAAGCAAGCGCAAGCCGGGCTGGGGCATTGTCCACATCATGTTTTGACACCTGCAATTTTGTCTGTTTGTCCAGGTGTAATTAGAGACCAGTTATGTCAGCAGCTTTTCTCCCAGTGCTGCCACTAAGCAAACATCCCTTTGTTGTCTCAACACAAATCGAAATCGACAGGAGGAATACGGAATGGGAATCGGCAAGGCGAATGGGATTTTCATCGAGCTTTATTCATTGCGACACTGATTTATAGAGCGGGCGCAGACCGAATTGACACCATCGTCGTCGTCGACAAGAAACATTCTCCAATTCATTGCGAAATCAACTCGATTCCGGACAAGAAACAACTCGCAACGGAACTGGAAACAAATCTCGAAACAGTCGCACGACATTTTAATGGAGCTGCCGCCTGCGCACAGTGGTCCACAGCCCAAGTAAGTCGAACTGTAAAGTGAAATACATATTATTCAAATAGGACATTTATTAATATTTTACTATCGATTTTAACTGAAGGTTGTAAATCCTCTTAGCTCATGGTATACATAAATTTTCATTGATGATTTGTCTGCAATTCAAAAAAAATAATGTTAAACTTTAAAACAAATAATTTAATTGTTGTAGATGTTGATGAAATTCAATTCAGCTAGAATAAAAAATATGTTTAATCATTTTATAACCATTAAAAATGGTTAAAAAAAGAATGAACTCAAAGGCGAGTCAATTAAACCATGTCTGTCTGTATGAACGCGGCAATCTTAGCAACCACCAGAGCTAAAGACACCATATGTTAATTGACATTACTGTACGCTGCTATATGTACACAGACGTTCTGCTGTTGCCCCTATTCCTTTAATATGCACCCTTCATTTCAAACCAGTTATTAATTTAATACAAATGTTTTTCATGGTGTATATATTACATAATAAAAAATAATCTTCATATTACATATTTAAGAGTTCGAAAGCGTAACTTAATTTATTTTATTCACTTCATTATTTTATTTTATTCACTTGCACCACTGTGCACGGAGTTCGAGCTGAGTGGGTGCCTCATTTGTGTATGTGTTTGTTTTGCACACGTCTTGGCTGGGAGTGAAGGTGTGCCTCCTTCCCCACGTATCTCCTCTACCTCGACCATCTACATAGTCATGTGTTAGTTCTCCTTCTTCCGCCAATTGCAGCAACAAAAACCATCAATATACTCCGCCACATTTCGGTCTCTTCAACCAACTCTCTTTCTCTCTCGCTGTCTCTGTCCAACTTCTTCCTTCTCCCCCATAGGCAGGGGAGTGTGTGTAGTTTTCAAAATGAAAAATAAATTGGAAAATTGAAAAAGCAATTCATCGCATTAGAAACGTGCATTGAATCGACGGCGGCGAGCGCTGTCTATCAGCGCGTGGCAGCAGCAGCAGCCCTAGCAGCTGCTTTATCGCTCATACGCCAGGTGTGACGGCGCGAAAGTTGATGCAGTCTCCGCCGGAGTGGCCGCTGACGCTGCAGCGCCGGGACAATTGCCATGAAAGGAACTGCGAATCGAGAGTGCCCAGGACAATGAGAGAAAATCCATTGTGCGTGTGTGTGGGAGACGCTGAGTGGAACGAGGAAGGGTGGCAGGAAGGAGGTAGCAGGTTTATGACCAGGCGATAAAATAAAATTGGAAAGCTTTAAGTTTGAAAACGTTTTGCCATTTATTATTATGACGAGGCCGTTAGATGCACTTCGCCACGCACTGACGAGACCTGAGACGGAAGGGGAGCAGGTAGCAGGTAAAGAGGGGGTAGGAGAATCGATGTGCGGTGCAGCGAAGTGAAATGAAATCATTTGCACGTAGCACGTGAAAATGAAATTTAACATTGACGGAAAGCGTAAAGTCTTCCGGGGAAGGCGCTTTGGCCATTGTGGCAGTTGCTGCTTGTGCTCCTTCTGCACTTAATTCCACATCATTTCGCCGGCGAGAAAGAGTGAGCCGCACAAATGCGAATCGAACTTTATACAAAACCGTTACGCACCGCCACCTGGCACCTGCTTCTGCCCCTTCCTCTGCGTGACCTCGTGGCGGCGATAACTTCCGTTGCATTTGCATCTTTTTGGCGCACTGCAAGAACGCAATCATGGCGGATTTGCCACCTGGCCATGGCAAGGACGACTGCTGCCTGTCCCAAAAGCGACTTTGAGCCGGATTGATGCGCCCAGCTTGCAATTGGATTACGATTCCCCCACCCCCCTCAAGCTGCATCACGCCATTTGGCTAACAAGCGAGCGACGCGCAAACACTTCTCTTTTTCCCGTCAATATTGACAATGCGAATTGCCCGTTCCTTAGCCAGATTGCCGGAGGGTCGGCGGGTCGCCATCCAGCCTGGCGGATTGACAGATTGGCGGATTGCTAAGTAGCCTCGCGCACAGTGCAAACCCTATGCAAATTGACTGGGTCAACAGGTCTCAGGTTGTTGAGAAAACACACGTTGCCCATTATGAAAGAAAAGGCGCATCATTGATTCGCCGAGGACGGACATCCAATCGGATGACAGACGGGGCCATGGGACGAGGACGGAGGCAGAAGAGTGACATGCGACATGCGACGCAAATCGAGTGTAAGTCCTGACAGCTGACAGGGGTGCGTCGATTCGACTGACTTGAAGATACCTATAAGAATAGGTTACTAATTTAAGAATTATTTGAGATACCTTAATACTTTGTCGATTAAAAGGGGAACAAAACCAACGTAAGGTTGACTTTAGTAAGGCAACACGAAGGTGTACTTGATTCCCCTTCTGACCATTGATCCCACACTTCAATCTGCCTTCACTTAAGTGACATACCCTGTCGGAAAAAGAAGGAAGCAGTTGACTACATTTGACTCTCCTTCGAATGTCAAACATCAATATCAAACAACCAATCATCAAAACAAGCAGAAACATCTGATCACATTCGGAACAAGCGAGTCTAATAAAGATCAGGAAGTTGTTTGTACATTACAGTTGCTAACGATGCTACAAGGTACCGCAAGATTGCATTCCTACTCTACCCGAAATATCAATAAAATGAAAACTCATAATATACAGTAACTAAAGCTTAGTTTATTATAAAAAAAATGATTAATACCAATGCAAAAAAAATTATTAATTATAACACAAAATTATTAATTATAACACAAAAATATTAGTTATAACACAAAAATATTAATTATAACACAATAATATTAATTATAATACAAAAATATTAATTATTAATGCAAAAACTTCGTCTTCAATACAAAATATTTGTCCTTCACTTTCTTCTCGTCCTACGTTTAATACCTATCACTTTCGTCCTCTCTTTCAGTCTTTACAATTTTACCATGAACTGACTCAATGGTCAATGGTTTTGGATGTCGCTAGTGCAGAGCAACGATCAAGTCCGAAGTCCCGACGCATTTGCTCGAGTGCAGAGCGATTGAAGCCGCGCGAGAGGAGCTGTGCCTCCGCTTCGGCGATCACCTTTCGCATTTCTTCCAGCACGGCGAAGCTCTCGTTCACCTGCCTAGAGATGAACTTGTGCCGGAAACGCAACTTGGCCTTCTTGATCTTGTTGTTATAGCGCGACTTGCGGCAGGACTCGGCACGCTGGCGTTGTAT
This sequence comes from Zaprionus ornatus, assembly GCA_018904035.1. Classification (NCBI taxonomy): domain Eukaryota; kingdom Metazoa; phylum Arthropoda; class Insecta; order Diptera; family Drosophilidae; genus Zaprionus; species Zaprionus ornatus. The sequence goes on from JAEIFZ010000001.1 coordinate 26,932,738, forward strand.
ACCGCTGGCTGTTGACTCTTGTGTCTTCGAGGCCCGAATGGTTGTTGCTGCACGTGTCTCCACCACAATGGGATGCTCACGCATCATCTGGTCGACGTAGATCTCCTCCTCGTTCGCAAAGTGTGCCTTCAAAGTGTCCAGTTCACGTGCGACTATTTCGTCAATTCTTTCGGGCAGCGTGGGGCTACCTTGTCCGGGGATATGCTCAACGCCCTGAGGCGCGTAGTACTTGTACAGATAACGGTTGCTCGATTCCATCTTTCAAATTGATCGATTGTACACTCTCACTTTTAAATTTTTCGAAGATCTGCTCGTCTCGGCGACACAAAAGCGATTGATGGCGACCGAGGCGAGCGCTTCACATTTATAGGCCAGGCAGGCAGGTCGAGCAGGTCAAATATCTTCGCGTGGAGTGCGCTAAGTAGCCTGTTATGAATCGAGCCATTTTATGATCTTGTTTGTGCCTTCTGCCACATGCACCGCCTACCTAGCCGCACCCAACCGAGCCCTACCGAACCCAACTGACCTAACTACCTGCCCAAAGACGACAATATCGACGTAAACAAACGGATTAGCGCGCAGTCAGACGACCTTACCTACGCTCTAACGTATTTTCCTCCCGCTGATGTTGCCATTGTGGTAGCGCACTTTACATTATATTATTATATACATATATATTAATTATTATATTATTAATATATAATAAGTACTTCATTTTTATGTATTTAACTCTTATCATATTTTATATATACATATGTAACGTATGTTTGTTTATGTACATCAGCTGCTTAATACTTTATTGAAACGATTAAACTATCTAAATATCTATGTACTGTAGAAACACTTATGTTTGTGCTGAGTATTATTAAGTCAAAGTCAAAGCAGATTCTTCTCGTTATTGGTTGATTATTATTAGATTAAATATATTTAATAAATTAATACTAGTGTATATTACTATAATATTATATTTAGATACAGTTGTAGTCTATGTGACTATTATATTTACCTTTTTTATTATGAATATATTTAAAGCAATTATTAAATCAACTAGGCTGCCATATAATAAAATATTCTTTGTACACTTCACATACGTATAATACTATGCAAAAACTTCTCCTAAACGAAACTTTACCTTCAGGAACATTGTATTAGTTGACCTTATTAATCTACAATAGTATACAACTTAATTATACTCTAAATATCTTTAACTTATGTATACCCAACTTTACTGTTAATAACACACCATAAAGACAATTCTATAAGGTGCATTACACCTTCTGCATGTATGGTACTTACCATAGACTACATCTTTCATCTCTCCATACTATGAAGTATAAATTTTTTTTCTTTATGCATATGTACTATGTACAAATATCACTTACTGGTATTACTAGCTACATATGTTTATATAATACATAAAAATAAGAGATCTGCATAATACTGTACAACTGTAAGTGTTTCATAGGCAATATATTGCGTTTTTTCATAAAGCTTACTATCGGCAGTACAGCTCAATTACTAAATTTAATAAATAAATAATATTATGCATTATTATTATATTATACTCAAGGTATACAAATCCTTCTTTAATATAATAAATATAAATAAATAATAAAATAAACTGTTCAATGCATACTTCACTTGTTGAGTTAGAATCGGGAAACAATATTATTTTACGTCGTAAATAAACGGAATTGTCTCCATGTTGTAAAGAAGTGCATTGGATTAGTCATGCCATGGAGATAATATTGACGAAAGGACAATTCAAAGCCATATATTTGTGTAAGATTACAAGAAATAGTCAGTTTAGTGCAGAGGGTGCGAAGAAGACAACAACGTGCCGAGGGCAGAGGTTGCAGCTACTGGACGAACAATAAAGTGCTAGGTCAACAAAGTGCAAAGTTCAGGGCTTATCGCACTGTCAATATTTGACTTGCGAGTGGCTGCAAGTGCAGAGACAGTTTCAAGTACCTGATAGCTGCGAGCACCAGGGGTCACTCTACATTCACGGGTGATTATGCTGGAGGAGGACGCTGAGCGATAAGTCTTGTGTTATGAACCAATCAAAATTCCTCTACTCCGCTTACCTGCGCCCGCCACTCGGTTTATCCCGACTGCTAGTCCGCCCTCCGCTTTTGCTTGTGGCAGGTAGCCATTTTGGATTTTATGATCGACCGTTTTGTTCGTACAGTCGCGGTTGGACCTCAATCGGTTGCTGAGCATGTCGCAGCGTGTCGCGGATCATCATAATGGCGACCATTAAATTAACGACAAAATCCCGAAGTCCAACCCAAAAACCCACGGCATCTTTAGGTACATGAATGTCTAGATATATTTGGATACCTGTTTTGGATCTGTTTTGCACGTGTGAAAAAATTATCAGGTTTCTTCAAGAAGTTGCGAACTACATTACGTGAAGAATGTAAAATAATTCAAGTAGAAGTATCATCTGATAAAATATGACCAAAGCAAGAGAGAGCAGAGAACTATCTGGTGAATATCACTCCATTTAAATTGTCGGGATAAAGTGGATATAATGAAGGTATCAACTATGGCATCAAAATGAAGTGATTTCTCATATCTTCATCTCCGCTCAGTAATAATTTTCTGTATTTGTTCTTTCTCTCCCTTTTTTATTTAAAAAGTTTTTAGAATAATTTTTGAAGGGTGATTGCAAATTTTATAAGAAAACATTTCTGAATTATAAATACTATTTTCATAACATAAGTATAGTATTTACGTTTATCTGGATAATTCATGATAAATTTCTGCTGACTAATTATTCCAACAGAGATAAACATATGGATTTAATGCATGGAATCGCGTACTAAAACCGACTTTCAACTCATTAACCTTCTAGGCGCCAGCAAGACTATTCGAGTTTTGGCTTTAACGAGCTGCGAACGACGATAAGAACGAAGAAGGACGGCGATTAGGTCTGCAAATGCCAGTTGAACATAAAACGTTACAATTCTATGGCCCCAAACAGCAGATGCACATGTAATTTATACAGATATTCCATGCCAAGCATTGCCCAAGGATCTGGCTACGAATGTCTGTTTAGTCCCCAAAATAGAAGCCCATTCAGATTGCCATTCAAGCGATGAGAGCTGAGCCGAGATGAGTTTGTCAACTGCAGACGTGTTTGTCCAAATAGAAAAGCATCGTATATGTATATGTATATATATAGATTATATTACAGAGCAACGTGAAATATGGCAATGGGAAATGTGATTCTATTTCAAGTAGACCGACTGGCCATAACTATAATTAAAAAAGCATTTATAATCATTTTGTCGAATCCCCGTCGAAGGCAAACAGAAGTTGACCCAATCCCAACTTCCCCCAGTCTAGAGTCCCTAGTCCTAAACAAAATTCCGGTCCGGGAATGACCCAACCCCTACCCCCACCTGCCGCTACTTGAAGTCGACAGTCATCGCCAGCCGAGTCCAGTCTAGCCCAGTGCGGCGTTGACAATTTGCGACTGAGGGCGCCCGAAAAACAGGAGCCATAAATACGCACATAAAGCGACATTCTCCATTTTCCATTTTCTCTTCGACGTTCGGCATTGAGGGAGAGAGTGGCTAGGAAGAGGGGGCTGGAGGACGGAGGACGCTCCACGCCATTGCCATTGCCATTGAGTTTGAATTATGTCAGCGCAGTAATAAATTGCTCAGGGCATTAAATTAAAATATATATAGACACGTGTGTATGGGTGGGTGTGCGTGTACTTCTCTGTATTTTTGTGTGTGTGTACGTAAGTTTTGTAGCATAGCAGAAGGCGACGACTCTCACACACACACTCAAACATACGCGTGTACTGGGAGCCACAATGGATGCCCAATAGGATTTGCGGCGAGAATTTACTACAAAATGCCAAACATGCAGCGTCCATATATTGAGTATGGAAATAAAATAGGATTTTGAGGCATTCACTCGGGCCTTGACAACTCTTTTCTATGGCTAAAAATATTCCACTGCCTTGCGGGACTCCTTGCAACAGCAGTCTCACTCCGTCTACCTCGTTCTCTCTTTCACACTCACTCATTCTATACAAGCCAAAGCGCCCAAGCCAGGCCGGGCCAACGGGTGGGCATATTAGAAAAACACTCAAGGTGGGAATTTTATTTACTGTGGTTTCAAATGAATATGCCAACTGGGTTCTGTCGACTGCGGCGTCAAGAAAACCATCTTACGTCTGTAGAATTAACTTTTTTCTCCTTATAAGTATTTCTCCGTATTAAATTAGTTGGTTTAAAAAATTCCCTCACAAGGAAATTTACAACTTAACCGATAGTATCGATTGTGTCGGTAATTGAGTTTCGATCAAGAGTTTTGTTAACTCAGTGATTTCGATTACTCGTACTGTGTTTATACGAAGTCTCATTGCATGAATTAATTCATAAAATGAAAATGAATTTGTATAAACATCTAATGATAGCTGTTTTGATAGATGATATAATGTGCCGAAAAGCAGGATCTGCTTTTAGCATTGCGTAACTTCGTCTGATTCGCATGAACATGGCTTGATCAAGAGTTTAATAATTCGTAAAATTCTTCGAGTACCCGTAGTAATAGATACGTTTACAAGTAGTACCTAGCACACTCTTTATTCTTATACCAAGCTTATGACTAACATTTCGGTAGGTTTGTACTTAAAAAAATTACTTAATATTCTTCTAATGATCGATTTGCATTGTCAGTACAGTAAGATCATATATAGTTGATTGTATAGGTGAATTTCCTAGCAATTCGCTTGAGCGGATTAGCCCGAGCAACCACGACAGCCGCAGTGTACGCATTCCACAATGCGTCCCTCTTCCAGCTTTGATTTGGGAACGCGGCAGATGCAGTTGGTGCCGAAGTTCGTATCACGTGTTTGTATGCAACGCAGGCAACATAAGTTTTCGTATCCGGACTTCTTCCACTTGGCAATGAGGTTGCCGTCGGCAATCTTCTCCTTTAGGCAGTAGTCGTATAGCTCGCGACTGATGGCCTTGCGGCGATAGAACAGATCGTAGATATAGCGTGTCTTCTGGTGATGTATTTTAAAGATTGGCCACAGCGATTCCGTTATGCGTTTACCCTCATGTGGCTCCGTTTCGGCTGTGAAAATGGTAAACGTTTACAAATCTTTTATAAAATTCTACAAGATTTCTTATATTACCTTCACGCATCTTTTGTTCTAGCTCTTCGAGAGTTGGTTCGATTAGTTCCCATCCATCTGGAGGTGGTTTGCGACTGCGACGCACTTTGGGCATTATATAAGGAATTAATTAATTGTGGAAAACAATAAAATGGTACCAAACTAAAATAAAGCGCAATCGACGAACAGCTGCTTGAAGCGAATAACATATGATAGTGTTGGTAAACACATGTTGTGCAGCAAAACACAGCACTCAATGCCAGTGCTGTTGAGAGTTAGTAATCGATATGTTTGCATGGTGTCGATTGCAGCTGTAGTTTATTTTCCATTTTAGTGTATATGTAATCGTAGGAGTAATGAGTTGATTGTTTTTGTTATTTTTCTTTGACGGTCGTGTGTTATTGATATTGTATTGTTCACATTGTGTTTTGAACTCTATTGGTCGTGCTTGTCTGCAATTATCAATTGTTAACGCGACAGTTAAATAGTGAATTAAAGGACGCGAACATTGCGCAGTCACAGTCAGAAAAAGTAAGCAAAACCAGGAGAGACAGACGCAGTCGAAAATATATTGTCTGTGCTTTGCGTGTGTGTGTTTGTGTGAATGTGCAGCGCAACAGCAGCAGCCCACAGTGCAAGCTAACCCACACAACTTGCGCGCAGCAGCTTCAAATGCGCTATAAAACAGTCGTATTTTTGCCATCGACTATACAGGGACGGACAGATTGTCACCCATCCCGTCCTGCTGATATGTACTTTAATAATTACTGAATAATTACACGCTCAACAAAACGTTGTCGTTGTACCAGCAGCAGCAGCAGTAACACTTCAGTACGTATGGACATGTGTGTGTGTGTGTGTCTATCTCCCAAATCGCAAGGCATTGCATACATATACACATGTATATATGGTATATAGGAGTGTAGAAACGCGTTTGTATGTTTCAAATTAGTTTGCTGTGACGTCGTTGTCCCCACTTCCCCCTTCGACTTCGTGGTTCGTGATTGGTGTAATGCGTCGCTTTCATTCATAAGTCGCTCTCCGCTGCTCTGTGGCTTTCTATACGCCAACACATAAGACAACAAAAAAGCATTTGGCCTTCGCATAATACGCTGGTGCTCCCTCTCTCGCTCGTTCGCTCGTACTGGGCTGCCTCTCCTCTCTCTTCGCTTGTCCTCCTCCCTCTTTTTCGTCGCATTGCCATTGCATTTACATTCATTTGACGATTAGCGCGTATACTTTGATTGTCATTCACATTCTCAGTGAATTCAGTGCATGGTACGTGAAATAACAAATTAAAGCACACACACACACACAAACAGACATGCACACGTACGCACACACTGTTAAGGAGAGATCACCACCCCCCAATTTGTTTGTCGCCTCAAAACGCCCCCTGACGGGATGTCACTGTGTGTGTCACTGAGCGTATCAATGTGTGTGTGTGTTCGTGCGTGTGTGTGTGTGTAATGAGCGCAACAAATCTGTATTGTTTTGTTTTTTGTTTGCACATTCCTCATTTTTGCCATTTTCCACATTATGCACACACATCCCCCTACACACACACATGTACACACATACAAATATAGTCAATTGTAAAATTGTGCCGTACCCGGGGGCGAGAGCAGCCCCACTGTGGACACATCGCATGAGGCGACTCACTAGTCACCAGTTACCGGGTACCTGTCAATTGGTCACAGTGTTTATCTACCTATCTATATACATGTGTATGTATGCGTGTTTGTATGTACATATGGAAAGCTGTTCTAAGTCATAAAATCTACTCGACTTGCTTCCCGATATCGATAAGATAGCCGATAGGAGGACAGTAAGCAAAACATGTAGTACACTAAATATTTGATAGATTTCGATCTTGAGACACCGTTAAATAGCGTCTTAACGTTTATCTGTAAAAAAATGTATATACAATACATATGCCTAGTATATTTACCTAACAAATGACAAAGTATAGTGTAATATAGTATATTGCTTACTGGACCTAAAATAACTCCATTGTTTTGGGGGAAAAAACTCCACAGAATTGACATCATTTAAATAATTGAAGTGGTTAAGTGTGTAGTATAATTTGTCGGATATGTGCGAGAGGAGGAAATACAATACAGTAGTATATGTCCGAATACTACTATATGTATAATATGTAGTACTTTATGTATAATATAGTAGTATTATAGTATAGATATTTCGGATGTGGGAATCTTTTTCTATCCCAGCTGATAGTACGAATTTCAGCATTGATTCTAGGGTATCTTAATAGCAGGTGCTATAGGTAATCTTTAATTTTAGTATTATTCATTATATAGGCTCAATAGGCCCATCTCATGGGACTGTCACATAGCAAATGCGCGTTAATTGTCAGACAAATAGACCAAGTGACCTGAATGGGAATTGAATGTGAATATGCGGAGAAAGTATATTTCTGTTACTCGGGTGGGTACTAGAGGCCTGCATGATTATATTCATTTTTACTGTATAACATTTAGATGAAAGGATACACTTGCTGCCAAAACAGGGAAAGCTACAACATTCATTCACATTCAATAAAAAATGTACTCAAAAAAGGAACACAAGTGATTAATATGAATGCATTCATGAAGTACTCTAGTGGGTACACATATTTAAAATTATTTATAGGCGCAAGCCGCAAAACAAGCTAGTTGAACCCCGATAATCATTCATAACAAATATAAAATGAATCGGAATGCGATTATAACATTAGATGCGGTCTAAATGGGCCCCCAACAAAGTACTTCCCTCTTATATTGCTATAACTTGTAACCAGCCAAGTACTTCCCTCCTATTATAGCTCTAACTTATAACCATTTAAGTTATACTAAGTTCTCTCGATTCCTGTTTACCCTTAGCCAGCTACGGCTTCAACATGGAGCCCACAGCTGCTGGGAATCTGCTGGAGATAATGGATCTCGCCCGCACCCTCCGCCGGGAACAGCTCTTCATACAGCACGAGCAGGCGGCCTTCGCGCAGCTCACCGGGGCTCTGGAGATGAATGCGGCGACCATAACAAAGGTTGGTTTGTTTGGCTTTGGTTAACGATCTCACGTATTCATTGTTTATTACTTAAACATTTTGAATCACGTTCACTCTCCCTCTCTCTCTCTCTGTTTCTTCCTTCCAGCTGGCTTACATCTGCGCCCAACAAAGGCAGAACCTGCATGATATGCTGCTGGCCAGAACGGAGCACGATCCATTTGCCTGCTGTCGCCGTGCGAGCGCATATGACAATGCGCCCTTTATGGATGCCAAACAGGTGTTGCCCTACGAGGTTGGTATACCCCACAAGGCCACTCTCTGTACTTCGCTCAGTCCACTAATATGTTATATCCATATGCGACGCAACATAATGTCAGTGTAATCAGTTCATGTATTAATGCAAATCCAGACAACAAAGAACGATTTCGATTCCGTTTCTCGTTTTCCATCATCATCATTACTGTTGTTCCTCTTGTTGTTGTTGTTATTCGGGAAATTGCATAGTTTGAATAAATTGCGACTTTGATTATTAACAATATATATACATATATATATATAATTCGTATGCTAATCTTCCTCTTGTTTCAAAGCGTCGCAATTAGAAATTATTGGTCAATGTTAGTAAATATTTCTCTGAAATCAAATGTATTCGTCCGATTTTGTACACATAACATACAATTATCAGTATTATAATCATAGATGATGTCACTGTTAGTTTTGAACTTTAGGGCAATTAATCTTCGATCAACTCATCCTCGTGTTTGATTCTTCAGACTAATCCCAATCGGTCCTTTATTTACAAGGTAGATGTCCAAAGGGACATCAGTGTAGCAATAACAAATCTACAATATATATTCGTATATAATTTGCACATCGACAAAATATTTCTTGTTGCTTGAGGTACCCAAAGGTTACTCTTCTTGAGCTTATCCGCATCCCTTCAAACTGTTTCTAACTAATTGATCTCCACCTTGCAGCACGCGCTGGCCTATGAGGATCTCTTCAACTACTTATATAATACACCATACTTGCTAGCGCTGTCGCTGGCAACAGCGGATCGGCTGGCGCTGCTGGCGCCGGCGCAGCTGGGACAAATTGTGAACACAATTACGACGGGACTGTATGGGAATGCGATCAACACAAAGGATGTGGAACTGCTGCTAAAGCTGCTGCGCGAGCTGATCGAGATGCAGCTGCTGAACAGCGAGCAACCACGTCGCCTGCTGCGCACCAATGGCAGCGCCTTTGCGCGACTCTATCAGCGACTGGTGGAGTCGCTTTTCTCGGCACGCATCTTCCTGACGGCTGCGCTGCATGCACCGCTGATGGCCGTGCTCAGTGAGCACGAGGCACTGCTCGACATGGATCCCCACAAGCTGCTGCAGAGCTTCACGACACGCGAGCGACAGCGTCGGTTTGGCGAGGACGAGACAAGCGCCAGCTACAAGAGCAATGTGGTGCGCTTCCATGCAGAGACACTGGGCAAGTTGCACGCACACGCACAGACATTTGTGCGTAGCCTGCAGCAGAGTTGGGCGCTGTTTCCCAGCTCGCTGCGCTGGCTGCTGCAGACTCTGGGGCAGCAGTTGCGCCAGACACAGCGGCACAGTGACCATGAGATACGCCAACTACTCTTGGATTTGGTGTTCACCCACTTTATTTGTCCGGCCATTGTCAGTGCGGATCTGCTGGGCATTATTGATGTCAATGTGGGCGAACAGATGCGTCACAATCTCAATCAGATTGTGCAGCTGCTGCAGCGTCTGGCGCTCAGTGACGAGGGCAGCGAGCTGACCCAGCTGATGGAGCTGTTGCTGCTGGGCCAGACGGGCGAGGATATTGTGGCCATACTGCCACAGCAGAGCGACTATGAGCGCGCCCAGTTGGCCATCAATCAGCGCGAACTGCAGCAGTTTGCCGACTTCTTTCGCCTGCTGGCTTCGCGCGACGAGTACGACGTGTCCGCCGAGCAGCGCCAGCGACTGCATCGCATCCTCTCGCGCATACCCAAGACGGAGCAAGTGTTAGTTGAACCAAAATCATCCACTCCCGAAAAGACTTCTACACATTCAGCGAATGGAAAGCGTTCCAACAAGGGCTTGATGCGACTGGGCAAGGCTACCAAGAAGAAACTGGTCAAGGGCATCAACTTCAGCAGCACCAGCGCCAGCAACAACAGTAACAACAGTAACAACAGCAACAACAGCAACAGCAATGCGAACACGAGCAGCAGCAGCAGCGGCAGTCACGCAGGACACGCAGAGCAGAGCGCAACAAATGCATCTTCCAATGGACAGCAACAATCCAATGGGGATCTGGAGCAGTGCTCCTCCTCGCACAGTGGCAGCAACACAAGCCTCAGTTCTTGCGGCGGTGGTGGAGGCGGAGCAACTGCTGTGACAACGACAGCGACTCCAGCACCCCCGGAGGGCGACGAGCCAGTGCTGATGTTCAGCATATACAATGCCGCCGCCAAGAGCAAACTGAAACCGCTGACCGAGGAGGATCTGTTGAAGATGAACTGCATTGGGCAGGACATAACGCCTGTGGCGGTGGTCACAGCGGGTGCATCCTCGAATGCAGACGATGCGAGCAGCTTGGAGGCAATGCGTCGTCCGTTGGACGATGCATCTATTGGTAATTCCGACAATCTAGAGGTTATTAGTGAGGCTGCGCATTCCGCTAATCATTCGGTGGCCAGCTCCCTGGATCTGGAGGAGCAGCAGGAGCGTGATATACACGATGCCGAGAACGATGACAATTTGTCCGACATGGTCTCGGCGAATGTCTCTGGTCGCGGCACGCCTAACATAAGTGGCCGAGATACTCCTTCCTCGCAGGTCACCGATGGCGATGGCGCCGGAGGGGACATGGCCCACCACGCGGCACGGCCCACGCCCCAAATGCAGAAGATGCTGCTCTCGAAAGCACGCTCTGACATCGAGGATAAGTTCTGCAAGTTCGAGTTGAAGAAATTCGAGGGCGACGAGAACGTGAGCATCATTTCGGACACATGGTCCACGGATGTGTTGGCCAGTGATTCGGAGAACACGCTCGACGCGTCCAGCGAGCAGCGGCAACGTGAGCGGGATCGGGACAGAGAGCGTAACTTCTCCACACCGCTGATACCGTCCGCTGTGGTGCTGCCCGGGGACAATAACAACTTTGTGGTGGATGCGCTGGCACGTGCGGCTGCTCCAACGCTGGATGCATCTGATCAGCGCTCCGAGTCCAATTGGAGCACCGATGTGCTGGCCAGTGATTCAGAGAAGTTGGCGGAAATCGATACGGATGACAATGTAAGCATCACGGCCAAGTCGGACATTGCGGCGCCACTGGCAGTTGCCGTCGTGCTCGACGATGGCGACCAGACACCTGGCAGCAGTGGCGATGGTGATGGCGATGGGAACGGCAATGCCAGCGCCAGCGAGCGCAGTCAAGAGGACTCAGCGTTCTTCGACGCGGTCAACTCGTACGAGGATGCACATCACTATCAGGCAGCCTCTTCCCTGGCACGCAGCTCGGTGCGCACCAGCTACCATCATGGACTGGAGGGCGACAGTGGCGACAGTAGCTTCCAGCAGCAGTACAAGTGCAGTGCAGCGGAGGGCGGCAGGAAGAGCACGCCCCTCATGGGCACCGCATGTATGCGGCGCCAGACATCTGCCGAGAGCAGTATCTCGAATCAGAGTCTCAATTTGGAGGAGCAGCAGTCGCTGGGCAATAGCAGCAGTAAGCAGCAGCAGCAGTCGCTGCAGCACCAGCAGGGACAATCCTCGTCACACCATCACCACCATCATCATCATCATCACCATCACCATCACAAGAAGAAGAAGCAGCAGCAGCAGCAACAACATCAGTTGCACGTGGCAGATCAAAGGGATCTGATAGACTTCAGTGACTACAGCCAGGAGGATCGAGAGGAGCCGCCGGGTCTGGTGCAGCAGTTGCTGGACAAGTTCGGCGATGAGCAGCATTTGCGGGGCGTCGAGCATCGTCGCATCTCCATGGAGCAGCGCACGGCAAGCGTGGATGGGCGCAGGAATGGAATACTTGGAGGCAGCAACAGTGAGAGGCGTCATCAGAGTCTCAACTATGAGAATCACGAGATCATGCTCCAGACCATGCTGCCTGGTGGTGCTCAGGCCAAGACGGATGACGACAAGCAGCACGAACTGCAGATGCTGTGCGCTCAAGCTGAGCAGTTGCTGCTGCACGATCATGATGAACCCCCGGGTTCTCCAGCTGCTAACAACAGCATGAACAACGGTAACAATAACAATAACATGAACAACAGCAGCAACAAGCCCAACAAAGCCACCGGCGCCATACCAAAGAGCATCAGCTTCGATGCCAGCGCAGACAAGGAGAAGCATCAGCATCAGCGAGAGCAGCGCGACCACAGTGCCGGCATACTGAACAAGCTGAAGCAGGGCATCTTCAAGAATCGACGCAGCAATAGCAGCAGCAGCAGCAGCAAGGCGGCTAATCGTGCTAGCAACGCCGTGAATAGCCACAGAGACAATCTGGGGGGTCAGGGGCCGAGCCAGAGTCAGAGCCAGAGCCAAAGCCACAACAATGATCCCAGTCGCAGCGTCAGCTTCGATCCCAACTCTGCGTGTGTTAACTTTGGCACACACTACTGTGATAGCAGCGAGGACATACTGGCCAAGTATCGCCGCAAGGTGAGCAGCTCCAGCGATGCCACCAATTCCGATTCCACGGGCAATGGACATACAACCCATGGACATGGCCACAGTGGGCGTGGTAATGGTGGTGCTGGTGGTTCTGCAACAGCTCATGGACAGGCTATCAATGGCGGGTAAGTGTATCTCTCTCTCTCTCGCTCCCTTTTCTGTCTTGCTCTAAAACGTGATCTCTTTGTCTCGCTCTTTAGGCAACTACCCGGCATAGTGTTTAGCAGCGTGAAACAGAAGTTGCGCACGGTCCTCTCCAAGACTGATCTGCACAGCGGGGACTTCAGGCAGACAACGTTGCGCCCACTGGATGCGACACCATTGCAAACGTACCTGCAGATACAGATGGCGCAGTGCATCAGCCTGCAGCGCATGCCGCAGATATCGCATGTGGCTGAGGCGCTGCGCTGCCTGGCGCAAATGGAGCGACCGCAGCATGCACAGCTGCTAGTCGAGCTGCAGCACGATCTGCAGCGCAGGCAGAGCTATTTGCAGTACCTGCTTGTGCATCGCCAGCAGCTGTTGCTGAGATCCGAACAGCTGGAGCAGCTTGAGGAGCGACTGCGCGGCGAGGCACGCAGCTGCCAACGTTGCATGCTGCAATCCCTGGTGCGTCTCTATCTGGGCAGGCAACAGAGCAAGCTGCAGACTTTCCAGGCCGAATTCGCGCTACTCAGCGTCAGCGATGAGCGGCTGGAGCTGATCGAGGAGTTTGTCGAGGGCTTACTGGATGAGCTGCACGATGGCGGCCTGCAGGACGATTGGCAGCGTGAGGTGGCACGCGTGGCCATTGAACGCCTGCTGCTGGAGCAGATGTACGAGCAAGTGATGTTCCCCAACGAGGATGCCGATGTCTCACGCGACGAGGTGCTCGCTGCGCACATTGGCAAGCTGCAGCGATTCGTGCATCCCGCGCATCCGGCACTCTGCATTGCCCAAGAGTATTTGGGCGAGGCGCCATGGACGTTTGCCCAGCAGCAGCTCAGCTACATGGCCGCCTACAAGACGCCACGCGAGAAACTGCACTGCATTATCAAGTGAGTAGAGGCTCAGTCAGGCCAGCCAGGAGTAGGCATAACTAACAGATTCTCCACCTTTCACAGCTGCATCTCCAGCATCATGAGCCTGCTGCGTATGTCCAGCGGACGACTGCCCGCCTCCGACGATGTACTACCTGTGCTCATTTATGTTGTCATAATGGTGAGTGTATTACGATCTATACTGGCTGCAAGAACTTTCTAACCAATCTCTACTGTCCCACTGCAGGCTAATCCTCCGTATCTGCTCTCCACGGTGGAGTACATCAGCTGCTTCCTCAGCAAGAAACTGGAAGGCGAGGACGAGTTCTATTGGACGCTCTTCGGATCTGTGGTCAAGTTCATCAAGACCATGGACTATCTGGACTAATGCTACTCCAATCTGCCCTAGGCGCGTCTAGCTGTTACCTTAATCCATTATTGTTTAGTCCTAAGTACCGCGTCGAGTCTTGCTTAATGTCTTGTTTGTTTTTTTCGTTTTTTTTTGTTTTTCGCAATGTTTCCCGTTGGTTGTTCCCCAGTCAGGCATGATTGATACTTCTTTCTACATAAGTATACTACTTCTAAACTAAACGTATGCATAAAGTTATATTCATGTACTTTATTTATACACACACACACGCAGGTACACAGACATGTATAGAATTGTTATAAATATATGTGAGAATCGAACAAGTTGGGGAGGGAAAACTGACAGCTCACTTGGCTATTTTTCGATATACTTATAATATATACTTGTATTTCCCAGTACATACCTAGTAGGTACATGCTACACACCCACACACACACATACGAATACATATATACTTATAGATGGTAAGGTTAAGCATGCATGAGACATGAAAATCAACTATATATTCCTTATTGTGTAACACAAAATAAAACAGAATCAAGAATTCAGTATGTTCGTGTGTCTTTTAAAAACTTTTCGTAGAGTTCTCATAAATCCATAAATACCCATTATAACTTGAGTTATATTTTGAGTATTGGTAAAGAGTGTGTAGAGAGGCTTAATAAATAATTACGACAGGAAGAAAGTGGAATACATTTTTACGATCACACTATCCAAGTTTCGTCTGTCCCTGTTGCTGCTTTATAAGCTCGCTATTTGGACAAAATAAATTTCCATAAGGCATTAATAAAACTTTACTGTTTTCAAAATTAGTATATAAAATATATAACTGTTTGGGAGATCATGACAACTCTATGTGATTTGAGTTAAAGATCTCTAGATGGAATGTATATAATAGAATGTTTTCCAAATATGAATTAACAATGTTATATTTTAATAGTCACTGAATATGTAAAGAATGTGTTTTAAATAAGAATATTATTAATTATTATTGTCTTCTAAATAAGAATATTGTTAATTATTATTAGGAAGACATTCTACAGCATATACATTCAGTTATTATCAAAATAGTAGTGTTGATTCTTGTATATTTATCCTTCCTTCTGAAATTCCCACTTGTGTCTAATCTGTATCTCAATTTTGTTGGGTCAATGATTCGCAGTTATGCTATAAGCAACGAGACTGTCTTATTCATTGAATAAGGTATGCATCCAGATCCTGGATATATGCATACTATATAATCATATGTATGCAGACGCTTCACACAGGGTCCTCTCTTATTTTCGAACGAAGAGTACAGTAGGGGAACTCAGGTTTAAGACAAACATTTTTATTACATTTTAAAACTAAATCGAAATCAGACTTTTTCGGTTCTGAACTTCAGAGCCGAGTATTGTATAGATAAAGATATGTAAACATACAAAGATAACAAGAAAAGATATAAAAAAAAAATAAGATTGATGTGCGTTTACAGCCGCAGCACGTACTTCTCGAGGTTGGCGTCTCTGCCACCCATCAGGTAGCTGTTGATCCACATTTGGGACATGATGCGGACGCCGTGCTCGTGCAAGAAGGCAAAGTCATGCGAGGCCAGTGGCACCTTCTTCACGTCGACGAAACAATGTGTCGCTGTAGCCGCCGTGGGATCCGAGCTGAACGGCGATTCCGGCTCCAGAATGGATGCGCCGCCAGCACGCAGCACATTCTTGATTGCGGCCAGACTGCGCTCCTGCAAACTGAGGATAACACGCTGCTCACTGAAGGCGCCACCGCCTTCGGTGCGCCAGCGATGTGCTGCAACAGCAATGAGCTGCTCCTCCGGCGACAGCACGGGCAGATTCAGCGCCTTGGGACTGCCCCACTCGTAGAGCGTTTCATCGAGAAAGGCGCCGCGGGCGTGGCACTCCTCGATATACTGGATATTGAGTACCCACTTGCCGGCTGCCATACAACCGAGTAGCTTCTCGCCGCGATTGGGACGCTCGCAGAGGAGATGCGTGCATGCCGGATCGTAGTTGACCAGATTCTGGCATATATTGCCGCCCAATCCCTTGATGCGCTCCATGAGCTGCGTGCGCTTCTCGTCGTCATCGCCACATGAGATGCTGAAGCACGGCGTAGTCGGATGACGCATGAGCTGCACTCCTCCATTCTCTGGGCTGCGCTTGCATGCATTAAACTCGCCAGGATCGCGCCAGTCAACTGTATCCTCGCGAGCATTCAGTGCGAATCCCTCCGACTCGAATGGTTGCACACATTGCGCCTCACTCTTTGTTTGCCCCTCATGGTCACGCTTCAGACTGCTGCGTCGCGACTCACGGCTCTTTAAGTAGTCGGTGATCTGCTTTAGCTCCGACAAGTTGTCCGTCGTAGTCTCCTCAAAGCTGATCTTGTCGAAATTAATGGTGCTGCTGCTGCTGCTCCCGGGCAGGCAATTCCCGCGAGAATTGCCATTTGCAGCAGGACTGCGGACGGTAGCACTGGGACTTTGTGTGTCGGGCACAAATGATGCCCGCGGAGCTATAGAGTCCGCCTCGAAGAGCAGCCTGCCCACGGGCTGTTGTTCCTCTTCTCGTCTCTGCCTCGCCGGCTCAGTATGGGCATTGCCATCGTCAACATCTGCCTCCGTGTCTGCGGAGTAATCGATTCCAAGGGTTTCACATGTGATACGCATGACACGTTGCCGTATCACCGAAATGGGCGTGTCCGGGCTGATCTGATACTTGGGCAGTCGCCACCTCCGTTCGAAGTCATCGGCCATGCGTTGCTGGAACTCGGGAGTCAGACAAAAGTTGGGTATGCCTGGAGCGGGTCGCGTTGTCTGCTGACGACGATTGACGGGCGTGCAGGCCTGTCTACGGATGCGTTCCAGCTCGGGTGTTTGGTTCTCGCGCATCTCTCGTATTATCTGACGCACGCAGGCGCGTGCCTGAGAAGTGTCTAGCCGCTGAGCAACTTGCTCCAGAAACTCGAAATTACACGCCCCGCCGCCGATACTGCCCTTCTGGTTCAGCGGCGTGTGCGGTGAATCTGGTGTCCCAGAGCTGCCCGAGCTGCGGCGTCGTGTGCTGGGCAAACCAGTCACCAGTTCCGAGATGCGGCGATTGCGCAATGGTGTTAAGTCTGGCTGTGGCGATGGCGCAGTCTCCACTGGCTGCCGTTCCTTGTTCTCCCCACACAGCGTAGTCTGATCATCTGCCGCCGTGGTGCTTGCTGCAGCGTTTTTAGGCGTCAGGGTTTTGTTGGTGCTGCTCTTATTGCTGCTCTTGTTGTTGTTGGTCTTATTATTGTTCTCCTTGTGACCCGGCGAGATTGGGAACTCGTTAACGCTTTTGCCCACCAGATACGGATCGAATGGTAGCTTCTCACCATGCTGGGCGCACTGCAGCAACCAATCGGAACGCACCACTGGGTAACCCCATTTGAGGGCACCCTCGTACTTGGACCCCTCGGCATTGGAGCAAATAAGCAAAGGACGCTCCTTCTTCACAAACGCCTTGTTGATCACAGCACCCAGCAGCTCCGCCAGCGAATTGATGAAGTCACGCTCCAGGCCCGCATAGATGGACACCACCACGGTCATGCCACGCAGCGGCTCCTTGGCGGCCTGCGGTGGCACTGGACGATGATAGTACTCCAGAGGCAACAGCTTGTTCTGCTTCATGCAGCTCTCCAAATACAGCTCGGTGACCACATTGCGTGCCTGCACCGGCAGCTCAGACTCGTCGAACACCTGCTCGAAACTAACAATGGCATAGTCCACGGGATCCGTGTAGCTTGGCGGCACCAGGCAGCCCTGAGCGGCCTTGCATTCGGTGATCATCTGATCGTATAGTTCGCTGTTGAAACAGGCCTCGTGCACGTACACTGAGACGCCCGTCAAGTAGTCCAGCCGATCGAAGTCTATGGACAGTGTGCTGGCACTCAGATCTGGAAAGCCAGCAGCAGCAGCGGCAGCCAAAGAGGCACGCGGAGCCAGAGTTACTTGCGCAGGCTCAGCTTGTGGTGCTGCTCCTGCGCCCGCTCCTCCTGCTGTGGTCAGCGAGAGTTGCGTTGAACTGGCGGCGGGCAATGGCATAGCAGGCTCCTGGTCCTGCGAGTAATGCGTCAACAGATCCGGTTCTGGCTCTGGTTCCACCGGAGCATCTGCTGGCATGGGGGCATCGAAAAGTTTCTTCTTGACGGGCACCTTCGGCTGCTTGAAGCTGTGATTCATCGAGCGCAGCGTGCGTTTGCTTGCTGGCGATGCCATGCCGGTCTGTTCTCCAGCATCCGGCAAGGCAACACGGTACGGCAACTCGTTGGCAATGCAACCGGAGCGGATACTCTCCAGCAGCCACTCGAGCTGCACCACTTGCACGCCGGACAAGAGTCCCTCACTCTGCCATTGCCTGTAGGCAGCATTGTCCACCTGGCCTACAATGATATGCGTGAGACCTTCGTGCGGATCATCGTAGCGTGTTGCACCACCAGTGTTGAGCACACGGTGCAGCTTCTCACGCTCAGCACTGCGAAAGCCACTCAAGTAGACACAGCAGCCGTCCAGAAAGCTACCCGCCTGTTTGGCCTTGCGCGGACAAATCTCGGCAAGCGCTTGCGCATATCCCTGTGAGCCCTTTTTGTGGTTTCCGCTGTTGCTGCTGCTATTGGCAGTAGCCTGTTTAAGTAGCTGCTTGGCGGCTAACTTGGTGCCGTTTCCACCACTACCACCACTGCTGCAGGTGCTGCTTAGTGTCTCGTTGACGGTCGTGCTGTCGCTGCACATGCGTCGCCCTGGTCCCGAGACAAAGCTGATGCTGGACAGATCTGAGAGATGGGTTTGATCCGCAACGTGGTCCTTGGTGGGCGTGGAGACTTGTTTGCTGGGTCGCACCACGTACTCCTTGGTGGGCAGGGCGTAGCCACGTTCATGGCTATCGAATATCCATTCGGGCAGAAGTATATCCTTCTTGAAGCGCACAGCTGCCTTGTATTTCTCCGAGTCGGTCTTCGACTGTTCGGTTATGACAATGTCCACTTGCTGCGAGCGAAATGCACGATGATAGATGCCTCCATTTTCGTTAACCAAGCGCATGACAGCTTCCTTACGTGCTCCTTCCAGGCCACTGCAAGTGATGTTGGCCCCAAAGAACGTGGGCAAACGATACTTGTCGAACTCTGGGGCTGTGGCGCTTATGCTTCCAGTTCCTTTGCTGTAGCTAGTCTGGCTGCACTCCCAAACGCGCTGCACCCAGTCCACATGCATGACCGGCACGCCGTTGAGCGTGGCATGCTCGTATTTATTTGACTTGATTGTGTTCGATATGAGATGTGTGATGTTGCGTCCAAAGTTCTGGAAGTAATGTCCGCCCATCCATTGAATTAACTTCTTGAGATCATCCTTCTCCTTGGTGCTTATGCCGCTGGCCGAGATCTGCAGGTCACGCATAGCTGTGGTATAGACGGGACTGGTGCCCAGTGGTATCGGTTCGCATTTCTCTAAGCAGTCCATAATGCAGGGCGGTCCCAATATCAGAGCTTTTGTCATTTGCAGCTGCTGAAATAAATCGCCCTCGAAATGTGCCATCACAAATACATCCTTCTTGGTCAATCCGCCGCCGGCAATCAGTGGAAAGCCCTCACTGGGCCTTATTTCTCTGATTTGTGTCTCCGCCAGCTGTTCGCGCATTAACTTTAATGCGTTGGCATATTGCTCAGCTATTGCGATGTCGCATTCTGTTTCGCTCTTTGTATTTTTCACAAAATAGGCGCATATTGAATCGTCCAGGCTTGTGCTCATCCTCGCTAAGTTCACTCCTTGCCAATTGTTTGCGAATTATGATTTTCCTTTTCCTGACGCCAAGTTTTGGGCACACACTTTTGGCGCGTCTTCTATCCTTCGTGATGTGCCAACTATCGCTTAGAGTAGCTATCGATTTATCGATCAGCACAGTGCGATGATGTCCCAACAATTAATTGGTTTATTTCAAACTGTATAAGCTATGAATACTAGAGCATTTAACTTTTGTTTTTGAAATGAATTGACTTTAGTACAAAAATTAACCAAACACAATAATTATAACTTGTATTAAATATTTGATAGTTTTCCAGTTTTTTGATAGTGACCAAATAAAAAAAAGGAAAATCACCCGCATTTTGACCACGCAGAGGTGCATGACTCTGGTCTCACTATTTGCTTACGGACTGTATTTGAAATTTCAAAACGTTTTTTCAATCGGTTTTTTGTTGATGAAAATCAACTGATATGTTAGTTGGTTTCGTTGTATACAATAATTACATAATTAAAAAATTATCCATTTAGTTGAAATAAAAAAATTCGTTTAAGAAAATTGTATCCGCTTACACATGGACAGCGAGTGCGTGTGATTGCACGCAATTTTATTATAAATAATTAAAAATTAGCTAATTATCCACTCGGAGAATATATATTGTTTTCTTATAAAGTCGTTTTGCATGAAAAACTCGCGCAACGAACACAACCCGAATGTTAGTTACTAACAACTTGTAAACACAGGGAAACCATAGTCAAAATAACTTGGTCACACTTTGCACTTTGGCTGCCAAACTGCATATAAAACCCAGACTTATCGTAGGTCTTATCTCGTAAACTAAGCTGATAATTGAAAAATATTATTTGACATTTGCATCTTGTTTAGTAGAGTTCTATAAGAATCAATTGTCAAATCTTGCCACCGTGGAAACAAACATCCTGCCTACAATTTTAAGTAATGCAGTATATCGATACTATTATCGATACTCATATACAAAGAGTTGCTTGTAGTAATAGACTTGCTGTATGTGTGTGTGAGGTGTATTTTAAATAATTTGTGTTTGTTTTTAACCATCGCGCTTAACATTTACTTCTAACTTGGAACAGCCTAAACACACCCACACACAACTACGCACACACACATGCAAACATAGAATGTTAGAAGATGCGCATGCGCGGCCGAAGATTGCTTCCAATTGTCGTCTCTCTAATCGTAATAATAATATTGTGCATCAGCTACATCTCAAATCATCTGCGTGAGAGCGCATCACATCGAGATGACGACAGAGATGAGTTCCTGGTGCACTTACCTCCGAGCAGCGGCGAGAATGACGAAAACAGCAGTAATGACAAGATTATGACAGACTCCCTGCGGCGCCTGGCTCAACCGTCGGTTGGCCCACGACCTGGTCCTCTGTTGAATCTCACTGACTTCGACTATCTGTTGCCCAACAATGTTTGTCGACGTGCCGAGCGGGAGCTGCTGGGTAAGTCCGTCATGGATTCACTTAGTAGTTAAAATGTAACATGGTTCTTTGACTTGCAGCTGTGCTCATTGTCACCTCCTATGCGGGACATGACGCACTGCGCGCTGCCCACCGCCAGGCTATAGCTCAGAGCAAGCTGGCGGAGATGGGACTACAGCGTGTCTTTCTGCTGGCTGCGCTACCTGCACGCGAAAAATTCGTTACACAGCCGCAACTGATTGATGAGCAGGCTCGCTTTGGGGATCTGCTGCAGGGCAACTTTGTGGAAGATTATCGCAATCTAAGCTACAAGCATGTTATGGGCCTGCGCTGGGCGGCCACCGAATGCAAGGGGCGCAGCAAGTTCATCATTAAGCTAGACGACGACATTATCTACGATATATTCCATTTGCGTCGATATCTGGAGTCACTTGAGGTAGATCAGTCTGCACTGGCCACAAGCAGCGCACTGCTGGCTGGCTATGTGCTAGATGCGAAGCTGCCCATACGAAATCAGGCCAACAAATGGTACGTTACCCGTCAGGAGTATCCGCACGCACTCTATCCAGCCTATTTATCTGGTTGGTTGTATATCACAAATGTGCCCACTGCTGCACGCCTTGTGGCAGAGGCGGAACGTGTTTCTATATTCTGGATTGACGACACTTGGCTTACGGGGATTGTGCGCACCAGGCTCGGCATTCCGCTCAAGCGCCACAATAATTGGTACTCGGCCAATTCTGAATTTCTCGACTGTTGTGTGCGTGACCTCAAGCTGCACGGCTTCGAGTGCGAATACTTTGCCGGGCCCAATGGAGCTGATGCCAAGTTGCTGGTGGAGTTTCTGCACAATGTGGAAAAATGTTACTTCGATGAATGCACCAAGCG
This sequence comes from Zaprionus ornatus, assembly GCA_018904035.1. Classification (NCBI taxonomy): domain Eukaryota; kingdom Metazoa; phylum Arthropoda; class Insecta; order Diptera; family Drosophilidae; genus Zaprionus; species Zaprionus ornatus. The sequence goes on from JAEIFZ010000001.1 coordinate 26,955,104, forward strand.
TCCAGCTGGCAAATCGCTTAAACAGACGTGCCTGGCCACTGTCAAGTCACCAGTGCCGGAGCATGGAGTGGCGCACGTGCAGCCCCTGAGACTGAGATGACCCCGTCAGTCCAGTCAGTGTCACCTGGTTCCGTCCATATTGCTCACCAGTCCACCAATTTCTAATATAGTATATATACTCACACCTAGACTAAAGCAACTAGATCTAAATATTCCATTGTGCAAGTCGTTATGTTTATATACATATCGTACGTAGTATTAAGTTTGAACAGTATACATACCTAGAAGCGTACACCGTAATTTATTATAAATATTTACTGATTTCTATGTGCACTTTTTGTGTTTCCTTGGGGTTACATGGGGCAGGCTTTGGATATGAAAATTTCTTTTGGGAACTGATAATATTTATATATACATACATACTCGTATGTTATCTTCAGTCTGCTGAAGATCAGCGTCAACTATCTAGTCGGTTTAGCCATGTCAGTCTGATCTCAGAGATTATAAAAGAAAAAGCAATGTAATTTGGTAAAAAAAAAAAAATTAATTTGGTGACAATATGTCTTATTTATGCACGCAGAGCAAGTAATTTCCTTCAAATGATTTCTTAAAACTTAATAACAAACGGATCATAAATATATGTATATATTTTTTAAAAAATAATTTAAGTGGGCAAACAGATTCTGCACGTGTCGCCTGTATGTATGCAATACAAAATACTCTAAACATAGAAGTGGTTGATCATAATATTGCTGAATGATCAGATAATTAGCGGGTATATAAAACTGTAGCATTCAGACAGCGTTCATACAAAGCCTGCGAGCGTTCAACCGGTCTGGGGACGGAAGGAATAGCTGCAGAGAACTCTTGCTGTCAGTTTATTTACCAAGTTGGGCTAGAAATTGGAAATAAGTCTCATTTGCGTCATATGTTTCGTATTATCATTCTTTATTATCATAAATAAATTTAAATTAAATAAATGCAATACAATTTAGCACAATTCCATTGTACACACTATGAAATTAGTTTGCTTCCTTTCTGATCGCTTGTTCTTCTTCTAAGTTTATTTTCTTCATTTCATGCTTATTCTGATTTTTCGTTTTTTTCTTTTTCACTGTTTATTGCGGTTGCTTCTTAAAATTTCAATTTAAATTAAATAAATGTGAGTACGTGCGCTCGTGTGTGTGTGTGTGTGAGTGTGGGAAATTAGCTGAGTATGTGTGCAATGGTGAGTGTTAGTGTGTGTGTGTGCATGTGTGTTAATGTGTTGGTGTGTCTGATTGCGGCCGCAGTCTCTATACAAGTTGCAAAAGAGATCGATCGATCGATCCGGCAAGCTTGCAGCTTGCTTTACGATCTGTCTAACTATCTATCTCTCTCTGACTCACACTCTTTCTTACTATCTCGTGTCGTGCTTCTCTTTCGCAACTTTATAGAAAGTACGTGCGCGCAGTTCTCAGTTTATGCGTCTGCGTTCTTCCTCTCTCTTCTTCATCTTCTTCTACTTCTCGAACTTCTTCTTCGCTCTTCTTCTTGCTTTCCGTTAAAAATTTAAATTAGTTTTCTGCGCATAAGTTTAATTAAAGTGCGGTTAAGTTTGCTTCTCTTTTAATTTGAATTTCTCGGAATATCTCACGCTCTCTATAAGTCTAAATAAATATAAATAAATAAATTGTATATATAGTAATTAAATAAAAAAAAAAAACAAAAAATATACGCTTGTCAGCTAATTCAGGCATCGCTCTGTGCGTGTGTGCGTATGTGTGTGTTCGTGCGTTTGTTCGGCTCCGTTTCGGCTCTCTTCAACGGACGCCTGCGCTCTTGTGTTCCATCATTTCTCTCATGAGAGAGAGAGAGAGAGTACAGAGCGCGCACAGTGCGTGCCTGGAGGGGGGCGAGAGAGATAGACATAGCATAGTACTCGGGAGAGAGTGTCTCGGTGTGTGTGTGTGTGTGTATGTCTGTGTGTGTGTGCGTGTTTGTAGGTGACAATTGAGTTTTGTATGATTTTTGTTTTCCCTTTTTTCCACATTTCTATACGCTGTTTCTTTTGTTTTTTTTCCTTCGCTTCTTGTTATTTGCTTCAGCTTCTACTTGTGCTTCGCCTAAACTTATGCTACGATTTTGTGGGGCTGCATCCATTTCTTCATGTAGTAGCAGAACAAGGTGGAGATGTAGAGCAGGATCATCAGCGCACAGGTCACGGCCAGCGCCAGCACGGATGTCTTTGTGGGACACGGCTCGATGATGGTGACAGTCTTGTCTAAATTACGAAAGAGAGAGAGAGTGAAAGAGAGGGAGAGAAGACTCAGTACGGTGTTGCCAGATTGTTGAAATTATCGATAACACTTACCTTTGGCGAAGTCTGTGCTGGGATCGGCCTTGAAGAACTCGCGCTTCTCATCGCCAAAGTCCAGTACCAAAATCTCCTGGGAAATGTTCATAGCGTCCTCGCTCTTGGTCTCATTGCTGCAGAGAGAGAAGTGAAAGAGAGAGATAGAGAGAGAACGAGAGAGTGGTATTAGAGAGGATGTTATTCATGATGGGGCGGGGTCCACTCACCTCTCGATAGAACGACGACGCCTTCTGCCCAGAGACTCGAACGATTCCATGTTCCACTCGCAGACAGCAGGCTCGCAGGGGCCCAGGCAGTACTTGACGTTGCACTGGAAGATGACGCCGTAGCTTTCGGTGAAGCGGAAAGCCTCGTAAGTCGATTGCAGCGCATTGCCGTCGGCGGTGAAGCCGGGGAAGATGGTGGGATCTGTGGGGCAGCCGTCGTCGTCGATGATCTTGAAGCTGGTGCGTGCATCCTTGGCCATGGCGACGCAGGAGCGAGCGAAGATGCCATAGGGAGCTGCAATTTAGAAAAATAACAGTTAGTGCTCTCTCTCTCCCACTCTCTCTCTCTCTTGCTTTCTACTTACTGTCTTCGGGTATCTCGATGCGGAAGTTGAGGCGATCTCCAATACGCACAGTCTCCACCTCGCGCTGGCGTGTGTCCAGAATGCGAATCCTTGGTGGTGGTGCCTCAGGTGACGAGTTGATGTGAATCATTTCGGGGTCACGGATGGGCATCATGCCGAATGTGATGTTCTTAGAGCTCATGTCGTAGGTGCACTTCACCTTGTAGATCTTGTCCGCCTTGGTCATGACCACGCTGTGATGCTGCAGCACCACTGTGTTGGAGTAGACGCCAGTCTGCCGGAGGACAAGGAGGTGAAGAGAGGAGGGTTAAGTGCTGTCCCAAGTTATCCTGGCATTCCATCTTCCGTATACTTACCACACTCTGCGTGTTGCAGTCCTGTCCGGCCATGGTCAAATCGAGACGGAAGGCATCCGAGTTGATGACATCAATGTTGCACGTCTCCGAGCGGCCCAGAGCGTAGATGCGTCCATTGAAGGGTTTGTTGGTGCGCACCTGGACGGCAATGCGTGTATCCTTGCAGTGCACAGAGACTGAAGGGGGAGAAGGACGGGGGTTAGATCTCGGCCACCCAGCAGACTCACTGCCTCACTTATCGCACTTACCATCGTAGCAGGTGCCAGTCTTGTCGCAGTTCACATCGTTGCGCGTCATGTTGGTCAGATTGGGATCCTCGATGGTGTCCAGGCTAACGGGCAAGGTGTCGATCTTGTCCAGAGTGCCTGGTGGTGAGTTGCCACCAGCACCGGCGGGTGCAACCGACTTCTCGCACTGGTTCTCAAAGTACTGACCAATGGGCTCGCCATGATCGATCAGTGGACGTTCGTGATTGAGATAGGTCGAGGGACCGTCGGGCAGCGTCTTGTGATCCAAGTGGTAGAGACGGCAATTGTATTGGGCACCTTGGGGCTGACCCAGATAGAGGAACGAGCGGCAAAGGAACTCCGATTCGATCTCACAGGCCAGACGGCACGCTGACTCCGAGGTAACCTGCAGTTCCTTGTCCGTGTAGTAGTGCAGGCCAACGTATTGCGCGACCTTCTCCTCGGAGACACCCATGCGAGCGTTGGCGAAGGAGCGAGTGTTCTTGCACGCCTGTGTCGGCTTCAGGCACAGATTCTCAAAGTAATCAGTGCCCTGGGCATCCACCAGCTGCACAAACTGACCAGAGCTGCGACGATCCGAGTCGCTGAGCACGCACTTCATGTTGTTGTAATCATACTCGACGGAGCGACAGATGAAGCGCTTCTCGTTGAGGCACGCCGACAGACAGGCCTCCTTGGTGCTGGTGTAGATGAGGGCGTTGTCCAGGCCACGAATGATCTTGTTCGGCACACGTTCAAACGACCACGGCCGATGGCAGACGTTCTCGCTGCGCAGCTGCAGCTTCACCATGTAGTACATATTGGCAGAGCGTTGCGGGGCTGCCGACGGATTCGCAGCGGACGAATCGTTCTGCAGCTGGCAGTGTGTCTCCTGCGATGGGGACAGTGGATTCACCACAAAGCTGAATGCAGCTGCCTGGCAGTCGGCCTCCTCGCGGCACCAGCCCTGGCACTCGTACAGCGAGAGGTTCTTCACGCTGTAGTACGTGGTACCCGCAAAGTCGAAGTCTGTAAGCTTCTCGAAGGCCATGCGACCGTAGGCCTGGCCGGGCAGAGCCAGCACCAGGGCGAGCAGGGCCCAAGGTAGCATCCTTGCAAGCAATTGCTGCTGCTGCTGCTGCTGTGTTCTGCTGCGTCCTCTGCAATTGCTGCTGCGGCTGCTCGGTGCGGTTTGCATCTGCAAAGGAAGCAAGCGAAGGAGGAAGTTGGTGAGGAAAGTCGTTTATGCTGGAGAGTAGAATAGGTGCTAGGTATGGTGTGAACTACATGTTTGTTATGGATAGAAGAGCACCTTCGTTGGGACGAACCCCTATTGAAGTGAACCAACCAAGTATAACCAACTTGGAAGACAGACAATTTGAGTATTTGGCGCATTTCTGGATCTGGGGATAAATCTGGAACGATCTGTGTCTGTGATGAACTGTTAACCACATAGGTATATGTACAGTACTTTTGTGATAGATCGTTTTGATATGGATAGATACCAAATAACTGTTTTGTGTCATACAATTTCATTTCAAAGTATATTCATTTATATTATATCAAACAACATTATATCATATCAAACATCATATCATATCATTGTATATAACATAGAGAGACTGAGATAGAGCCCAAGACGTCTTGGGCTTCCCTCGACCCGTCAATGCAAAGCTGTTCACGCTGTGGCCGAGCGGCGCAACCGTTCGTGGAGTGCGGCCCATTACACGCTTAACTGAACTCCCTGCCACGGCGCAGCGAACCAATAAGAACTAAATGCCACACCCACCTGCCCCCCTGCTCTCTGGCCATAAGAGCCAAGAGCCAAGTTCGTTGTCCCTCGTTCTCCCGATGCCGCCGACCTCCCCCTGTTAGTGCCGCCTGCATTTGTTTAGACTTTAATGAGCTGTCCGGCCGGAAATTACAAAGCTATGAGGCAGCGTTCCACTTGCCACTTGCCACTTGCCAGTTGGCAGTTGCCACTTGACGATCTGCGGTTGGAGCTGCTGCTTCTAATGGCAGCCGTTGCCAATTCCAATTTGAGGCTGCACTTGCGATTTGCTCACTCTCCCAGAGCATTCTTGCGGATGCGGCTGTGGCTGTGGCTGCCATTCGAGCGTGCCGCAAATTGCTTTTTCGGTTGCCCTTACAGCTGCCACAATTTGCCAGCAATGCCCTGTCTCCTCCCCCTTCCCATAGTTGCTCGCCTTGCTGTGATCTTCTCTCGCAGCGGGGGCGCACGCTGTGGCAGCTGGCAACGTCTGTTTGACCCCGCGGGGCCCGCATTGGAAAGGGAAAGCCGGCGACGAGGCGAGTGAGCCTGAGACGCGTTGTGGCGGCGTCAGTTCGCCAACTCATTCGCACTAATGTGAGTGCATTCAGTGCTGATTCAAGTACGCGCGCGCACTCACAGCGAACATAATCCGCCACTCAAGAGACAAACAAGCTGTCAAATCACAGTCGAGTGTGAATTTGTGTGAATATCGGTTTGAGTGTCTTGCGACTTATTCACTTTCTTGGCAAATCATCTTCATTCACATCTAAAAATAACCATTCGCATTCAAATTGAACATCGACATCGACATCGAGACAACTTACTGGCTATTCATGAGAAGGTACTCGATTTATTCATACTCCCCGCCACACTCCACTCGATACACCCGCAATTTGCATTTGGAGTGCATAATGAGGCGTGCGCTGCGAATGGCGATTGTCATGCGGAAGTAATCGACGATATCTGGTGATATTTATCGGCCTGACCGATAGTCGCCTCGAGTAGCGTTTGTGCCCCGCATTTAAGCCTCAATTTATGGATGCGCCAACGCCTCCAAAGGCGGCGGCTCCAGTGTGCAATTATATTAACATATTCAATTCAATTTGTTTGCTCAACTGTCCCTGCTGGCGGAGGGAAACAGTGAGAGGGAGACAGAGAGACAGAGAGAGAGAGAGAGTCCTAGCGAGAAGGGCAAGCATGCAGAAGGCATTGGGCAATTATTTGCCTGGGAGTATATATATGTAGGTATGTTGTGCTGTGCCCTGTGGGTCGCCAAGTCGGGGAGAGAAGGGGAGAGGGAAGGGTGAGGGGGAGGGTTGATTACAGCGCGCGGAACGTGGCTATTACAAACAATATTAACTCACGGCCTGGCAACGCGAATCGCGCCGCATCCAATTGGGAAGGCAGCAAAAAAAGAGGAACTACAAGAGCAACAATTGCAACAAGAACTGCAGCAAGAGCAACAGCAATTGCAACATGAGCAACATCGGCAACATTGACAACGACAACAGCAACAACAAATGTATGACAAAGGTGGCAAACAGACTCACAGCGGAATGTGTAGCGTGTTCGCGGCCAAAGCGACAGCAACAACTGCAGCTGCAACAGCAACAGCAACAGGGAACAAATGCCACCAGCAGCATCGCAGGGAGTCGACTGTTTTTGCAGTATACCCTGCCTGAGGGTGTTGCTGATCAGTTGAGCAGTATGTGGGCATACATGGGAACATATATGGGAAGTAGTATGTATCGGACTGTCTGCTGTACTCTCTATGCTATTGCTGAAGTTCCTAGATATCGTGGCACTGCACTCCCAGCAGCGTATTCACACTTCGTCGTGTGCATGTCCCTTCTGGCCCTGCCTGCTGCTTGTGCTTTTTGCGCTGACTCGGCCAGTTCGTGTTCTACAATTGCCAATCTGCATGAGGCACAGTTGCCACAGTTGCCACAGTCGCAGGCCCTCCCAGCCAGGCGGAGTCCAGAGCGAGTCCAGGTCGAGTCGCAGTCCATGCAATTACACGGAGCGCGATCTGCTCGGCGAGATAAACACAAAACGCATTCGTTTACATTTGACGTCATTGCCACCGCGTTGCAAGTTGTTGTTCACTCACGACTCGTTTTATTTATAGCCAAATTGAGTTTATTTTTGGGGCGTCCTTGGCCAGCGCACTTCTAATTTGCACCGAGAGCCAACAGATGAACCCACGACAGGTAGCTGAGATCAGCTGCCAAATGTCGCCGCTGGCCAGCTACAAAAGAGTTCACACATGGCGCCCGGATGTGGCAGCATGTTGCATGATGCAGTTGCAGCACACTGCACTGCACTGCCCTGCACTGGACTGGAGAATGGAGACTTCTTCGCATGTGTTTGCCACGCGATTTGTCTATGTCCGCACTTGGGCCAGCGACGGCACCAGCTGCAGCTCCTGCTCATCCTCCGTCGTTGTGTGGGCGTTAACAAACGCTGCGCACTCAATCAATGCGATTGCCCTGCAACAACAGACACAACAACTGCGCAAACAACGCCAGCAATAGCAACAGCAGCAGCAACAACAACAGCAACAGCAACAGATATTGCAGATAAGCAGCAGGAGTTGAAAGCGCAACTTGCTGGGCTCCAACACAGTAGGGAATACCCTGACTTTGTGTTACTAACTGATGCCAGTCAAAAGTATCCGATCTCTAACAAGAATCGATACTATATCGATTTTCCAAGTACTATTTCATCGAGTAAATGTGATTATCAACTTAAAGTTATTATTTGTATCATTCAATTTCCGACTATTTCTTTAAATTAAAGAGTATGTTTACTAAAAGATCGATACTATTTTAAAAGTACTATTTAATCGAGTTTGAAAGAGAATCCCACTTATTATTATCGACTTTAAGCTATTATTGGTATCTTTAAATTTTCGATTTTGAAAGGATTATTTCTTCGAGTTCGAGAGAATATTTTTCAAATTATCGATAGTATTTTTAAAGTACTTACGCTTTCATGAGTTATATTTGCTACATTTTCGATATATTCTAATCGATTGCGAAAGTTAAGTTTGTTTGACTTCAAGAGAACATTTTCCAGCTATTTTAAAAACGTGAATACCTGACTAAATTTTATATTTCAACTTCGAAAATGCAAATTGAATTATCGAGTTATGCATAAAAAATGTCTTAATAGGCGTTGATCAGTTGATCATCTTTCAATTTCTTTTCATATTCACAGATATCTGAGCTCTCAATGCAAATTGGGAAGATGCCGTTTTAGACTTAAGGTATCCCGCCGTGCTTAAGGTATGCTGACCGTAAGATATAATGACAAAGTCTAGGAGCTTCATCATACCTCGAGCAATGTTGCATAATTGGCAACAAACTGGCAACACCCACTGTAAGGTCGCAGAAAATGAAAAATGAGTGCAATATTCTTGTAGCAGCTTCAGCTTGCGGTCGAGTACCAGCTGAGTGTGAGTATGAGTGTGAGTGTGAGCGTGAGTGCGAGTGTGAGTGCGAGTGCGAGGGACGAGTGTGCTCTTTCGCATTCTTGCGGCCTGCTTGGCTTGGTCAGTGGCGCGTACTTAGTTAGATGGATGAGGCAGCGCTGGGTAACTAGCAATCATGAAAATTGTACGCTTGCCCCCATTGGAATGGCCCCAGATGGGAGATGGGAGATGGGGCTGTGGTCTAGAGAGTGTGCTCCGGCTTTAGCCAGCTATGAGATGATGGTATGAGATGTGCTATGGGAGGGAATCGCGCTCGCTCCGTTCGCTGGGATAGTTAGCCAGGCCTGAGCCCGGCCAGGGCTGAGCTTTCGTTTCGTTTCTTTTCGACTCGGCTTGGTCTGTCTCTGGGCACCCTCAGTGGTGGATGAGGCAAGCGAGGCAAACGAGCTAAAGGTTATCATTAGGCACGTTTACTTCCTCTTCGCGTACGGCCTCTAATTACGAGGGAACTCGGGAACTCTGGGCAAGTGAATGCCACAGCGAGTGGTTGAAGGGCCTTAGGCGGGCAAGGGGGAGAGGAGGAGGGGGAGTACGTTAGGAGTACAGTGCGAAGAAGAACGCAAAGAAGCGAAGAATGAAACGAGATGGAGGAAAATGAAAACCTTCAAAGGTCATTCCGTTAGCACAATCAACAAGGAAAACAAAGGCAAGACCAAAGCAGAAACAGAACTAATCGAGGCAAAACTGGTCAAATCACACACACACACACACACTCACACATAATAACGGTGACAATGGAGATAAAGCAGTGAAAGTAATAATATGCAATTAACTCAATTAAAATGAAATGAATACGAAGAAAGGGGGGAGAAGAAAGAGAGAGAGAGAGAGAGAGAGAGATAGCAGAGGAGGGAAACCCGCGAAGAGACAATGAAAAACGGCATCATGCAGTCTTGCCTTGTAGAAAGGTGAAATGCGAAGCAGAAGACCCAGGAACCAGAAAGAAGTAAACAGAGAAAGAAAGAAAGAAAGAAAGAAAGGCCAAACGAATTAAAGATCTTTCACATGCCAAGTTCCAGTTTTAATTAGTCGCAGTGACAGTTTTGTGAGGTTAAGGCGAGTCGGACTCGACTGTGAAACCTCTCTCATTATGTTGTAAGACGAGTCATGTGCCACATAACACGGTGTCTTATACACTATTAAATTGCAATGTCAACTACTTCGTTTACTTTAATCTACTTTCCAGGCAATAGAAAACCGTCAACTCTTCATATAATCAAACTACCTTCGAAATACCTCCACCTTGTGCAGGCTATACCAAGTTGTTCAAACATTAAGCAAGCGTTAACAGATATTATTATATATGAGTATACGATATTATCGTAATAGACTTAAAGGGTACATTTTTAATTGAGTTGAGTTTGGTTTGGAGTCATTTCTCTTGCCTCAAGCCGTTGCTTTCCAGCTAACTCATTTCCTTTCTCCCTATGTCTAATCCTGCATCTCTATCCCTGCTGTCTGCCCCTCTCCTTTCTCTCTGCGTCTCCCCCTGTGCTTGGTTCTTGGCTCCAAACTCATGAGTGTCGTGCTGCACTCGAAACGGATGTCTGGCCCAACAGCTTTGGTGTTGCCATTCGTCTGTCTCTGTGTCTGTCTGTCTGTCTGTCTAACTGTCTCTCTATCTGTCTAGGTGTCTCTCTCTTTATCTGTCTGTCTGTCTAGGTCTCTTTCTTTCTCCTTCTATTTCTCTGCCTTGCTAGGTGTCTCTCTGTCCTTTCTCTGTCTCTTTCTCTCTCTGTCTCCCTGTCTCTCTGTCTCTCAGTCTGTCTGTTTGCTTCGCAGTCCCGTTGTCCACTCGATCAACGACGGAAATGGAGGCCTTTTCATATTTGCAATTTGTTGTCACAACACGCGAGTAAGTATTGCGCTTGCTCCTCTCGCTCTCACTTCCCATTTTCCTCTCTCTCTCTCTCTCCCTCTCTCTTTCTTTCTCTCTCTCTAGCTGCCCATTGCAATTATGCAATTTTCAATCATCGCAGTTTAAAGATGCGCAACGTGCAAGCGTCGCAAGTTGAAGCACCTGCCACAATTATTTAGCACGAAATGGCCCCCATGTATCTGCGCCACTGTCTGCGTGTGCGTGTGTGCGTGCGCGTGTGTGTGTGTGCGTGTGTGTGCCTCGATAAGTCGCAGTTCTATGCGCCCTGTTATCGCAGAGGCAATAGAAGTGCGAGGCAATAATTGCGATCGAACAATGAAGCTGCCCAGCAACATTTCAAACCGAAGTAGCTGCAACAGCTGCACACTTACACACACTCACGTGCACATGCACGCACACCTGCACACTCGCACACAGCTAGCTAGTCTATATGTGTGTGAAAATATTAAAAGTTATAATTAAAAGACTGAAATAGGAAGGCAGCTGCCGACACGAAGCTTCTCTGCGTCTCTAATGGCACATGGCAATAGACAGCCCCCACTCCTTACTCCCCACTCTCCACTCCCCACTCCCCTCTCTCCAGCCCGTGCCCGTCTCTCACTGTGCTGCTGCTACTCCCCTAGCTGAACTGAAATTATAAGAAAGATTCAGTGCAAAATACTCTTCACAAATTAAATGCAACGCAAAGCTAAGAGAGCTGAGAGAGAGAGAGAGAGAGTGAGGAGGGCGGCTGGGAGTCTGCTCAGGGGTGGGCAGGGGAATGGTCTGCAGGGTGTGTGGACAGCCTGGCAGGTTCGGCACAATTTAAAGACAAAATAATGAGTGGAAAATTGCATTAGCATTGATTGCAAGTGGAAAAATGCGCCAAGGCTGCGCCAGCAGGCTGACGAGCAACGTTCGTAATAACTCTCTCTCTGTCCCTATTCCCCTCTCTCTCTCTCTCTCGATAAAAATTGGCCCATTTAATTAACTGACCTAAACTTTTCGCTTGATGTGCTGCTTGAATGCATTAACATTGTAAATAATTACGGAACTAAATCAAATTTATCGTTAGGAGAGCGAAGAAAAGGCACCCCAAGAATGGTCTAATACTGCTCGAATTACAGCTAGCGAAGTTAGGAGCCATTATATTATATTGAATTGCAATCTTCATTATCTTTACTCTAGAGTTGTTGAACGAAGTAACCAGAGTAAACAGAAAGTAGAGATACAGACAAGTATCAAAGTGCGGAGAGGAATGAGAAACCACTTCTATTCTATTGTACTTTCATCAGATTAGAGACAGTTTACTAAACTATATATTGAAAATAAATGAATAAATATTAAATGAAACTTTAAGCACTGTATTCTTTATCGTATTATTGTACGTTGGCCGTGGAATCCCTCAATTGATGTGCAACTCCTTCAGGCTCTGGCCTGCCTTAATGAGATCTACTTCCATATATGAATCCCTTGGAATGATATGCTGCAATTGAGTATGGCATATGACATTAGGATAGAACACATTATCCAATCCTGCACTGCTGAACAACTTCCTCCAGAATAACCACAAATTAATCCGTTTCCCTGCGAGAGCTCTATCTTCTCTCTCTTTCTTTCTTTATGTGTTTCTTTTTTTGATTCTCATTTGAAATGTGCCAAAAATACAGGAGGGGGGGGGAAGGAGGGGGGGGTGGTTAGGCATACACACTTGTTGGGAAAGTTGCGTTTCGCAATTGAGTGCGCGCGATCGCGCAAAACAAATGACTTGGAACACAAACTTGTTCTGCAGCAGAGCGAGGTGAGTGTCTGCTTGTGTGTCTGTGTGTGTGTGTGTGTGTGTGTGTGTGTGTGTGTGCGAGTGTGTGCTATTAAATGCCGTTACTAATTTGTAGAGTTGACACCCACTTAAAGCGAACATACAAAACGAGTTCAACTACCTGCAGATCCCCCCATGCCACGCCCCTAACCCATTTGGTTGATCGGCGTGAATTGCATGCGATATGATTGAAGCAGAAACAGAGAGACGGAACCAGAAGCAGAAACAGAAACAGAAGTGGACGCAGCTCGACTTGCTTGTGCCACAGGTGTTGCACGTTGCACGTTGCCCGTTGCCCGTTGCCCGTTGCCAGTTGCGATTTGAAAGACGTCGCATTCGCTGCGCATTTAACGCCAAAAAGTCAAAACGAAAACGGAACACAGCCACGGGTGGGGCAGGAACAGGAGCAGGAGGTGCAACAGGGGGAGGGAAAGGGGAAGGGGGAGGGGAGGTGAGTTGCAGTGAGGACCGGAAATTTATTGCATAACAAGTTGGTGCAGTGCGCTATCACACGATGCCGTGATAGCCTGCCCAGGCTGCCCCAAGGTTGTTCTGCAACACTTAGCGAGCAGCAGCAGCAGCAGCAGCAGCAGCGGGAGCAGCAGGCGGGGGCGTGCAGCATGCAGCATGGGGCATGCAGCAGGGCAAACATATTTGAAAGTGCAGCTCGCTGAGGCTGGCGATGCAGGCGCAAGATATGCGGGCAGCAAAATGGAAACGGGTGTGGTGCGCAGGCCCACGCTGCGCTGTGCAGCAAGAAGAGGCAAGTACCAAGAGTACCACGAGTACCACGAGTAGCTGGCACCACGTACCAGGTATCTGTAGCTCTGTGGCTCTCCACTCTCCACTCGCCAGGTCACACATTGCGGCACATTTCATAAATTCTTCTTGGAACGAGGCTGGCAGCTTGTGTGCCGCATGCAAATGCAGCTGTCAGGCGAGAGCAAGGGAGAGCAAGGCAGACAGAGGCAGGCAGAGTGAGCAAGGGAGAGAGGGAGAGGGAGACAGCTGGTTGTGGGAGTGCTAGTGCTCAATCGATCGTTCAATTGTTGTGGCTCAGCTCGATTTCGATCAGCTGTGTGGGCCGCCCGTTCCTGGAAGAACAACACTCCAGCTGCAGCTCCAGCTCCAGCTCCGGCTTCGGCTCCATCTACATCTGCAGCTACGACTTGGTCGCCAGCCGCGACTGTAGCTGCCACCGCGCGTTGCAAGCTACGCGGAAGTTATGCCAGCGAAACCATTAGCCTCGACAAAGAAGAACAGGAGTCATTAGAGCGCATTTGAGTCGCGGAATGTGGCGGTTAACATGGGGTAACATCAGGGGGCGGTGGCAGCAGGCACCAGGCAGCAGGCACCAGGCAGCAGGCAGTTGTTGAGCTGGGGGGCAAGTGGCAAGTTACAACGCGCGCTGTGGCAAGTGCAGCGTTGCATGATTTATGGCAATTATGTTGATGATGATGCGGCTTCGATGCACTGAGAAATTACAATTAATTGCAACTGCTGACCCCCTCTGCCCCTCTCCCCCTCTCCCCCTCTGCTCCTCTTCTCCGACTCCATCCCACCTCTCTTTCACTACACATTGCATTGCACTACCCCCCTGCCACTGTTTGCCCTTTCGCCTTAATGGGCAACAAGTGAAACTCTCTCCCATTGAGCTCTGTTGTGACAGGCCTTTTCATCGTTTGATCTATTGATCCATTGAGTGAGCGATGAAAGTGATTCAAGTCTGTTCAAGTCTATTCAAGTCTATTCCCATCGCACTCTCGCATCACAAACACAAGTGGAAAACTCAACTCGACAATGCTAGTGAGTGAGAGTTTCCCCTCAATATCGATAACGACATCGATATCATTAATTAATTGCTATTGAATTGGGCATCAACTCGAATGCGAAGTTCGATAATTAATCAAGCAGTGAAAGGCGCAATGCAATGCATTGAAAGCTCGCGCACATAAAAGTGCCAAGTGTAACTCGAAATTCGAATTGAAGTTTAGGTTATATTTCTAATGCGCTTATATTTACATTTAAGTCAGTAAAAAAGCTGCATTTGATTTAAGTGAGAGCTTTAAAAACTTGAACTCAGTTAAAGTTCAAGCTCTGTGTGCTGAGTAAACAATCGAAAGTTTCTAGTAATTCGAGTGAAAGTTCATTAAAGCTCTCAGTTAAAGTGTGCTCGTATATGCAATTGAAAGCACCTTGCTAGCGGTAAACGAGCTTTGATCTCTTAGAAAGACTGTAAATAGAAGACATTAATTGATATTCAAAAACAGCTTAGGCATCTCTCTGCCTCTATCTCCCTTTCTGCCTCTCTTCCTACTGTGCATACCTACTACTTGCCGCCATATTGGATTAATCCAGGGTGCACAAGGTGTCGCCCTGAACATGTGTTCGCCTCAAGGCTGCAAAACACTCGCGAGTATTCATAACTCGAAATTCGAATTGAAGTTTAGGTTATATTTCTAATGCGCTTACATCTACATTTAAGTCAGTAAAAAAGCTGCATTTGATTTAAGTGAGAGCTTTAAAAACTTGAACTTAGTTAAAGTTCAAGCTCTGTGTGCTGAGTAAACAATCGAAAGTTTCTAGTAATTCGAGTGAAAGTTCATTAAAGCTCTCAGTTAAAGTGTACTCGTATATGCAATTGAAAGCACCTTGCTAGCGGTAAACGGGCTTTGATCTCATAGAAAGACTGTAAATAGAAGACATTAATTGATATCAAATACAGGCAAGCTTAGGCATCTCTCTGCCTCTATCTCCCTTCCTGCCTCTCTTTCTACTCTGCATACCTATTCCGTGCCGCCATATTGGATTAATCCAGGGTGCACAAGGTGTCGCCCTGAACATGTGTTCGCCTCAAGGCTGCAAAACACTCGCGAGTATTCATAATTAAGGATTCATGTAAATCGCGAATGCTTCGAGATGTTCTGCTGCGCCCATCTTAATAGCTTCTGTCTGCGCACACTCACACACACACACACGTGTGTGCAAGTGTGTGTGTAGGTTATCTTATCAGTTGTAGGATTGTCGAGCTGATGCGCCTCGTCGGACTGTTGTGTATTTATAGCAGGGGCATCGCTCATTACAACACGCCTGACACTTTACCAGCTGCAACTGTTGCTGCTGTGGCTGTTGCTGCTGGCGCTAGAGGGATTTGCCACAGCAGAGGGGCAGCTTCAACCCAGCTCATTAAAAATTGTGTCGGCCTATTTTTAAATGCAAAACTCGCGCGGCCGCACGACAAGACAATCAGGACATGGAAATAATTGAATGCGCCACAGCAACAGCAGCAGCAGCAGCAGCAACAACTGCTGCAACAACAACAACGACGACGAGAAGAACAAGAACTGCAAGAGGCATTGCTAAAGATGCCACATGAAGATGACCAATTTGCTTGGTACATGGCAACATGCCACAGCCAACAGCAGGCGGCAACCGGCTCGATAAGCAAATGCGGCCAGTTGCCAGTTGCAAGCTCTGCCTGTGTGTGTGTTTGTCTGTGTGTGTCTTAAGTGGCCCATTGTGGCTCATTTTGCAGTTGCAATTTTAAGAAGCAGCATTTAATTAAACCACAGCAGGACATTGCTGCCGCTGCTGCTGCTGCTGCTGCTGGCCAAGCTGGCGGTGGGTGGGGCAGCGTGTGGTAAATGCCGCACGTGACGTTGCAACTGGCCAGGCGAGCGAGCGAGTGAGGAATGCTGCATGTTGCATGCTGAATGATTGTGCATGTTCTCCCTCCTCACTCCTCCCTCCGCCCCTTCCCCGTTCTGCTGAGAATTATGTTGTGTGTGATTTTTATGGCATTTAACACACACAGCAAACACACAGCGAGCACACAGCGAACACACGCACACACACAACAGGCACAACACACTCACACTCGTAGAGGAAATACTTTTCATTTAGAGCTTAAATGTGGCACGCAAAGGGAAGCGGCAGCTGCTATAGCACTGCAGACAGCGGCATGCCCGACCAGCAGATACCCAGCAAGCAGTGCGAATGTACAGGGTATTAGCCCGAGTAAAAGTATAAAATAATCTGGATTTCAGTAGAGAGAAGCAACAGTTCGCATTAGTAGTAGTAGTAGCTGATAATATCAGTAGTAACAAGAGCATTTTTAGTATTGCAAATTAAGGGAAAAGCAGCAGAAGCTGCAGAGTTATGTGTAAACAAGTTAATACAAAGTACTCGAAAGAAGAAAAGCAACAGAAGTGGAATTAGTAGTAGGTATAAGGTGTATAAGATGTAGCATAATTAGCTGAAATAGTAGTAGCAAAAGTAGAATACATAGGGAGAAGAGTATTTGAAGACTTAATAGACGGCAACTTGGTAGCAAAACTTGTGGAAATGGTAGTAGTAGAAGTAGTAGCAGCAATAAAGGTAGAAACTGTGGTTAAATAATAGCAGTAGTAGAAGTAAGATAAGTAGTAGCAATATAGGTAGCAAAACTATAAGCAACAGTCGAAATAACAGTGTCAATTGTAGTAGCAACAGAGTAAGAAACTGCAGTAGTCGAATTAGTAGTAGTAGTACAACTACTAGTTGTAGTAATAAAATTATAAATAGTAATAGTAGTAGTATTAGTTAAAAAAATTGTAGTAGTAGTAGTAGTAGTTAAAATAGTATTAGTAGTAGTAGTAGAAGTAATAGTAGTAGAAGTAATAGTAGTAGTATTAGTAGCAAAAATAGTAACAAAAGTTGTAATAGTAGTAGTGGTAGTAATAATAGTAGTAGTAGTAGAAGCTGTAGTAGTAGTATCAGCTTTGGTAGTAGTAGAAGTAGTAGTAGTAGTAGTAGTAGTAGTAGTAGCAGTAGTAGTAATAGTAGTAGTAGTAGTAGTAGTAGTAGTAGTAGTAGTAGTAGTAGTAGTAGTAGTTAAAATAGTATTAGTAGTAGTAGTAAAAGTGGTAGTAGTAGAAGTAATAGTAGTAGTAGTAGAAGTAATAGCAGTAGTAGTAGAAGTAGTAGTAGTAGTATTAGTAGGAAAAATAGTAACAGAAGTTGTAATAGTAGTAGTAGTAGTAATAATAGCAGTATTAGTAGAAGCTGTAGTAGTAGTATCAGCTTTAGTAGTAGTAGAAGTAGCAGAAGAAGTAGCAGTAGTAGTAGTAGTAGCAGAAGTAGCAAAAGAAGAAGTAGTAGCAAAAATAGTAGTAGTATTAATATTAGCAGAAGTAGTAGTAATAATAGTAGTAGTAGTAGAAGCTGTAGTAGTAGGAGAAGTAGCAGAAGTAGCAGAAAACGTAGTAGTAGTAGAAGTAGTAGTAATACTAGTATCAGTAGCAGTAATAGTATCGATAAACTGCCTTTAGTAATGGAGTTTAGTAGTAGCAGAGCCGACTAGTAAATGTTATAGTTAAGAATACTAAAAAAATACTATTTAATATACCAACAATTGCTGGCCAAATGGTAGAAGTCTTTCCCCGATATGATCCCGCAATAAGCTCAACACACAATCCTTCACTAATCCTACAGGGTATCTGGCGAGTGTGCAACAGGCTGCGGCATGATTAATGGCGACCATGTTGTCATTGCCCATGTGTTTGCTTAAGCATTAATAACAACGCAGCAGCTGGCCCCAGGAGCAGGAGCAGCAGCAACAGTTGCCGTTGCCACAAACGAATGACTTAGGCAACAAACTTGCGCTGATTTGTTTCGTATTCCGTTTGCATTTCGCGCATGGCAAATGTTTTGATGGCCAACTCTGGTGTCGTTCATAATTTATTACAATTAAATGAAAATTGTTGCGGCAGCTGCGATGCCAGCTGTGACGCTGACGCCGACGTCGACTGCGACAGCGGCAGAGGTAGAGGCAGCGGCTGCTTCTGCTTCATTAGGCAACTATTTGCGGGTAATGGGCGAGCGACAGACAGCTGTGGCCATGGGCTAATGGGGGCCACGGCGCCATTTGGCACCTGAGATGTTCTTGTTGTTGCTGTTGTTGCCAGTGATGTGCTGCTGCTGCTGCTGCTGTTGTTGTTGCGCCCTAACTGTTTGGGCCATTAGGCAAATCGGCTTAGAAAGCCGATGTCGGCAATTCGAGCTGCTGAAATGAAATTACGCGCATTTGTAACAATTATTCGCCATTATCAGTGAAATGGAACTGTAATCCGTCGTCTCTTTATCTCATTCTCTCTATGTCTTCCTCTATCTCTCTCTCTCTCTCTCGCTCGCACAGTTGGCCCCTGAACTGTTTGAAATTGAAAGAAAGCTGAAAAAACCAATAGGAGAATTGAATTTGCACGTAATGTGCGTGAGGAGAGCGAGATAGCAAGAGACAGGGAGAGAAAGAGAGAGGGAGGCTATATACTTAGAAGTTGCCAACAGATGCGGGCTGCGAGAGAGAGAGAGAGAGAGAGAGGGCGCGAGGTGAAAGAGATTACGAGTCTGAATGAATGAGTGTTATTTGTTTAAGTTGGCTTTAACAGCTTGCGGCCGTTGCCGTTAGTTGACCTGGTTAACAGGCTGAGATAAGCGTTAGAATACAACAGCAACAGCAGCAGCAGCAGCAGCAAAAACGGAAATCAAGCACACAGCAACAACAGCAACAACAACAACAGCAACTGGCAACAGAAACAACAACTGAGGATCTCTTTGAGAAATGACTGCATAACTCAGTCGGAGTCGGAGTCGGAGTCGCAGTCGCAGTCAAGTTAAGCGCAGACAAAAGATCAGCAGCGCGATAGAAGCAATTGTTGCTGTTGCTGTGTGAAGATGTAGTTAAGGTTTTTGTTGTTGCTGCAGCC
This sequence comes from Zaprionus ornatus, assembly GCA_018904035.1. NCBI lineage: Eukaryota > Metazoa > Arthropoda > Insecta > Diptera > Drosophilidae > Zaprionus > Zaprionus ornatus. The sequence goes on from JAEIFZ010000001.1 coordinate 26,974,301, forward strand.
CCCGATCGCCCCCGATCACACAATGCGGCGCATTGAAATGGAATTCGATTTGAATTGCGCATTTGCTCAGTGCAAAATTGTTGTACGTTGTTTTTTGTTCGTTCCTGTTGTTGTTGCTGTTGCTGCTGCTGTTGTTGTTGACTGGGCGGTGCACAAAGGTCGCCGGATAAGCCGCAACAGTCATCGGCAAACGCCACGCACGTCGTCGTCAGTGCTGCCAGCGAAATAAGTGGACGAACGCGACTGCGAGGGCTGTCATTAGGCGCATCATCATCATTATCATCAGCATCATCATTATCATCATCATCTGCCTCTGCCTCTGCCTTGGTCTCTGTCTCTGTCTCTGCCTTTGCCTCCTCACCAGCGTGCACCATGCTGATCATCATGATTTGATCAAGTTTAATGCTAATGCATTTGGCATTTTGTTTGCTCAATGCTCGTGATGTGATGCCCGGCAACTTGCAACAACAAAAACGTGCCACAACATGCAGCACATCCAGCCAGCCTGCTGCATGTTAATGACGCACAAGCACAGGCCACAAAACGCAAATGCAGCAGAAAGCGGCAGCAACACCAACAGCGGCAACACTTGATGAATTCCCATTGGAATTTGCTTTTTCTGCTGGAATGACACTTTCAATTTTCCAGGCGATTGACGCGACAGGCCAAGGTATTCCATGAAAAACAACTGACTGCAGACAGACGTGGCAAAAACGTGGCAAAATCCTCTACAAAGCTGAAGCTTTAGAAATACTAAAAAAACATTGAGGAATTTACAGTATACGACAACCAAGCAAAGAACTGATTATAATATTGAAATACTTTTCTAATTTGCGAGACGATCCTAACATAGTTACTCTACAGTCACTCCCCTTTCGTTTTAAGCTTGATTCTATCAGCCGTGTTCATATATATATCGCGTATTCTCTCTGAGACTAACACAGATTGCCTATAATCAAAAGTTTCTTGACGAAATCTTTTCAATCTTGAGCTCCTCGATTGGTATTATTAACTGAAATCTAGCAAAATGATTGTTTCCTAGAAGAGAACGCAGATTGCCTGGGAACCGACGTCTTTGTTTAGCTCGATAGACGGAACTCTACTGTTAAAGATGCCGCAAAAAAGTATGTAACGTTGCACTCCTATAAATACTAAATGAGTTCCGAAATTGATTCGAATTCGAACTGAAACATAAGTAAATTGAAACCTTCAATAAGATCGTATCGTAAATCTGCCCAGCAGCAATTACAATCGTAGAAAGAGACAAAAAAAGAAAGAAGCCAATAGACTCTCTGCATGTTGCACGTAACACTGTGTCTTCGCCTTTGCCACACGCGCTGCATTTGTGACTTATCAAGGCGCACAGTGAATACGCAAGTGAGTTGGAATTGATATTTATCGCGACATTAATCGATAAATTTATGCAGTGTCATCCATTACCCATTTGGCGGTCCACTTGGCACACGGTACTTGGCCTACTTGGGGCGGGCATGCGGCATGGGGCATGTTGCCTGTGTACAGGTGTCACTCCAAGTTGGGAAAGTGCGTTGGCTGCCGTTTTTGTTCGTACAATGCTCTTTCTCTTTTTATTGACAGCGTGTTGCATGCGGCATGTGGCAGTTGCATCGATTAGAAGTCGACGCTGCTCCACCAACAAGCTTCGAATGCGGTCACATCACATGGAAGTGGGCCAAGTCCCACACAGACCAGACCAACACACACACACACACACATACAACCATGCACATGTCAAGAGCTTCGCGTCGCGTCGCGGGGCATGCAAATTCGCGAGTGTTTGTGGGTCAACATTTTCGGCTGCGCTCGGGCGGCGGTCTTGACGCCATTTGCTGGCTTTGGTCTTGGCCGCCAAATCAAACCAGTTTCAAATGCGCTGTCGCTGTCGTCGCTGTCCGCCACATGCAGCATTGCTGCTGCCTTTCCTGCACTCTCAGTCAGCAAATGAGTTTTTGCGGTCAGCAAGCAACGATCAGCTGCAGACTGCAGTTGGCGATGTGCGATATTCCTATCGATTCATCTGCATATTTGGCGATAGTTGAGCTGGCTAAGTACTCGATACTTAATTATGCATAAGTCAAATACTCAATTGCAGCTTGCAATTGATTATCGATACATTTATTTATGCGTTTGGTATTATTAAATTACCGCAAATATGCGTTACGTTAATCGATTAATTAAATTTGGAAAACGAAATTACTGCAAATATGCAGAATACTTATCGAAAGCAGTTACATGTGTGGGTTGCAAAGAGTTTGAGTTTTGCCTCTCTATTTAATATTATTAAATGACTGTCAATGTGCTGCATAAATACCGATTGAAACAGCAAAATGCATGTGTGCTAAGAGTATAAGTTCAATATGCTGATAGAATTAATTATTATTTATTGCAGGTATACTTATGGTTTCCCTTACTACATATATAATAATAATCATTAGAATTCAAAAATTTTTATTACTCTATTTCCTTCTATATTGCCTTGTAGCACTTTTACCTGTAAACAGTTTAAGCTCGAACAAATTACAAAATACTGGTCTAATCATAAATATTCTGCTCCTGCTTTCTTTTATTTTTATGCTTATCGAATTGTTTTCAGTGCGAGAGAGAAATTTAACGACAGTTTTACTGCCTTTTTTTGTGTGCCTCTTCGCTCGCTTTTACAACCCAATTGCGGTCATTCAATTTGTTCAGTCACCTTAACGATTTTCCCTAGCCCCGCCAGTCCCTCCTCCGCCCCCACCTTGTTGGCCGACAAAACGTTGCTCTCGTTTAAGACAACTGTCTCTGCACTTTGCTCTGGTTTTCACCACGGCATTTCTCTCTGTTAGTTTTTCTTCTTATTTTCTGTTTTTTGTTTTCAACTCTAATTGCCAATAGCTTTTTTCTTTTTCTTTCTTGCATTTTTATAAATTTGTCGCTTGCTTTTCGTTTTCTTTGTTGTTCTTAATGTGGAGCAACAGCAGCACATACATGTTTTCACCCTCTCACCCTCTCTCCATCTCTCTCTCTTCCTCGCTCTGCTCGTCTGTCAATTGCTCGCGACGTGCGCTGTCAAAGGTTTCGTGGGCTTGCGATGGCTTTTGTTGGACTTATTGGAAATTTTGTGCGCAGCTTGAGAACTTTTCATTTTCATTTTCATAGGCCAAGTTGCTGTTGCAGTTGCAGTTGTTGTTTTAGTTGTTGTTTTTGTTGTACCTTGGCTGTTGTGGATCTTTATAATGCGCGTCGTTGTTGGCACGACCTTAGACAATTTCTGGCCCGACAAAAACACGAAGCGCTCTACCAATTTTTACTTCGACGGCGTCTCATTCACATGCCACTCAGGCAGAAGGAAGACGGCAATGGGCACCCGGGGGACCTGGTGTGGGGGAGCAGGTGGGGCAACATTGGCCCAGGGGATCTGGGATCGTGGCTAAAATCCATTGGCATGCCAACGTGTGCTGTGCCCCGGTCGTTGTCATATGTCCAATATGCACACCCCCCCATCCTTACCCGGGCTGTTCTGCACCTCCCCTTCGCCCCTTGCGCCATAGTTTTATTTAGCACTTTGCTGTAGTTGTTGTTGCGGAACAATCGCGACTTTTTCCTACACAACATATTCGCGTACATGTTCCAAATGTCGCAGCGACTCAAAGCTTTGTCTGTCCGACTGTCCCGCTGTCCGTCCGTCCGTCCGTCCGTTGTTTCGTGCAAACGTGCTCGACATGCACAGAATTCAATAAATAAAATGATTTCGGTGAAAGCGAAGCGAAGCGTCCATAGAACCAGCCCAAGCAGCAGCAGCAGCAGCAACAGCAGCAACAAAGACGATCGTGTCGCTGCTAATGGCCATAGCGACTAGCTCTCCCCCCTGCCCCTAGCCGTATTCATAACAGTTTTGCATAGTTCTGTCTCCTCATCCAAAGTGATTTCCCATGCCAAAATTTCGCGGCTGAAATTTGTTTTCTTTCTTCTGCTTTGTCTGCGCAATTTTCAAGCAATTAATGCTCGGCAAAAGGCCAAAATGAAAACGAAATGAACACGCTCGGAGCATAACAAATTATTAACAAGTTTTTGTTTGGAAATCTTTACCTTTTTTCTGTTTGTCTCGTACAAAATTTGCTTTCGTTGTGGAATCTGAAAGTAAAAGCAAAGATTGCCAACAATTAGAAATGCGAATTTTGTGGCTGATTAAAGGGAAGAGAAAACATATACAATATATATGACAGTGAGAGAGAGAGAGAGAGCAATAGGCAGAGTAGCTTCATCTGGGCAGAAGGCGCACTGAGGCGGCGCGTTTGTCGCTTAACTCTTTTGTGGCTACACATTCTTGGGTCTTCTTCTTCTTTCTCGGCCTTAATAAGATCATAAAACGTAGAAGAACGCCAGCAAATTGGCGTAATAAAAGCATGAGCATGAAATGGAGGCTAAAGCCCGCATCGGCCAGTTACCGCGACGGTGTGTTACACGGGGCTATGCGCGGCCTTCTTCTTATCGCGTCGGTGTTGTGAGTAAATTACCGTTACTTAATGACACACGACACGTACCAGAGCAGAATGTGTGTGCACGCTAGAGACGGAGATGGCCCGCTTCAAACGTGCTGCTGACTTCGGCAACGAGATAAGCCCCGAAGAAGAAGCGCTTCAGGCCAGAAGCCTGCGAAGAATCGTAATGCAGGCTCGCTGCACAGCACAGTGAAAGTTAATTGAATTGGGCACTCAGCTAGGCCAACTTAGCCTAGCCAGTCAGTCAGGCAGTCCGGCAGCCCGGCAGCCCGGCAGCCAGGAGCCACTTGTCGATGGCCGCCGGCCTTACTGCTCTGCAGCTGCGCAACTAGCCTGATCCGTTGATCGGTTCATCTCAGTTAGCCCGGGTAACTTGATGGCCTGCGATCAGTTAATTGCCAGGCCAGGCCAGAACTGTAGCTGCGGGCGAGCCACAGTTCGCTATACACAGCAACTATGCAGCAACTCCTGCAGGGGGCAATATACCCCCGTGGTTCAAGTACAACATCAAAGTTATTTCAAATTCAATTTAGTCTTATCTCTCTGACTGAAAGCATGAGAACAGCACACTACATTTTGTTGCAGGCCCCCGTCGGGAGATGTGTATACTTAAGACATGATGATGCCATTTGAAATACGATTAATATAGTATTTATCGTAGGTATAGTTAAATCTCAAGAGATCATACATAATTAACTGATTTCATGCTTGAATTTCAAGTGAAGTTTCTTTACATTTCGCAGCTGCAATCTCTACTTTGTAGATCATGAAGATGTACTATAGTACAGTGATCAGTTTTAAGCATTATCTTGTACAACATCATCTCCTCTCTATACTGAAACTCTTTACTTTTGCATGAACTCGATCAATATAGAAAACTGCCCTATAATCAGTTCTAATAGATCGCTTACTTCTTATCATTATATTCTATACATATACATACTTAAAATGCACCTTCTTTTACGGGGAAACAGCGACATCTTTCGCAATCAATCAGACATAATTTCCAAAACAGAGTTCCAAATCAAATTGGAGTCTTCTACTTGCTCGTCTCTTAGCGCGAACTGGCCTTTATAAGCGGGTTCACCACTGTGCCATATGTTAGACAGAAAGACAGTAAGAGGAGGAGGGAGAGGGGGAGGGGGAGGGGAGCGAGCTTAAGCTAGAGAGAAGCTCGAGACCTAACGATGTTCAACGCATAATCAGTTGTGGCCATCTAACAGGCCGAGTTTCACGGAAACTTTAATATCTCGAACAGAATTGCGTTCGCCTCGCATAAATTGTTAGTTCCCTTGGACACCGCCCCGCCCCGTCCCGCTCGTTGCCCTCCAGCGGGCACTTTGCAAGTCTTTATAATAAACAAAAAAAAAAAAAAACAAGAACAAAAAAAAGAACGGCAAAAAAATTGTTATGCATGGCAATTTTCCATTTTGAGGCCTCTGCCTTGTGCTTTAATGCCATGAATTACATTTAGCCGTTTGCCGCCTGCCGCATCCCAAGTCCAAGTCTGGAGCAGTCCAAGACATCATCCTCCAGCTGTGGCCATTGTTGTGCGGCAGCAGAAGAACTGGAGACGCAGCTTGCCACGGCTCGGCGCAGGGCCAAAGTCAAAAGTGAAATATTTTAAACACCAACTCGTATCTAAGAGTTCTGCCTCAACTCATGTGTGTGTGTCTGTGTGTGTGTGTGTGTGTGTGTGTACGATGATATCTAAGACACCAAAAGGTTCGCCCAGCCAAGTGGCAAGTCGCGCCTGGTGTTGCAGTGTCAGTTTTGCATCCATAAACAGAGTGCAGCACACACAACACAACACACAGGCACAAACACACACGTGTGTGTCTGCCCATTGGGCGTGGCTGTGGTTGCAACCAGATTTGCATAGTTACTGCGACGGGCCTAACGGGCCCAACCTCCGGCGACCCCAAGAAATATTTGGTTACCTCTCGGTGCGCTGCATGCAAATTTCAACTGAAAAATTCCCCATTCCGTACCCGAACCCAAGCTCCAATCTGAGGACGGAGCTGTAGCTGTAGCTGTAGCTGTAGCTGAGGCTGTAGCTGTAGCTGGAGCTGGAGCTGGAGCGTGGCCAGCGGATATGGACTATGCGGGCACTATTACCATTTATAGCGCTCTGAATCGGAAATCGACGACCGACGACCGACGACCGACGACAGCATCTAGCAAGTGAAAAACTGGTTCGCTGTTTCTCTCGTGAGTTACAAGAGGAAACGGCGACAGCTTGGGAAATTCAACATGAAACATAACCCACAACATGTTGTACTTTGTTGCCGGCAATCGGAATTTGAATCGGAATCGGAATCGGAACTGAGCATGGCAACTGAGTTGGCAAATCGATGTAGTAAGAACTCTATACAAGTCCAAGCAACCACGACGATAACCAGAATGCATAGGAACACAGTAGCTTAGACGCTTGGTCATCAGATCTCTAGCTATCTATGAACTTATATTGCCATCAGAGTAATGATAGATACTCAATGAGCTTACACTGATACTCGATATAGTCCTTGGATTAGGGAGTAACTCACAAGAAAAGCGTGATCTAGGTTTCATGGTATTGCAATAATCTTTGACTAAAGAGTCTGCAAAGAGGTCTGATCAAGAAAGACCTTAGAACCCTATGAAAAGTGCAATGGATAAGTGTGAAGGTTATGTCGATATCGGATTGATATGTTGAGCATATTCACATATGTAGCTAGTCCTATGTAGCTCCGATTTGAGTACTTCCAATTGACTGCAACTGGTTTCATTCTCTGATCTGATCTGCCTTGATGAATCTCTTAGGTTGGTCAGATTTGAGTGCTCCCAAGATGTGTGCAACTCTTTGGACTCTTCATGCTGTTCCTTTGCTCGTTAGGTTGCACTACCAAATAGGGTATTGCTCGACTGTCCGATTGCAAATGTTCTCGCTTGGGTTGCTTGCTGAACTTTGAGCTCGGCATTCCAGCCGAGGCTGAGAGTCCTAATCCCCCGACTGCGACAGCGTTTGCTCTTGTTAACCCAGGTAAGTAGCCCGTGGGGGCAGCGGCTCGAGATAAGACAGACAGACGTTCATGTAGTTGGTGTCTTGTTGCACATCCTAAACAAGAAGAAGAAGCAGCAGCAGCAACAGCAGCAGCAGCAGCCGCAGCAGCAGAAGCAGAAGAGGCTGCATCCTGTTCTGTGGCAGGAGCTCAATGCCAGTCGACACTGCGCACCAAATGGCCGCCATTATCCAAATGGTCTGACATGCAACGACATTGATGATGTAGTTCTCAATGCGCTGAGGAGATGCTGCCCCCCCGCCTTCCCCTCCCCCTCTCTGTTGTGCTTCATCGTTGACCAGTTTTGGACTTGTTGCTGTTGTTTTTGGACTGTTCTAATTGCTGTTTGCCTCGTGTTTTAGCTCGTTCGTTTTGGGATTTGGCCAGCGCAGCTGCAGCCACAGAAGCGTGTGTGTTGTAGTGTGTGTGTGTGTGTGAGTTGCTGTGTCGGTCGCACTGTCGCCGGGGTGTTTAACTGCGATTTGAGTCACGTTTCATTACTCGTGATGCCAGACAGTAATCACTTGATTTTCCAGCCTGTTGCAGTTTTCGGCCTGTTGCAACTGCAACTGCAACTGCCACACGAAGGCCCGCAGTCACGTCGCCCTGCTACCACACTCCACGTAACCAGGCTCAGCTTGTTAGCCGCAACAAGCAGCTAGCGAAAATTCTGATTCGGTTTTCTTCTCGCTCTTGTTGTTGTTGTTGCTGTTGCTGTTGCTGTTGCTGCTTTGATCTCGTGACGCTTGTCATTTGCGGTCGCAGCGAACGCCGATCTTCATTTGCGCCTCGCAACACGCAAAATGACGTAGGAGGTGGCGAAGGGGTGCGATTGCGGCCAGCGCCGTGATAATCAATTAACCCTGGTCAAATGGCAAACTCGTCCCTCGTCTTGTCTCGTCTTGGCCGCGTGCAGCTGTGACTAAAGCACCGAATCAAGTCTCTGCGTCTGCCTCTGCCTCTGCGCCTGCCTCTCCCCATCCCCCTTGGCAATCATTCCACAACTTCTGCGTCGCGATTGCGGTTAGTTTTCCAATCCATTTTCAAGCATTTCTATTCCGCTTTTCTACTGTTCGTCTGTGATTTTTCTCATTTCCAATCTCGACTTGCGGTTAACCTCAAAAACGCACAGGAACCCATTAAGAACTGAGTCTGAGCCTGGAATCTAACTGACACCAGATACGGATTCGCCACACACATTTGTCATGATATGCTATGCCGCGTAACGCGATAGTTTTCCCAGCGCTGCAATTCGATAACGCGTCAAACCATAGAAGATACATTGCCAAAGTAGTGTCTGTTCGCTAGCATTCGCTGGAGGAAATTCACAAGATTCCCAATCGAATTGAAGGCAGAACTCTGCTATGATACCACAGGCATGTGATAGTTCCGGACGTGTAATCGATATATGTATCGAATATGTATTTCAGACAAGCGAGAGCGTGTCAAGCCAAAGAACAGTCTATTCTCACAAAAATACTCTATCGAACTTAAGGATGAAGTCTTTTATGATACCACAGGCATGCGATAGTTCCGGACTTGTAATCGATATGTATCGAATATGTATAGTTATGCGAGAGCGTGTCAAGCCAAAGAACGCTCCATTTTTCACAAAGATTCCCGTATAAGTCTGCTATGATACCACAGTTATGCGATAGTTTGTGCTTTGAACTTTATACAACTGAGTTATACGATAGTTTACGATGATATGCGATACCATAAAAACTGCTGCAGTTTTCTCTCAGTTTTCTCAGCTCGCTGGGGTATATCCAATTTAGTTAGTCAAGCCTGAAAACGAAATGGGCGTGTTGGCAACGCAAACTAGTGATGAGCGCGTGACTCACGCCACGACACTTGGAAAACATACATAAGAATTATGATTATAATTTGGGAAATTTCTTCTTTGTGCCGCAAAAGCCGAAAATACCGAAGCCTAACATTTTCTGAAGGGGGCGTGGTAGTCCGGGGGAGGGAGGTGGAGGAGTAGGGGGAGGGGGAGGTAGTTTAGACAACAGCATCTTCATCGGAAGCACGTACAGAAGATTTGTTTTGCTTTGAAATTTTTCTTTCTTTTTTTTTTTTTTTGTTTTTTCGAGTTTTTTTTTTTTTTTTTTTTTTGGGAAAGGCAACGGTCAGAGACAGCGACAGCAACAGCAACAACAACAGCAACAGCAGTTGTGCGCTTAAGTAGGTTAATTTTGACCGGTTTGTGGCTGCCACAAGAGGAGGTAGCCACAGCAACAGCCTCAGCAACAGCAACGGCATTTGGCCACCAACTGTTGCTGCTGCTGTTGCTTGCAGCAGTTGATGTTGTTGCTGTTGCTGTTGCTGTTGCTGTCGCTGCTGCAGCTGATTGACTTGAGCTGCCTTATTAACCAGCCAGTTTTTATTTCGTCTAATGAAGCAACAAGCGCAACAACAGCAACAACAACAGCAACAGCAGCAACTGTTGCTCTGTCAGCGCTAACGATGCAAATGTCAACGTTGTTGTTGCTGTTGTTGTTGTCGCCCCACCACACCCCACTGAAGGCTGACATTGAATTCTTCTATCGTTGTTCGTTCATCTCGTTAATGCCGAAAACAACAACAGGCACATCAACAGCTACAGCAACAGCAACAGCAGCAACAACTACAGCAACAGCAACTGTCAGGCAGCTTGAATTGAATCCTGACCACTAGCAGGAGGTCTGCAATTCCGTCCGTCCGTCCTGCGGTCTGTCCGTGCCTCCCATGATATGATAGACGCAATTACAGGGCACTCTCGAACCTCCACATAAAGCTGATCATCTCAAGTATCTATAGAGTCTCTTTATATGTATAGAGCATATGCAAATGAGATGCTCTGCCATTTGAAATGTGCACATTATGTGTGTGAGTGTGTGTGTGTGAGTGTGTGTGAGTGTGACAACCCTGCCTCCTGCAGCACTTGCCTTATCGAGCACATGATCTACTTCAAGTTCAATACAATTTTCGCAGTGATTTTCAAATGGCAAAAGCGCACAGTGGAGCAAGCACAGTGGGCAGCAGTGGAACAGGAGAGGGAAATTATGTATAAATAGTATACAAATAAATTGAAATCTTGATTAACATTTGTAACCAATTTCAGTTATAATATGTTTAACAATATCATTGTGATTGGCAACACCCAAATTGATATTCTTCTCTCTCTCTGTCTCTCTCTCTCTCCCTTTACTTGAGTTGCAGATGAAACCCTTTGTTAGTGTCAAAGAAAAGCTTTGCATACTTATCATATTCTTTTAATGGCACTGCTATTCTAGTCTTTCTATGCATAATAAATGCTTTTCAGCTGGATTGGAGTCTCTTTTATGGCCCGCTTGGGGCTCCTAACTCTTTAGTGACTTCTTCCTTTCTTCTCTTTTATAATCTCTCTCTGTCGCAACACCATTCGAACTTGTTTATATTTCTTTACAGCACATTATATTATACACATTTGCTTTATGTTGCATTATATTATAGCGATTTCTATTGGCCAATCTAACTGGCAGCGTCGTAAATGGGAATTAACGACAAGCTTGAACTGGGTCAAGCTAAGCTGGGAAAGTTCTTCGGTGCACTTCCACTTCCACTGCACTTCACACTTACCCACTGTGCGTCCGTATGCCCGCCTGTCCCTGTCCCTGTTCCTGCCCCGGTGCCTGTGCCTGCCCCTGTCAGTGGCAGGATAATTCGCTGGCTAAGTGCGTTTGCTTTGATTTATGAAGAGAGCGCAACGAGCGATCACTCAATAAGCTCGACCCTGGGGAATGCTGGGGGGGGGGGACAGGAAAGGGCTGGGGTCAGTTAGGGGGTCGGGTTCAGGGCTTGCTGCCTCTGCCTCTGCCTTGGCAGTATTTGCATTTTGTCTGTCTGTCTACAGGGTGAGTGCAGTTAGCGCGCCTTAAAAGGCTGCCAGGCAAGTCGAGGCGGAGGCGGAGGCGGAGGCTGGGGCGGAGACTGAGGCTGAGGCTGAGGCCGAGGCTAACAAAGGTAACAATGTTAACTGGCCGAGACGAGGCATTGCCTTAACTGGCGACCAGGCGCGGTGTTGTCGCCGTTGCCAGTCGCCAGTTGCCGGTTGCGTGTTATCTGCTGCTGCTGCTGCGGCCGCCTTTAGCATAAAACATAAATAGCGACTGCATTCAAATGAGTCTGACAAACAAACTAAACCAAAGCAGCAACAGCACCAACAACAGCAACAACAACAACAATCACATCCCGCAGACGGAGGAAAAATGAAAAATGCAAATACATGCACAAGAAATGCCTTGGAATCTGGACCTGGTCTGGACGTGGTCCACGTCACGTCCGCTTCCAGGCTAGGCCTGAGCCTGCGGACTGCGGACTGCGGACAGTGGACAGTGGACATTGGGCCTGCCCACAGATAGTGGAGCGGAGCGTTTGGTTTGGCGGGCGCGTGGGAGCTGCATGTGCCACAAATGGTTGCACAGCACACTGCGCGAAATTAGTGAGTAAGTTAAGCTTGAAATCAATGCGACTTGAGCATTAGATCAACTCGTGGCAGCAAGTAAAAGCAGTATATTCTGTTAAGATACCCTGTAACTGCGAGAATACCCTGCTGACGAATTGAAATGCTCTTCTTGATCTGTGTTGAGGGTTGAATATAGTATTAGACAGGGGAAGATATCCTGTAAAGATGTGCGAGTGTGGTTAATTCTAAAAATACCCTGTATTATGTGGAAGTTGTTGCAATACCCTGTGAATCTGCAATCGTGCTGGCAACCTCTTCTCTAGACTACTTTGTACCTATTCAAATATACCCTGTAAGTGCATTGGTTAAGCTCTTGAACATAACCTAACGCTGTGCTATGCACTTTTAATTCCACTTGGTGTACACCCTGTAACCCACCCAGACCTGCCCTGCTAGAGTCTAGCTAAACTCTGAAATGTTCCCTGTCCACTCGACTCTGCAACTGCCCCCCGGTATTCGCGCAGTGCAGGCGAAACCAAAGTCTGCCTGCCACTTTGCAGCTTGTTAAAAGCAACTCAATAATTGCAATTATTTCTCATATTTTATGAGCGCATTTCAATAATGAAGCCGCCAGACATATGTGAGCCAAACTGCCCCTCTCCTCACTATCTCTCTCTCCCTCTCTCTCTCTCCCTCTCTCTCTCTCTGTGTTTGTGGTTCCCTGTTTGGGTCTAAAAATGGAGCTGCTGCCTGCTTCCATAGCGGGTGCATTTGGGGCGTTTTTAATGAGCCTTAAACTGCCAGTCAGCAGGCCGTCAGACAGTTGGCAACATTGCCCACATTGGCCAATGGTAAATGGTAAATGTGGCCAATGCATTGGCGCAGTTGGCAACAGCCAACTGGCAACTGGCAACTGGCAACTGGCAACTGGCGCGGCAATTTGGTCGCTCGTTTATGGCTAAATTGCTAAATTTGGTTGACTTGGCGGCGTTTTGTTGTTGCTGCTGTTGTTGTTGCTGTTGTTATCGCATCGATTTAGAATCGCTGCTTGATCGATGCCTTCAAGCGCAACTTTCTCGGCCAAATCGGAATCCTCCAGCTGCGCCAGCCCCGTAGCCCATTTAGCTTCGCAGTTACCAGTTACCGGTTACCGGTTACCACTTATATAGCACATGGCATATGGCATACGTTATACGGTATACGTTATACGGTATACGATATATGGTATATGGTATATGGTATACGGTATACGGTATACGGTACTGTGCCATATAATTGCGAGCAGGGCTTGCGGCTAATGCGAGCTGTCGCTTAATGGCCAAGCGAATTTTCCTTTGCTCTTTCCTTTTGGCCAATTCAATTGGAGAGGAGAAGCAGCCCTCTTCCTCTTCCCATTCCCCTTCCCCTTCCCCTTCCCCTTCCCCTTCCCCTTCCCTTCCCCCCACCCCTGGCACTTTCCAAATTGCCAGCCAAAAATGGTCGAGTGTGCAAATCGCAGCTGGCTGTTCCCTGTTCCGTTGGCAATCCCGGCTTGGCCGAGTAATAAAAACTGCGCCTAACAAACCATTAAGGCTCATTAGGAACCGCTGGGAGCGTAGCCAAGCCACGTCTTAGCCGAGAGGTCTGGCAACTTTAAACGGTAGTCAACAGCGAAATGTCTTCAGTTTGCCAGGCACTTTAGCTCGCAATTGCAGTGACGAATTGTAATTTGGCCAGCGAAAATTGAGCTGTGATTTGCGTGCACTTTTTGGCTACTTTCAAGCTAATGTAGATGAGATTGCTAAAAGTCACTAGGTGTAGTCTTCTGCTTCCAAACCGACTTTAAGCAGACAGTTAACATCTGTCAAATAACATGGCAACATAACATGGCAAACGAAATTGGTCTAATAAAATTAACAGATGTTATTTAACAGCCAGTTAGAAGAGAGACTGAAATTAGTCTAATAAAATTAACAGATGTTATTTAACAGTCAGTTAGAAGAGGGACTGAAATTAGTCTAATAACATTAACATATGTTATTTAACAGCCAGTTAGAAGAGAGACTGAAATTAGTCTAATAAAATTAACAAATGTTATTTAACAGTCAGTTAGAAGAGGGACTGAAATTAGTCTAATAACATTAACATATGTTATTTAACAGCCAGTTAGAAGAGAGACTGAAATTAGTCTAATAACATTAACATATGTTATTTAACAGTCAGTTAGAAGAGAGACTGAAATTAGTCTAATAAAATTAACAGATGTTATTTAACAGTCAGTTAGAAGAGGGACTGAAATTAGTCTAATAACATTAACATATGTTATTTAACAGCCAGTTAGAAGAGAGACTGAAATTAGTCTAATAAAATTAACAAATGTTATTTAACAGTCAGTTAGAAGAGGGACTGAAATTAGTCTAATAACATTAACATATGTTATTTAACAGCCAGTTAGAAGAGAGACTGAAATTAGTCTAATAACATTAACATATGTTATTTAACAGTCAGTTAGAAGAGAGACTGAAATTAGTCTAATAAAATTAACAGATGTTATTTAACAGTCAGTTAGAAGAGGGACTGAAATTAGTCTAATAACATTAACATATGTTATTTAACAGCCAGTTAGAAGAGAGACTGAAATTAGTCTAATAAAATTAACAAATGTTATTTAACAGTCAGTTAGAAGAGGGACTGAAATTAGTCTAATAACATTAACATATGTTATTTAACAGTCAGTTAGAAGAGGGACTGAAATTAGTCTAATAAAATTAACAGATGTTATTTAACAGTCAGTTAGAAGAGAAACTGAAATTAGTCTAATAAAATTAACAGATGTTATTTAACAGTCAGTTAGAAGAGAAACTGAAATTGGTCTAATAAAATTAACAGATGTTATTTAACAGTCAGTTAGAAGAGGGACTGAAATTAGTCTAATAAAATTAACAAATGTTATTTAACAGTCAGTTAGAAGAGGGACTGAAATTAGTCTAATAACATTAACATATGTTATTTAACAGTCAGTTAGAAGAGAGACTGAAATTAGTCTAATAAAATTAACAAATGTTATTTAACAGCCAGTTAGAAGAGAAACTGAAATTAGTTCAATTACACGTTATGTTCGCCTACAAAGCTGCTGTTAGGCACTTAACAGCTGCTGTTAGCCACTTAACAGCTGCTGTTAGCCACTTAACAGAGGCAGCACAAAAGAGCTGAGCTGCCGCTGCGGGCAAACACTCTATTTTATATTCAAATACCTCAATTTGAATTCAAGTTCGCGTCGGGCTTGCGTGCCCCAAGCTCTCCACTTGCTAGACGAACAGAGAGACGGACAGAGAGACGGACATAGAGACGGACAGAGAACAACAGAAGTGAAAAAAATGTGATGACAGACATTCGGACTGATTGACTGATGGGCATTAAGTAGCTGAAATTGCATAACATTCGCGAGTTACCCCGAGCAAGAGGAGGTGGAGAAGCAGGAGGAGAAGCAGAAGGAGAAGAAGGAGGAGTTGCTGCTGCATCCAAATGCTTTTGCCTCGCCAGCGGCATCGTCTTTATCTCTGTCGCTGTCGCTGTCTCCGTCTTTGTCTCTTTCGCAGCTTGCGAGCAGCAGCGTCTTTGTCTATGCGCGTCTTCTAAGCGCAGCTTTGTTTTGTTTCCCCATTCGTTT
The DNA here is from genome assembly GCA_018904035.1 of Zaprionus ornatus. Taxonomy (NCBI): domain Eukaryota; kingdom Metazoa; phylum Arthropoda; class Insecta; order Diptera; family Drosophilidae; genus Zaprionus; species Zaprionus ornatus. The sequence continues at coordinate 26,989,919 of JAEIFZ010000001.1, forward strand.
GGCATTGATGGGCCCCGTCCGATGTTTAATGCTAATCCCCATGTCTGTCAGTCAGCTGCCCCGGGCCGAAGGAGTTGCCGCAGGCCGAGTTATTGTTACTGTTACTGTTATGGTTGCTGCTGCTGCTGCTGCTGCTGCAGCAGACGAAGATGAAGTTGGCATTGTTGGCAGCCTGGCAGCCTGGCAGCATCGACCAGATCCGGCCATCTCCATTTAGCCTCGTCCAGCTTGGTCGGCAGTTGCATAAAGTGAGCAAACAAATGACAAGCGTCTGCGGCTGCTGCAAAGGATTCTCGACTGCAGGATGAGCTGCACTCTCTCTTGTTCTCTCCTGTTCTCTCTCTTCTCTTCTCTTTCTTTCTCTCTCTCCTCTCTCCAGCTGCTTTTCTACTCCCACTACGATTGAGCTCATTAGCAGTTTGCGACGAGTGACAATTTGTAGCGCAGTGTACAACGCATTGTCTCCAGCATTTCCCTCCACCTTCCCATCCCCTTGCCACCGCACACACACACACACACACACACACACGCATACACTATGTTAGTGTGCTTGTCCGTTAGCTGCCTCTGTTGGCCATTTGTTCTTGCTCAAAATTGACCATAAAGTACAAAAAATGTATGTGTTTGGCCATTGGCAATGACCACAGCAACAACAACAACAGCAGCAGCAACAACATCCCCATTAACAACAGCAACAACAATTTGAGCAGCGGCAACATTGAGCCAAGTTCATGAAGCGAACACTTTGTCGTTGGTCAAGTTTGCCGCAATGTTGCTGCTGCTGCCGCTGCTGCTGCTGCTGCTGTTGCTGCTGTTGTTGTTGTTGTTATTGCCGCACGCAATTTGGAATTTATTTGCACAATAATTGGCCAAGCTGAATCAATAAACGCTCGCGGGCAGCCCAAACCAATAAATTAACAATTGCCACTTCGAAATGAGCATCGTATGGAGGATCGTGATGATCGTTATGCGAATGATCATGATCACGATCGCTGGCGAGATCACGATCGTGACAATGATGAGGTTCCGTGCTGCCCCACACACACACACTCGCAGTGTGATAAATGCCTTTTAACAGGCCGGAGTAATCGAAAAGCGGAAGAGCCGCGAAAAGCAAAATCGAAATTGAATTCTCCTTCTTTACAAGCGAAAAACAATCGATTAATTCATATCGATTTATGAGTGTAGAAACGTAATTACAATTACTGTCGTTCGGTAATTGTTGATTTATTATAATAGCCAAGGTTGAGTTATCGATAATTGAATGTTTATCGAATATTGAGTTCTTTTCCCGGTGAGTTACAAGTAATCGATTAATTTTTATCGAATTACGAGCCTGTTGTAAAGTCAGTACAATCACCGTCTATCGATAATTGTTGCATTACTTGCTTGGGAAATATCCGAAGAAGAGTTATCGATAATTGTCATTTTTATCGAACATTCGTGATTGATATTTAACTGCCAGTCGCGCGATAATTGATTCAACGTCAGGTAATTGGCTGCCAATGTGTGCCACCAATCTGCGCACTTTCCACGCGATTTATCGATAATAAATCATCGTGGCATCAGCTATCGCAGATGCTTAAAATGATATGGCATGAAAAATCGCTGACAGCCAAGATGGAAGTGGGGAGGGGAGGGGGGAGGGGTGAAGACGCTGTTGATTGGTGCGATTAGCGAAGCGTTAACGAACATCGAATGTGGCTGCAAGCTGAGGCAGGAAGAAGAAGAAGGAGAAGGAGAAGAGGAGCAGACAAAGCGTAGAGCACAAGAACGCAGTGCGAAGAAGAAAGCGAATGCAAGACAAAGCAAAGCAAACACTCTTTTGCTAGCCGGAAATGGATGTGCGAGTGTTCGGCGGTGATAAACGAGATAAAAGTGCAGCTAAATCGCAATAGAAAATGGCCGCGGGAGCATTGGGGCAGGTCGGGGCAGAAGAATGGTCTTCAGCGAGATGCAAGCGACTGATACACGCGGCAACAACTTCCTCATACCTGCAGCAGCAGCAGCAGCAGCAACAGCTGCTTGGTCTATCGCTTAATTAGTGCACAATGGCAAGTGCAGTGGAAGTTTGTTGCCTAAGTCATTTGGTTTCTAACGTGTGCAAGTTCGTTGCCTAAGTCATTATCCGTATGGGCAAGTTCGTTGCCTAAGTCATTTGGTTTCTAACATGTGCAAGTTCGTTGCCTAAGTCATTCAGTCTATGGGCAAGTTTGTTGCCTAAGTCTTTTGCTTCAGCCATGCAGGTTCGTTGCCTAAGTCATTGGCTGCGACTGAACGCAAGTTCGTTGCCAGAATCTTTTGTTACTGTTCCCGTTTCCCTCATGCTGACAACATCGAAATATTGACTGCTAAGTGGCAAAGCGTACTGCGGCCACGCCCCCAAAAATCGATGCAGTGCACCAGCACCAGCACCAGCACCAGCACCGTTACCACGCTGCAGTTGTCTGCTTCGCTTGGTACAATAATCAAAAGGCGAATTAAAAATAGACATAGAAATTAATTGCCTCGGGCAGCTCTGCCCATGCCGAGACCAAGAGCAAGAGCAAGACCAAGACCCAGACCTGGGCCTCAGCCTGAGCCACTGCCATGGTCATGGGCGCGGCAGCGCAGCTCAACGCTCAACGCACAACGCACAACGTTGCTTTGCGGCCGGGCAGCTCTTGTGGCAGCATGAAGATGCATCTTACAGCTGCATCAGATAATAAATTAGATGGAGATAGACAGAGGGAGACAGAGAGAGAGAGAGAGAGGGAGTAGGGAAGGGGCCTCGCGACGCGCCCAAAGAAAAGCTGCAGCAAAGCTGTTGTGGCAACTCGGCAACTCGGCAACTTGGGGCGTTGTTGGTTGGGAAAAATGTTGCCGCCTGCTTTTGTCTTCTTCTATTTTGAAAGCGGCAATTCATTTTCGTTTTGTCAGCAGCAGCAGCAGCAACAACTGCAACAGCAACTGCAACAACTGCAACTGCAACAACTGCCGCAGAGCCCTAATTGTTGCGCAGTCGTCAACAACAGATCGCAACTTCAAACAAATCAAAAGCAATGCCCAATGCCCGCTTGCAACTGCAACAGTTGCTGCTGCTAAAGCGTTGCCCGCATTACTCAATGTCAATGGACGCCGCCAACGCTGCCGCCAAAGCGCAATGCGCAAAGCTGCCGCCGCCGCCGCCGCCGCCGCCACTGCAGATCGTCAATTAGCTGGCGAGCAAAGCGACTGACATTTATCTGCAGCCACGCAGCGCCCTAATTGTGAAAGATGGGCGGCAGCAGCACCAGCAACGGCGGCAGCAATCATTGCTGCCAGTCTGTCTCTCTGTCTCTCTGTCTGTCTGTCTGTCTGTCTGTCTGTCTGTCTGTCTGTCTGTCTGTCTCTCTGTCAGTCACTCGGAGTGACTAATTGCCAACTGATTGCAAGGCGATGGTCAGGCTTAAAATAGGCACAGTTTAGATGCTGCTGCTGCTGCTGCTGTTGCTGTTGCTGCTGCTGCAACTCGGCGACAATCAGCTTCTTCTAGCCAAAAAAAAAAACACTATAAAGCTGAGTGAAGCTCTCTGCAAACATTGCTTGAAATGTGCAACATGGCCACCTGCGACTGTGGCAGCAACATTGTCATCGTCATCGTCATCGACGTCGTCGTGGGCATCGGTTGGGAGAGTGTGGAACTTACCTTCAAGTGTGGCAGCTCGCGAGTCGTCACTGGAAGCAGAAAGACAAGAACAACATTTGTGATTCGTTAGCCAAAAAGTTGCAACAACTAGATCTGCATCTGCATCTGTATCTGCATCTGCATTTGTATCTGTATCTTTAGCTGAGTCTGGGTTGGTATCTAAAGCGAGAGAGCTGCTCGAGGGACTGGGGCAATGGGGAAAGTAGTGTCAACACACAGTTCACACTTAGTACGTCGAGGTCTCTAGAGTACTGAGAGTGTCTCTTAAGTCTAAGTAATGAACTCATTTGTAGGTTATGTTGTCTAAGGCATTCCCTATGGACGGATAGAGTTGTTTCGAAAGGTTTTCTCTGCTCGCCTACTGTAAATTGGTTTAGATCGTTAATCTTGCAGCGCGCAGATGAGCTCTCAGGTTTACAGTTGCACAAACAATACAGAAATCTCCCTGCTGTCCCGCATGAGAATAATCACTTCTCGAACTTGTGATAAGTATTGTGATAAATTGGCCCGCTAAGAGCTTGAAGCCTTGTGAGAAGCACGGCTGGAGAGGCTGCTCGGCAGATCGATCGACCCGCGGCCTTATCTGCCATAAACTCGCAGCCATTAACAGACTGTAGTCCGAGTCTTTCTCCGTCTATCTCCCTCCAGCTGAGCGGGCAACGTCTTCATCTTCATCTCCGTCTCCGTCTTCATCTCGGTCTTCATCTTCCTGGTTTTTCTCTCGGCTTTCTCGCGAAGATCTTTCAGCGCGCGCGCGGGCTAAACAATGCACGTTAATTATTAGTTATACCCGAATCTGATCATCATAACAATCGGCTTTGGAGAAATGCACTTTTCAGAGACCAGGAGAGAGGGAGACAGAGAGAGAGAGGGAGAGAGGGAGACAGAGAGAGAGGGAGAGATGGAGGGAGAACAAGTTTTCATTTCGAAACAGAAACTTTTTTAATTTAAGCTACTTTGCGGGCAGCAGAAGAAGCAGCAGCGGCAGCAGCATAGTTGATGGTCAGCTGGAAGTTGTAGCTGCGGGTTCCTCTGCCACAACAACAACAGCAGCAGCAGCAGCAACGGCATTGTCATCATCATTAAGATCATGATGCCGTTGCTTGGTCTTGGCTTCATTCTGGTTTCCCGCAGCGGCAACAACATGTTCTTTGGCTTGTAAACCGCTACCTTGTCCCCCTCCCTCTCTCTCTCTCTCTGTCTTGATCTCTCCCTCTCGCTGAAAAGTTGCTGCGTAACGGTATCTACTACTCGCTGCGAGACTCTGCCTCCCTCCCAGTTCCCAGTTCCCAGTTCCCTCTTCCCTGTTCGCATCTCTCTCTCTAATGGGTTATTGATATACGCGCTGAAAAGAGAAAAACAACTGCTGCCCCTGCCACGCCCCTGGCTGGGGACACCACAAGCCATGGCCACCACCTGGCCACCACCATCGGGTGCAGTGGCAGTCGCCGCGTCATCATTCAATCGAGCGCAGCGAGTGGAAAGTGCAAAAAGAAATTGCTGCGCCGCATGTGGCAGCCCCACTGCGATCGAAGATCGCCACACGGACTAGCGGGCACATACATATATCTATGTATGTCTGTATTATATTTGCATGCCACAAGCAGAGGCAGGGGCAGAGGCAGCGACAATAACATGCTGAGTAATTAAACTAACAGCAACAGCGCAAACAATTAAAAGCAGCAAACGGGGGGACAGAAAGAGAGAGAAAGAGTGGCGGATGGAGGGAGAGAAGGAGAGAGAGAGAGCGAGAGGGAGACAGGCAAACCTGGCGACATGGACATGATTTTTCTTGCCCGCGACTAGCACAAGGAACAAAAGCAAATACAAAGTGCTCCATAATCAACAATCAGTGGCAACAGCAACAACAACAAAAGCAGCAACAACAAAAGCAGCAACAGCAACAACTGTTTGCTTTCTATTTGATTGCTTGACCGAATTGCAGACAAAAGACTTAAGACACAAACTTGGCCAACTTGGACTTGGATTTTCATTAAAAGAGCTCTCCATGCAAATGTGCAACGCCTCGCTGCGCGTTGCGGGAGGCAACAGTGCGAGAGGGGGGAAGGGGGGGTGTGTGTGAACGAAGACACAAAACGATGCCAGCTCTGGCTGCAGTTGCTCCAGTTTCCACAGAAAAATTCTATGGAGCGCAGCGAGAAGACACTCCAGACACATTCGCACACTCCACAAACACACTTACACACACACACACACACACACACACGCACACACGCACACATAGAGTGAGGCATTTGCATACGCATAAAGCATAATTAAAGCGAGCTCATTAAAAGCCATCGAAGTCTGGACGCAGTCCACACACACGCACACGCACACACACACACACACACACACACACACACACACAGATACATGAAGTTAGCCACGTCAAGTGCAATGATATCATTTTCAGTCAGAGAACATGTTGAAAGTGCCCAAAAAGAAAAGCAACACGAAGCAGCAGAAGAGGGAAGAGGAAAGAGAGACAGAAAGAGAAAGAGAGAGAGAGAGAGACAGAAGCAGAGACACAACTCGAAATGACACTCGAAATGGGAACACTTTCACACATCGCAGGCCGAGCAAGCCGAACTTGTAAATCCATCATGCCCTGCATAGAACCAGCTGAGATCATCTGCGGGTGCTAATCGAGCTGCGAAGAAGGCCGCCAGGCAGAACGACAAATGCCAAAGAGAGCCAATAAAAGTGAATGAAACTGGGCACACACACACACGCACACACGCACACGCACACGTTGTCCAAAAAGAATTCGAGAATTGACTAGAAATCAACCCAAGTTAGACTAAGCTCTGCTGACCCAGTTGAGGAGAGTGGAGACAATCAACCAAAGGCGACAATCAAAACAAATCGAATCATAATGAAAGAAGTCGGACAAAGCGCTTCTTCTCTCCCCATAAACCATATACTCGTATAGTATGTATATAGTCTGAGCTGTAGCTGGTCAGTGGGCCGAGGAGCCGAAGAACCGCTAGTTAGCACAGTTCCAGGCAACTCTTCGCATCCAAAGAAAACGAAAATATTTCAGCTGGAACGCCGGAAAGTGCCAGATCATCGTCGATCCGATTTGTGCCAAAATGGAGCAAACACAGTTTGGCGAGTGCTGCCCTCCTCCTACTGCTGCCCCTGCCCCCGCCCCTTCCCCCGAGAAGGGGCAGCGATTAGTGTGAGTACTCGCAGCGGCACTCACTGGCCACTCAGGCGGCACTCACCTCGCCGTATCGCTGACCATTCAACAGGCATTTCACATTGTCAGCGCGCACAATGGAGAAGCCTCAAGAGGCGACAGCGAAGTGAGCAGCAGCAGCGGGAGGAGAAGGGAGTGCGAGAGGAATGAGAAGCAGACGAGCCACACTTTGAGTATGTTCTTTTGGGCAGGGAATCTCAGCAATTTGCTGCTCTCTCCCCCTCTCTCTCTCCCTCTCTCTCTCTCTCGACAGACTCTTGTGGCGACACTTTGCAACAGGTGCTGATTTCGTTGGCTTAATTCGCTCAGCTCGCGCTGTGGCGCCAATGTGGGTCAGCGCCACAACAACAACAGCAACAACAACAACAAGGAGAGTAACAACAAGAAACAGTAAGACTATGGTAGAACGTAGAGTAAACTGTGCCACAGCGCATTCGGTTACAACTGCCGCAGCGAAGCGGCAACAAGCAGCCCAAATGGCTCGGCAGCGTGTTCTGCCCCACCTCCTTTCGAACTGACGCTGCTACTTGTTGCCTGCCACACACACTTGAGAATAGAAGCAACCAGCATCTGAGGCACACGAGCACAAAGCCGATGCCAAAGCAAATTATGACAGATAAGCGCAGCGTAAGCCTCGCTATCGCGGCCATTTATCGCTGCAGCACAGCGAACCGAACTTGCAACCAGGCTGCGTATTCGGGCTCTTCAGCTCTTCAGCTCTTCACTAAGCTGCTTACCTAGCCTGCTGCTGTTTGATCTTGGCCAGGCCGAAGCTGAAGCAGAAATCACAGCAGACACTTGCTGCATACAGTTCGCAGAAGCAGAAGCTTCAGTAAAGTTTCCTTTAATTCTATTGATTTCCCAGATACTCTCGACTTGCCAGCAAACAATCGATGTTGCAACTCGAAAGTCTCTTGTGTGAAGTGCATTAATATATCCTTGTATCATTGCTCTATGCTATATATAGTAATTCTACTCCCACTGCACAGATATAATGCTCGACTTCGTGAACTAAGTCAGTCACTTGTCGAAGCAGACAAGGCATCAAAGATATTTAAGATACTCTTAACATCGATTGTGGATCAGAGGAGAGGTTTGCACTTGATGTATGGAATTGTATATATTGTATAATATATACAGCTGTGTTCATTGAAATAGCAGTGAAAGTAATCAATTTGGAACAAGAATATATATACTTTATGGGGTCTCAGACGCCTCCTTCTGCCCGTTACATACATTTGCACAAGGTTAGTATACCCTTTTTTGACCATTTTCAATGGTCCAAGGGTATAAAAAAATGATAATGTTATAAATAACCTTATCCTACTAATACTCGTATATAATTTGGACATGACCTAATATTTTGTTTGCTTTAATTAGCTATCACAATCAATCATCAATTGTAGATCAGAGGAGAGGTTTTAACTTGATGTATGGAACTGTATATATAAGATATACAGTGTTCATTGAAATATCAGTGAAAAAATGTAATAAATCCCAAAATATCTTCTAAATAACCTTATCCTACTAATATACAATTTAGCTATGACAATCAATCATCAATTGTAGATATTGTATATATAATATATATATATAGACTGCACTCTGATGTTCCCTATATATAGGTATGATCTCATTCCTTTTCTCGCTTTAATTTCATTTGTTTTCTGGCCACTTTCCCAGGCTTTCCCAAGACCAGTTCGATTGGCCCTTTACACTGTCATTCACATGTTGCACGCGTTGCTCTTGTTGTTGCTCTTGTTGTTGCTTTTGCTGTTGCTGTTGTGCTTATTCTAATCTAATGAAAATCGATTTCATCAATTTCCGCTGGGAGACTTGGCAAGTTGATTGCCACGAAAGAGCAACGCAGTCCAACACATTGAAAAGTGGGCCACCAAACCAAAAGCAACAGCAACAGCAACAAAAGCTTTTAGCGCTTAACGTTTAGTTGCTGTTGCTGTTGCTGTTAGTGTTGGTGTTGCTGTTGGTGTCGGCTTTCCTGGCGGGGCAAGCTGGTGAGCGAGCGAACGCTCTGGCAGATTTGGGTCAGTTTCGGAGCTCCCGACACGCATCGACGTCCGAATGGCGCCGGCGGCAGCAGCAGCAGCAGCAGCATTGCTGCTGCAACAACAAAACGGCGACAGATAACGACAGAGAAACCTCATTCATTTGCCGCACTGCTGCATGCGTTGCAAGCACAGACACACGCTGGGGGGAGGGCAGTGAGTGAAGGGCGAGGCAATTGAGCATCGAGCATTGAGTGGAAATTTGCATGGCATAATTAATCGCCTGGGAAGACCGCTCCAATGTCCGTGTGGTGCCTGGCTGACTGGTTGCCTGGCTGCCTGGCTGCCTGTGTTGCAAGTTCGTTGCCCAAGTCATTGGCAGCAGCGTGCAACATGTTATGTTCTCCAAGAAGCTTCAATTGCTTTTCGGCCTTTGTTTTACGATTCGATTATAAGAATTAACACAAGTCACTTCTTTATGCAACATTATTACGTTATTTCCGGGGCGGCACAACAAGAACAGAGAACAAGACTAGACAAAGAGGCAGATAGAGTGAGAGAGAGAGACAGGGCGAGTGTCGAAAAGAAACAATAAACTTTTATTTCCAGCAAAGTCAAGCAACATTTTTGGCTGCTGCTCGCAATGTCGTCCCCTGTTCGCATGTGTACGTGTGTGTGTGTGTGTGTGTGTGTGTGTGTGTGTGTGTGTGTGTGTGTGTGTGTGCGAAGCTATAAAAAGAGACGCCGGTGGGCAGCTGCAACAGGGGGCTGCTCCGCATTCGACTTCTTTTGCTGCGTGCCGCTTTTTGCTGCTTCTGTTGCTGCTGCTGTTGCTGTTGCTGTTGTTGTTGTTGTTGTTGCTGCTGTTGCTTTTTTAATGCGTTTCTCATGCTTGCGACCCGTTGCTTTTTGCTGCCGCTTTTCATTGTGTGTGCCCGGCAAGCCTGCATGTGTGTGTGTGTGTGTGTGTGTGTGTGTGTGTGTCTTTTTCTACACTAAATGCTTTCCTAATGAATTGGGTGAACAGCGACGTCGCCGGCGACGACGATGGCGGCCCGGTAATAACGGTTAATTGCGTTAATGACTTTAACAGAAAATATAAAGCGCAAGCATTAAAATAATAATAAAAAAGTCGAGCAAAGCAGAGCAGAGCCGAGCAGAGCAGAGCAGAGCAGCGTCAAGTTAAGTCAAGCGACTAAGCGAGACAAGAAGAAAGAGCATTAAATGTGCCACTGTACAGGTGTGTGTGTGTGTGTGTGTGTGTGTGTGTGTGTTGGTGTGTGTGTGTGTGAAAGAGAGACAGTGTCTAGCTGAGAAGGGGTGACAACTCTGCCGTTTCCAATGAATGGAAAATGTCGCAAGTTGTGGCAAGTTGAAATCAAATAATTCAAGTTGCAGTTGAACTTGAATTGTTTGTGCAGGGAGTGGGGGAGGGAGCTGCCACACACAGATACATGTGCATGTGTGTGCTTACGCACCTGCACGCATGCATAATTTGCACTCATTTTCGAGGAATGCATCGCGTCAAGTTCGTTGCCTAAGTCTTTTGTTTAGCGCCTGCTTATGAAACTGAAGTGCAAACAGAGCAGCGACAAGCGATGGGGAGTGAGGCGCAGAATAAACATAGAAGAGAACATGCCAAGCAGAGTTGGCAACTCGGGTTTATACCTTCAATTCGAAGGGTCCTCGTTGGTTCCAGCCTCGTTCTTAAAGTGCTCCAATCATCTGTGATTATATGAGACTGTACTACTTCCATAAGCCCATAAATTATATTCATAATATATCAGTTGTTTCCTATTAGATACATATTACTCAGTTGTCACTCACATATTGCTAATGCAAGTTCCACTTGAGCTGCATACACTATATGTCAATCTGATCTAACTATTTTATTCGAAAGTAAAGTTAACAAACATCTCCTATACCATTCTAATGCTTTTTTAAGTATACTATTGATATACAATTGATATATATTTATATATATTGATAGATTGCACTCTCCCTAAACATATTCGTCTAGATGTTATAAAACTATCGTATGGTATCCTTAAACCAGTATTTGTATACCTACATTTATTATAATATATAATTTGTTTTTCTATTTTTTTATTTTCTACCTACTCTTGAAAATAAAAAAAAAAAAAAAAAAAAACCTATTCTTACAACTTTTTCTTTCTAAGTTAGTTTCAACAATGTTTCAGCTTGTTTGAAATAGTTTCATTCATGTTTGTCCCGCATGAATACATTATTTCCTATCATCAGTTATTCTTTCCTGGATTCTTATAAGTTTAATGTATATAGCAGATTTCTCTATTAATTGTTTTGGACTTCTGAACTTTGCACCAATTAAAAAACTAAAAACAAATAATATTTTCGACCATATCTTTTTTGGCAATATATACTTGCAACACATACACTTATGGGGGCTCAGCTCTCTCGCTTTAAGGCACATAGGGGGAGATCTTACCTTCTGATCGGTGTTTCTCTGTTGCACAATTGGTTGAACTTGCGTCGATTTAACTATTGTTGCTCCTCTTTGATCGGATCTTATTGTTGCAGTTGTGTTTATTTTGTTTGTTTTGCGAGAATCCTTTCGCGATTTCGTTTTTGTTTTTCTTTTTTTTTCTTGTTTTTTTTGTATTTGATGAACAGAAAAAAATGCACTTTCACACTTTGGACACTTGTGTTGCGTTATTCGGGGATGCTGAAGCCCCTGAGATGTGGCAGGAAGAGTTGTCCGCTCTGCCAAATGTTGCAATGTTGCACAAACACTGTCGAGAGCTCACTAGGAACACACTCGAACCAAAAAAAAAAATAAGTTTTTGTTATATGTCCACGCTGCTGCTGCTGTTGCTGCTGCTGCTATTGCTGCTGCTGCTGCTGTTGCTGCTTCTTCTGCTGCTGCTGCTGCTGCTACTGCTGCTGCTGCTACTGCTCAATGAACGGGGCGCTGTTAGCACTTCAATTGCATTACGCGCAATGGCTGGTGGGCCAGAGAGTGCGCCACTTTTATGCCTTTCCCAGAGGTCTCCACTTGGCGAAGAAGAACCGAAGCCGAGAGAGCGCACGCAAGAACAACAGCAAGACGGCAGCAGAGAGTCAGAGAAAGCGGCAACAGAAAGCCATGCAGCAGCAGCGACAGCAGCTACGGCAGCGGCAGCATTGCAGACGCACGAAGCAGAGGCAAAGAAAAGCGCGAGCCCATTTCTACTCAAACACACACACAGAGACATACACACACAGACAGAGACACCATCGCTCAGCAGCAGCAACGGTCGAGCGAACGTCGCGTCGCGTCGTATCGCATCGCGTTGGCTCGTCTCGTCATCGCCAGAACAAGAAAGAGTCCAAGAGCTGAGATCGAGAGAGCGCACTCTCCAAAACTTACAGCGCACGCGGGCCTCGTGCACTCTCCACGGGAGAGTTGGAGTTGGAGCCGAGCAACTCGCTAACAGCAACTTAACAGCGCCCGAGGAGACACTGCGCAGTCTTGAACTTGAACAACAGAGCGCCAACAGTTCCCTCTCTGCCTCTGCCTCTCTCTGTCTTTCGTTCTTTCTCTCGATCTCTGCAGAACAAGCAACAAGTCATGGTGAGACAACGGCACCTGTTACAGCGCATCGATTTGCATGGCTACCGTTTTGGGTATTAGCTGCGGCGAGATGAGATGCCTCGCTGCTAAGGGCAAGGGGAGAAGGGGGGAGGGGAACCATCTCGGCTGGCATTAGGGGGATTAGCAGCATGGCAGATCGCGCTCGTAATCTTGTCAGCGCCAGTCTGAGACTGCGACTGCGACTGAGATTGAGACTGCGACTGAGAATGGGATATCGATCTAGTATTGACCGATAAATATGTTAATGAATTATGCCCCGTCACAGCGGCAGCTCCGGAATGTTGTGTAATCATGATGAATCGGATGAGCGACGCTGTCGGGCGATATATTCTATGTTAAGGCCGATAGCTTAATTTGTTTTCCCAACTTTTTCTAATGCTGTCGAAGCCCCAAAGATGTCTGAGAGTTCTGAGAGCAATGTGACAGCTCACATACTAAGAAAGAGTTATAGACATATATAGTATAGTATGTAGGGTATATATGTAATATGTGAAGAGTATTTGAGATTATTTGTGGAACGAGTTATAGACATATGTATATAGTATGGTACGTAGGGTACTTGTGTATTATGTGAAGAGTATTTGAGATTATTTGAGGAATATATTACATACATATATATTGTAGTGTAGTATGTAGGGTATATGTGTATTATGTGAATAGTATTTGAGATTATTGGGCTATGGATTTCAGAATATTGCTTGTCGGAAGGCAGAAGAAAACATCTTCTTACACTTGATTCTTAATCGAAATCTTGATGAATAAGTCATATTAGACACATCCAGTTTGTTTTAGAATTTGGCCACGCCTCGTACACCCACTTAAATGAATGTTAATTGAATTGCAAGTATAATTGAAATGCTAAAGATCTGATTTAGTTGTGCAAACGGATATTAAACATAAACATATTAAACAAGTGAGTGAACTGTTTCCAAGAGGAAGGCTCTCTATCAGCAGGAATTGGTCGAACACATTCGACCTATTCTACTTATCTTCTTGAGTTATTTCTTGTTAAAAGACAATTTATTAAAATTGTTTATAGCATCGTTTAATTCTTCATTTATTTCTATCAAGTCGTAAACTTCTTTTCAACAGTCACTTTCAGAGCAGAAATGAAAGATATGGTAGGTTCTTCTTCACTGATTTGGAATGCCACAGCAGACTTACATACTTGGCGCAGAAGTTCTCGAGAATATATATATATATACACCCACTTAAATGAATGTTAACTGAATAGCAAGTCTAATTGAAATGCTAAAGATCTGATTTATTAAACATAAACATATTGAACAAGTGAGTGAACTGTTTCCAAGAGGAAGGCTCTCTATCAGCAGGAATTGGTCGAACACATTCGACCTATTCTACTTATCTTCTTGAGTTATTTCTTGTTAAAAGACAAATTATTAAAACTGTTTATAGCATCGTTTAATTCTTCATTTATTTCTATCAAATTGAAAACGGCTTTTCAACAGTCACTTTCAGAGCAGAAATGAAAGATATGATAGGTTCTTCTTCACTGATTTGGAATGCCACAGCAGACTTACATACTTGGCGTAGAAGCTCTCGACTATAAACCTGCAAACGATTAGCATTTCTAGAAACCGAACAGACCGTTGAGTTGACCCATCTTTCTTGTTTAATCAGCATTGGGTGGGGCAAAATGCAAAAGAGATTCGACAATTCTGGCGACAGTTGCCGCGTCGGGTGAAAACATTTCGATGCTGTCAGATCAATGACGAAGATGTACCATGTGCCATGTGCCATGTGCCATATAAAGCAGATGAGTCTCTCTCCCCCGAGTTGAGTTTACGGAATTGTTTCTTTCCATTCTTCGCTGCCCGTGCGAATAGAAAGTGGTCAAACTTCAGTCGAGGCTTTGATTTGCTTTTAGTTTTGGTTTTGGTTTTGGTTTTGATATAATGCCAATTAAAGAAAAGGGCGACAAATTTCGCAGCCGTTACGTTTGAAAATGTAAAAAGAAAATAAATCTCTGTGTGTGTGTGTGTGTGTGTGAATGTACGTAAGTTCAGGTATTTGCATTGTACATTAACGGAGTTGGCAGGCGAAAAGAAACAACAACAACAACGGCAGCAACAACAAAGACTTACAACTAGTAAGAAATAAAGAAAACAAACATTAAAGTAGCTGCCGCTTGCTCAAACAGACTGCGGCTGCGACGCCGACGCCGACTGCGACGCCGATACCTACGCCGACTGCGCGCTGGCGCAACTGAGCGACTGAGTAATGAGAATTTAGTCAAGTAAACTCTACGCAGTCGCAGCAGGTCATTGCCATGCTGCTAACGGCGCTGCCAGCGCAAATGTTGCGCGCCATTGCCGGCTTAACAGCGACGCTAACAGCAGCTGTAGCCGTTAACAGCGCAGCAGCAGCACAGGCAGCAGCGCAGGCAGCAGCCTTGGCTTGCCTTGACTTGTGGAGTTGCCAGACGACAGGCAGGCAGCATCGCTTCGCGGCTCGCAAATGTAATCATAATTCATTAGAGCGGCGTCAATTGAGCTGGCAACGTCGTCGCACCTCTCCCCACCCCCTGCACCGCGCCGCCCTCTCGCAGCGGCTTGACATAACAGCAAATGAATTGCAGAGGCGAAGCAGAGAGATGAGAAAATAGAGATGAAGTTGGAATTGGAATTGGAATTGGAGAGCGGAAGAGCAGGGTGAATGAGTGAATGAAGGGGGTGGGGCAGGGGGAGGGACAGTGATGGGTCTTGCAGTTGAAGATGAAGACGGAGACGGAGACTTGACTTGCGACGGCAAACGACAATAATTAAGATTGGAGCGAATGGCGAACGAACAGCAGCAGTAGCAGAGGCAGCAGAGGCAGCAGCGGCATCAGCAGTCGCTGTCGACGTCGACGTTCCTGCTGTTGAAGTCAGAGCAGCCGCCGCGAAAGCGTAAAGAAATCACTTAAAATAAGAAAATTGCTTGACGCTTTGGGTTCCGCTTACTTAAGCTGCAACTGCGCTGCCGCCGCCGCCGCCGACGCCGCTGTCGTTGCTGTTTAGTAC
The DNA here is from genome assembly GCA_018904035.1 of Zaprionus ornatus. Classification (NCBI taxonomy): domain Eukaryota; kingdom Metazoa; phylum Arthropoda; class Insecta; order Diptera; family Drosophilidae; genus Zaprionus; species Zaprionus ornatus. The sequence goes on from JAEIFZ010000001.1 coordinate 27,005,433, forward strand.
ATTGTGCACCCTCGCTGGCTTCCCCGGTTCCCCTCTTTCCCCCTCTTTCTTCTTCCTCTTCCCACTCTGTCACTGCCTTGTGTCACAGCTGCGAAAATCGCAAAAGCACCGTTGTTTCCCACTGCGATTGCTCCGCATTGCACTGGAGTTTGCCGTTGTTGTTGTAGTTGTAGTTGTTGTTGCTGCTGCTGTTTGCTGCAAGTGTTTTCATTTGGGCGCCAGGTACAACAACCACAACAACAGCAATAACAGTTACAGCCAGAGATGCGTGCGTGAGAAGAACTCAAGCCCACTTCACGTACCCTAACCTCAATCTTTCGATATGATTACGATGCTTTCGTGAATGCGATAGTCTCATCAATAGCTCGACTTCTGTGAGTACTGTTCCATGGGGTAAAGTAAAGTGACGCCTTTCTTCTATTCCTGCAGACTCTGCATAAGCTCATTCTCTCACAGTTATCTCATATTCTTGGTGACTTTTCCTATTCTTCCTGCAGCGAATTCGATAGTTTACCTATCCTGGGTAACCCTTCACTCGTGTCACGTGCTAAGCCCATAAGACTTCCGCTCTGCAAACTACTCGTTCGATAGTTGAGTTCTGCTTCAGCCTCACACTCACTCACGCTCGTGTCACGCCTCCACCTTTAGCGCTACTTTATGACAGACTTTGCGCACAGCTGACGATGTAGCGCGACACTGCAGAGCGACGACCAGTTTACGTTTAGTGTAGTCAAAGAGTTTTATTTTTATTACGATGTTCTTCTTTTTTGTCTTTTGGCTCGTTCTAAATATTTGCAGCCCAGGCATTTGGCCATTTTTCTCGACCAGTCGCGGCGAGCTTGGAATTCTGGCAGTGGTTCTTCTGGTAGTGCTGATTCCGGTACTGGTTCTATTTGTGGTTCCGCTGTGGAATGCGCCGCAGCAGGCTTTTACTTTTGCTGCATTTCTCGACTCGCTTCGCCTCGGTTCTGTTGAGGTTAGTTCAGTTTAGTTCAGCACAGTTCGGTTTGGTTTGGTTTGGCTTGGCTTGGGCTTCTGTCTCTGTTCCGGCCTTCAGCATAACCTTTCACTTGCCCGGGGCAAGCGGTTCATAATGTTCGTTCACTCGTTCGTTGATTCATTGGTTTGTCTGCTTGTTTGTTTGTTGTTTGTTCGCTCGTTGTGATTCGATTCGATTTGATTGCCGCTTAATTAGCTGTTATCAGACATCCCCGGTTAATCATAGAGAGCAGCCATTCACCGTTAGCTTTCCAATTCGACGCACACATACGAGTACACAGAAGTTCAAGCAAACGAACCACAGAGTTTCGGGCCGGAAGTGGTCGGTCTAGAGCCAAGATGATCTTGCGATAGTTGAGCCGATTCTATTCTATCTGCCGATAAAACAAAGTTCCTTCAATTCTCGTGTTTGCCCAAATGGAATTCATAATGGCCAAGCCAGCGATCATTATACTAATCGTAATCCCAAGACCCTGCGCCGCGTCAATCACTTGAGGTGATGCCGTAATGGATCTTCGACCGAACTTTGATTGATTGGCCGCAGACCCTGCTATCCCACAGCACTCTACAATCTTCATTTAACTAGAGACTGTTTTATAGGCATAGGAAGTATTTCTCATAGATGCTTCCTCCCAATCTCTTGGCATTATGCACTGTATCTTTGAAGTCTTCAGTCATTCCGTGGGCTGCAGCCTAATAATAACAATAGGAAGTGCCAGATCTGAAGCAGGACACATTAGAACACTATAATTTGCAGTAATTTCACTTAAGTACAGTCTGAGGGAAACTCAGCTACTGGGTCTGGGACTGAGTCTGGGCCGTGGCATGCAGATTCGCTGAAATTAGCCAATGACTTCCAACACGGTGCCGATTGCACGAAACAAGAACTCGAATCGCGCTGAAGAACTTGATGAATGTGTTTATCATGCTGGGGCCTTCCTTATCTATTGTAGCTTATGATGATGATGATGATGATGATGATGATTATGATCGTGATGTGGCAGCTCCTACGGTTAATGAGTAGACATCGTAGCATCGTTACGCAGGTGTTCTATGCGAGGGAGAGAGAGATGGCTTACATTAACCCCCAAAGGGGGGGGGGCGCGCTCATTAGAGTCTACTTAAATGCGGGTGCCTCTTTCTCCCGGCTTTCTCTGCGCTTGCAATCTCAGTACCTCAGTACCTCAGCAGCTCAGTTACAGTGCAGTTTTAGTGCCCCCTAGAGCCACACCCTGCAGATCCCTTGCGATCAAGGTGCCAAGTCCATTACCAACTCCGCAATGCGGCTAATTAGCGCCTTGCGCGACTGCGCAACGAGTCATTTATAAGGCTCCCCCCCCTCTCCACCCCTCGCCTGCTTGGGTGATTAGTGCGGATTGTGTCTGTCCTGGCGAGGATCGGCAACGGGTTAGCTGGCAGGCGAGCCCGTTTAGACTCTTAATTAATTTTTCAACTATTTTCCCGACATTCTCGACATTTATCTTAATAATTTTTGGCATTGCCTGTCGACGGGCCGGGGCGACGGCCGGGGGGGGGCGTCGTTCACTTTGCATTTTGCCAATTTAAATGCTAGCGAAATGTTCGATGAGACAGCAGCAGCAGCAGCAACGACGGCGTCAGCAGCAGCGACATGCGACGCGCACATCGATCATCATTTGCGGCACGAAAAAAAAGTGAAATGCCTGCAACAAGTCAGGGAAAAGGCCGAGCAGAAGGAGGTGGGGAAGGCTGCTTCTGCTGCTTCGACTGCTTCTGCTGCTGCGACTGTTGCTGCTGCTGCTGCTGCTGCTGCTGCTGTTGGCAATGGGCAGTGGCCAAGCGATGCGGCACCGCCGGTCACAGTAACTCTGGAATTCTGATTTTCTCGCTCCGTCGCTGCTGTCTCTGATGATGATGAACGTCTTCGCCTTCGTCTTTTTCTGCGTCTGCGTCTGTGTCGTGTCCGTCGTTGTTGGGCATTAGAATTAAGCTGTAACTTTGCATCGAAATTAAATTTATAGCTCCAGCAGCAACTGGCAACAGCAACAGTTGCTGCCATTAGAAGCAGCAAAATTACCAGAGTGAAGCAGTGTCTTCGCACTGTCTGCAGACTCTAACATACTCTAACTCGCCTCAATGCCTTTAGCCAACGCAGGCAACTATATACTGCCACGCTTGTATGCTATATTTATAATCCCATCAAATTGCAACTACCTCTGGCAACTTGTTGCATAAAGCAGTTCATTATTCTCGATTGATAACTGACATTGGGTCGCTCAATACAATGTTGTACGAAGAGAACTCTATTTACTAAGCATTCCCCTAGTCCTTAGTGCAATGAACATGAATAGAGCCAAGAAAAGAGGAAGAACAAGAAAAGCTTATAGCGAGGAACACTTACATACATATTTTGAATTCATTTCCATGTTGTAGACCTACCAACAATGTAAGTTTGTACCTTGATAACAGTCAGATCACAGCACAATTTGAAGATTATCAATTGATTCTTATATTGTATTATAAAGAGTAAAGTATATATGTACATATATTCATGAGGTTATATTTTCTTCAGCCTTTTCTTCGCTAAAGAACAAGTAAGAAAGCTACAGTCATCATCATCCTCCAATATTATTGAATATGCATCTATGAAGCGTACTTCTATGTTAAATAACCTTTCGCAACAAGATATAATTTGGTTATTAAACTATCAATTAACAAATTATATATATTATATATAATATGGTACATATATATATTTTCTCCCAAGCAATAGTTCTACTGTGCTGCCACATCGTGTGGGAAAGCGAATACATCTGCTTGAAGAGTATCGCTAGAGAAGAAAGATGAAGCTCACGGGAAAAAATCGGCAACGTAGTTATAACTAAAGTGGTCAAGACATTAACTCACACGGCAGAGAGGGGGAGAAGGTGTCGTTTCGGGCCCCCTGCGAGGCGGGGGGAGGCGGGCGTCGGCGGCGATGACAGCAGTCGTCAGACGTCGCATTCACATGTGAAAGTTGTATGAAAACAAGAAAAATTATTGAGTAAAACCAAAAAAACAACAACAACAACAACAAGAAATAGAAAACAGAAGGAAACAAAAAAAAAATAACGCGCCTGTCGATGCTTGCACGCTCATCTCGACTCGGAGATCATGCCATGTGCTGCTCGTTATAATGCCTGATAATGATGATGGCACTATCAGCCTGATATACATGACCCAAATCCGCCGTGTGCAGACAAAGACCAGGCTAGCAGAGGGAAGAAGAGGGAGGAGAAGAGATGATCCCGTATGATCCTTTCGCAGCGAGAGTGTCGCCGTCGCCGTCGCCTTCGCCGATTGCACCAATTAAACGATAAGCAAACTATCAACTATCGCAGCAAACTATCGCTCTCTAATCGCCACAGACCCGGATACAGGCAACCCCATGCAAATACTGCTATACGTGTATGGTACTCTCCATAAGTATATCAAACAAACGGCTTGAGTGCTTTGTTTTGTTTTCTTCTGTTTTCTTTTAGCTCACTTTGCCGTTGCCGTTGCCGCTGCTGTTGCTGTTTCTGGACTGCTGTTGCTTTTCTTTTCGCAATTCTGTTTGTTCGATCTGGAGGTTTCTCCTGGGCCCCAAAACTAATCTCTTTTTGGCCATTGTCCAGTGTAATTTGCATTATGTTCTAGTTTCCATTTAACTCAGTGTGTATACACATATTTGCTTTGGCTTTGGCTTTTGCTTTTGCTTTTGCCGGAATTTTCTATTTGCTTTTGTTTTCGGCTTGTGTGGGGAGTGCCAGCGGGCGGGGCGGGGTGAGGGGCACAAAGGGGTACAAAAATTGTCGAAAACTTCTACTACAAGCAGAGGCGAAGTTGGCACGTCATTGTGGGACCGTTAGTTGGCCATATAAATAACATATTTGGGCTGAACTTGTCAGGGGGTTCTGTTTTCTTCTATTTCTATTTCTATTTCTATGTCTTTCCTCCGCATCTGCTTCTCGCGCCAGCGGAAGAGCAAACAAAAGACTTGGCCAAGACGGCGACGGTGACGGATGCGCAAGGGTTGCGGCATCTTTAGAAATAATTATCGCCTGTGTCCATATTGTTCTAACGTGAAAGTAAAAACCGTTAAGAATTAATAACTATGCAGAGGCTTTTGGCCAAAACGAAATTTGCGGCAACAACAACAACAACAACAACAGCGGCAAAGAGCGAGGAATAGACTTTATAAAAATAAACTTTTTCTTTTACTGGGTCAGCGTTTTGCTGCTGCTGCTGCTGTTGAGGTTGTTACTGTTACCGATGTTGCTGTTGTTGTTGCTGCTGCTGCTGATGCTGCTGCTGATGCTGCTGCTGATGTTGTTGTTTCTAATTCTTCTGTTGGCGTCGTTTCGCTCGCTAACAACAAAAACAACAACAACAACAATGACAAACAAAACGATTCGAAGAACTTTATGCGACGGCATCCAAATGCCATAAAAATAATAAAACCACTCGGAAGATTTACGGCGATTATCAATATGAAAGTGATACGCGACCTACAGACCCAAAGTGGGTGCCGTGTGGCTCGCCTCCGCCTCCGCCCCCGCTCCCGCCCCCCTTCTCCAGTCAAGTGCTAATTAATTCCCCAACGAAAGAGACGGCAAAAGGGAGAGGGAGAGGGAGTGGAGCGATGGGATCACCCATTGTCATATGGGGGCGTTTCCATCTATCGTTATGAGTCAGTCCAATCTAATGATCATAATAACCAAATTGGTTCACTGACGATGAAAGCTCTGTCCGATCTGCTGAGCGACTGAGCGACTGATCGACTGATTGATTATGCCATTAAGCCAAGCGAAATACCGCTGCAGAGCCGGGAGGTCTCGTCTCGCCGGTTACCCAGCATAGCATGGCATCTGCTATAGCCTGCCTATAGTATACGAGTATAGCATAGTCTGGTAGTTGGTGGGCCTTCTTGCTCGGAGAATTGTCACTCGCTTTACTGTACTCCGAGTCCGGCGAGGTTGGTTCAGTTAGAAGTGGACAGTTCTGTTGTCTTGCCATCATTATCGACGCTTGCCAGAGCTGACTCTGCCATTATCATTATCATTATCATCATTAGCATTAGCATTAGCATTTGCTTTGGCTCTGACTCTGACTCTGACTTTGACTTGGCTGAGATCACGACAACGGCGAAAAAGCAACTGTAAAGCTACTCACAGATACATGACAACAGATACAGGTACAAATACAAATGCGGAAAGATACAGATACACATACAGAACAGATGCAGATACAGCTAAATTTCAAGATACAGATACTTGGCTGTTTCTGTGAATGAACAGCGCTGCGTCTTGGATCTGATGACAGTAAAATCTATTTTTAATTACGATATCATGCCCAGGGAACATACCTTGCCGTGGGGTATGCTACACCTATGAGAACGAGAGCGAGTCATACCACATGATCGTTTTGATTTGGCTGAAATACTCGAGATAAGTTTTTTATTTTTATTATTATTAGTATTATTAAGTGAAGAATCCGTACATCATAATATTTATCTTAACATCACAGGGTGGAGAAATATTCTTAAGATTTACCAAACACTATAACACTCGAGATAACTTTTCTTTTTTTTTTTTGTTTTTGTGTTGTTATTATTAAGTGAATAATAATATTGTAACTCGAGATAACTAACTCAATTTTTAATTTATGTTATATCACAGAAAAGAATTAGGGTATTTTGTATTGCATACTTGCAGGCGTCGTCTTGGAAATCTGCACGCCCTTTAAGACCATTCCTATACCCTTGCAGAAGATACATTAATTCGTAGCAAGAGTTTGCAAAGCACCTTAGGAGATATCTCCCACCCCATAGAGTATATATATTCTGAATCAGCGTCAACAGAGGGTTCGAACTAGCCCTGTCCGTGTGTCCGTCTATCCGTGTGTCCGTCTATCCGTGTGTCCGTCTATCCGTGTGTCCGTCTGTTGCAACGAAAATTTGGAGATTTGGAGCTATCTTAACGAAACATGGCATACATGCTTCTTATTGCTGCACGCAGTCGGAACGGGCCGGATTAGACCTATATATATTGTATATCGTACAGCAGCCATACAAACTATCAGCAGATTTTTGTTGTTTGTTACGATATTGTAACCAAATTTACTACATCTGACTTATTCTATATATTTAATATGCATATAGAATTCGATCAAAATCGGATCACTATAACATAAAGCTGCGATAGATGAAGACCAGTTCTGATTTCAGAAATAACTTATCAGTGTCAATCAAAGTGAGACATAATATTGAATATACACAATACCATTATAGTCTGCAACATTATATATAACTAGTATTGGAACGATTTCTATGTTCATTGTCCATTCGCAGCCGAATCATCAGAAATTATTGTATTTCTCAGACTTACACGGCTATATCGACTCGGCTGTAGATACTGATCATGAATATATATATTTTGTGGAGACTGTCACGCCTTCTTCTGCCTGTCATACACATATACAAAAAAACTATAATTCCCTTCTACCCTATGAGTAGTGGGTATAAAGAGTGGAAGATCGAAAGTTGTTTTCAAAAACTGTAGTTTATTAATATTTAATTTCACTAAGTATATCTGAAATATTGAAAGTGTACACCAAGTATCGAGTATATGCCTTTCTCGAGCATAATTTATCCATCTGCTCGAAATCGAGCTCGAAGGTCATGCGGCACTGAGTTCAATTTGCAGGCAGTTTGCCACCCGAAAGAAGCCGCTCAAACTGCCCAAATCGACAGCAATTGCGGTACCCAAATGACCTATTTAGGCCAACATACTCGTAATATGCCATCAAAATGGAGGGTGGGAAGCAAGAAGAGTGACAGGGGAAGGGGGGAGGCGGGGTATACTGGGAAATAAAACCAAAAGCATTGCTGACAGTTGACCAGGCGGCAATTGACCGATTTTCCTGCACGGTTGCTGCTGCTGCTGCTGCCGTTGCTGCTGATAAATGAATGAGACATTGGCCGACACCAAGAGGAACAGCAGCAGCAGCAGCAGCAACAACATCGCATCGCTCCTAGTGGTAGTCACTGACCTAGAATGCAGCTTTAGCTTCAGCTTCAGCTTCAGCTTCGGCTTCGACTTCAGCTTCAGCATCAGCTTTTACTGTTGTCTCTGCGCGTTCCGGTGCCGTTCTGCAAGCTGTCGCTGTGGCTGCTGCTCTTGTGGCTATTGCTGCTGTTCTTCTTGTTGCTGTTGTTGTGGCTGTTGCTGTTGTTATTCTATTCTCTGTTTTATGTGTCGTCGCTTGCAGCGTCGCTTAGATTCTGCTGGCGTTCGCGTTCGCGTTCGCATTCGCGTTCATGACTTTGGTTACCAATACCGTTCGCTGGCAGCTTCAGCGCCAACTTATTAGCATAATCTCAGCAGACTCGCAGTCGCAGGCAACGTCGCAGTCAGCGCCGCAGTCTCTGCTAGGTAACTCTCATTATGCCTTCGCAACTGGCAAACTGGCACCTCATCATCGTCGCCGTCGCCGTCGTCGTCATCGGCGGCATCAATTCGCCGCTTGATGCATCGCCAGGCAGCGTGTGAAGCAGCAAACTGGGCGGACAAGAGCGCGCTCGTCTGCGCCTGCTCTTGCATGTTTGGCATTCCACGGCCAGAGACAGATGCAGAGACAGAGACAGATGCAGAGACAGAGACAGAAATAGAGATAGACTTCAATTCAGATTCATTTCATTTCATTTCATTTCGCTTCGTTTCGTTTGGGTTCTTTTGCTCAGCAGAAATTAGAAGAGAACTTGCAAGACTCCTTTACTCTCTCCCCTCCCTTGTCTTCTTCTTGCCATTCGCATTGGCATAATTTCTGGCTTTCAGTTCTGCCACATGCTCCCTCTTGCTGCCCCGCTCAGTGTGCGCCATAACGGCATTTATAACCTTTTCATTAGCTTTTTGATTTGAAACTCAAATCTGCCTTACGGTCTGTGTCTTTCTCCGACAACTCCGACTTTGGCTTCAAAACGAACTCGTAACTCTGGCTACCGGTTGCCACGCCCCCCGTCTGTTGCCCCTCCCTGCAGTTGCAAAACGTCACACGCCATTTACGCGCATAATTTTGGTTTTATTAGCCGCTCTTTGCCAACTTATTCCAAGTTCTTCGCTTTGCTCTGAACTTTTTCGGCCTGACCGTCCTCAGAGCTGGCAGAGCTGGCAGAGCCGAGCATTCCATGCGGCCAATGCGGCAGTCATTCAGTCATTCTGGCAGTTATTCAGGCGTCGCATCGTCTTCTTGACCATGTTTAGTCTGCGTCAATATTGAATGAGCTAAGCTTTGCTCCAACGCGACGCTGATTCCGATTGCGATTTCTATTTGCCAGTTTTGGGCATTTGCGAGTGCAAATAGTTGGCAATTGAGTCCGCTGATTGCTCCCCGGCGTACGTCTTCAGACTCATTACTGTCGCCTCGACACATATGCAAATTACTCGGGTAAAATTGCTGTTTAGTGTTATCGCTAAGTGCGGCAATCGATTACGCTAATGATGTATAAATGAACTGGCGGAAATTACACAAATTTTATTCAAATCGCATTTCTAACTTAATGATATCGATAGACATTTTACTGTAAATCGGTAAATTATCGATAAATACATTCTCGATTATCTTTTTTGGTACTTTTCATGTGAATCTCGTACGTCGAAAGATGGACAAGCCCCCTCTACAATCGAAAGCAATTAATTGCTTTTTGAACATAACCTCAAAATGTTGAAAGTTTTAGTTCTCTGCCTGAAAGGCCTTTGCTGATGTTAATCTGGATGTATCTGTTTTGAAGTTATTATAGTACTAAACAACTTTACTTTGCTAAAATATAAGAGTGTACATATAAAGGTTTCCCATATGCTGTCACTTCATACTTAAGATTGTTTCTTCTAATTCTTTGTCGCAGACAAGACAAGTTACAGCACAATGAATCAGAAAAGTCAAACTAAATTGCCGAAAGTGTGCAGTAATATGAAGCAAGTGCACCAAGTTTCATTAAAATATTTCAAATCCAAGCGACTAGTTTGCGTTTCAACAGACGAACACACGGACAAGCGGACAGCACTAGTTCGATTCCTCTGTACACACTCTGTATCACTCTTACATCTGTCATCCGACTTACGTGAAGTTAGGCGCGTTTGAATGAGGAAGAATGTATCTTTTTAATGTTGCAAATTTTCAATAGATGGCGCTGTATGTTGTATCATGTAAATATAAAGTTCGGTTATTTTTGGGACACACTGTGTATATGGATACTTTATAGGGACGGAGATGTCTCATAAGGTGCGTTGCAACTCCTGGCCAAAATTAAATTAAATATTTCAAAACTAAGCGACTAGTTTGCGTTGCAACAGACGGACACACGGACAAGCGGACAGCACTAGTTCGATTCCTCTGTATATATGGATACTTTATAGGGACGAAGATGTCTCACAAGGTGCGTTGCAACTCCTGGCCAAAATTAATATACCGTCTGCAAATTATTAAATACGAGTACAATAAAACTTCTTCGTTTCAACAAATACGAAAGGAGAACTTCCAAAAAAAACGATGCCAGTTTCTCAAGTCGTTTCTAATTTAAATTATGTGGAAGCTAAATCTAAAGTCATGTACGATAGGCTCTTCACCTGGACGGGTAGTTCATCATCGTCGATGACGACGACTTCAGACTTCACAAGGCACCGACAGACAAATGCCGCGCTGGGGTGAGATTTCACTGACCAACGAAAACGAAAACGAAATTATTTTCACAATTAAAGCAATTAAACGCGAAATAAATTGTGTTTTAAGATGCAGTCGACAACAGACGCCTCCCCCCTTCACTGCCCCGGCGTGGCCCGCTTCACGCTCCTTTCCCATACATTCGTCTACAGGTGCTTGGCCAGAATATGATAAAAGCGGAAAACAAGTAATGATCTACGCACTTTTCATTGCCCATGTCCGACCCTCGTCGACGTTGAAGTCGGCGACGTTGTTTCTATTGTTGTTGTCATTGTAACTGTGTTGTAGTTATTTCTGTTGTTGTTGTTGTTGTTTCTGCTGTCGTCGTGTGTCGCCGTCCTAGGTCTGTCGTCTTTATTAGGTACCTAAATTTTGTGGAGTTAGTTGTCTAAAACAAGTTTCCTTTGAATTACAATATTTACTTTCTTAAACTTTCTTAAAAATGTTTTGACATATTATTGATATTATTGTAATTTTTAAATAATTATTATTTATATTTAAACTTCACCTCTGTCAATTCTTCACTAGAAATCATCATGTTCACAGTTCCAAACATATAGTAATATATATATTATATAATATAGAAAATTCAGCATATCTTCAAACTACAATATGGGGATAATACTCTTAAATACTATGTACTCAATTCGGAATACAGCATAATATAAGAGATCAAAGCAGCTAGAAAATCTTTCTACAGGGTATTTGCAATGCGGCTCTGCGAAAGTGTTGCTCTTCTGCATTGTAGACTCTGTGGCATTGAAATTAAAAATTTCACTTCGTAGAAAAGACACAAAAGTCGCCAGAAAGCGGCGCTTCCGATCTTGAACCGAACTGAACCAAACCCAAACGAACTGAACTGAGCTGAGCTGAACCAAACCGTACGGAACCAAACAGTGATGAACTGAAGTGAACTGAACTGGGCGGACTGAGCTCGCTGTTTTTCCATTATTATATCTGGGCTTTTCTTTCTTCTTTACTGCTTTCTTGCAGGCACTTTTGTTTGACGAGAGCGGCCTTTCTTTCTGCTCGGTCTAACCATTTTTTCTTCGTGTTAACTTGATTTTATTTTAATGTCGCCCCAACAGGCGGCCGAACTAAACGAAAGAATGTTTGGCCCGGTATTTTGGCTATTCGGGTTGCTTCGCACATCAAGTGGTTTAGTTAGGCACCGGAGAGGGGAGTGATGGGAAGGGGAGGTGTCTCGGTTTCAGCTTCAGCTTCGGGTCTGCACGTGTCGCACGTCTGCTTTCTTGTCATGGTCATCGTCACTCATTGAATCTAATGGGTTTTACTTTCATTACAATTTTGACAAATGCGCGTAATGTCAGTGTGTGTGCGTGTCTCAGTGTGTGTGTGTGTGCGTCTCGTTGATTTCACTCGACCATCCAAGAGACAATTTATTCAAGTATGTGAGTAAGTATAAGTATAGCTGAGAAATCGTATCATAAATCAACCAAGAATTTTCCAAAATATTATTATAATTTTCAAAACATATTTTCCATTATATAGTGGAAAAATATTCATAAGCCCATGGCTTTCAATAATATTTTTCTTAAACTTTTCATAAATATTCATTTCGAATTCCAAGAACCCTGCATCTCTTTTAGTCCCAACTCCAACCCGAATTTCAATTTCATTATTAGGTGACTTTTCCCCAATTTCTAGATTGGATTCATTGGAAACTCTCAACCAGAGAAGTGCATATATCTTGCGTGCTATACAGCTGAAGAGAGGCCCTTGATTGTCGCTTGCCCTTCATCTATTCTCCTCCAATTCTTTTGCCTGGTTGCCTAATAAATTCCCCAAGATCCCCGTGCTCAGAATCGGCTGCTTCAATGGGTGAAAGTGCTAAGCCGAAGACAAATGACGTCGCTCTCGAGTTCGGCTTCGGTTCTGCTGCCCCGAGCGACTTAAATGGAAAAGGGCGGTCTTCTCGAGATGATTAAGTCGAGAGAACGAAAGACAGCTTATCAATTGATTAACTTATTAGACCTTTCAATTCTTCTGGGAAAATGAATTTGAATCTGAAGGGAAGCATCATGGAAATGCGGAAGACTTGTCTTGAAGGGCTTCAGCTCTGTCTTGGCCAGTGTTAAGTTCCCTAAGATATGCAATCTTTGGTCGCCATCTTTACACCTAGAACTTGCAGGGTTTGCCTCATGCTTCAACCTCCAATTCATTCTCTTTTAATTGTAATTGTAATGTTGGTTTTAATTTTTGGTTCTGCCTGTGTTTCTGTTTCTGTTTCGGTTTCTACTTCTGTTTCGGTTCCAGTCTTGGCCGTGTAATGCGCTCTAAGTAATCGTAATGGCCCGGACACCATCCGTGGCACCGGATATGCGGCAAGAGAGACAAAACAACAATAAATTTAAGCAGCGCACCGACGGCGATGGCGACGGTGGCGCAGTCAAGAAAGTGAGAACAGTTATGTAGTGTAACTGATGCCGTTAGATAGCATTTTCCAGATACACCAGCAACGCCAGCAACAGCACAAGAACAAAAGACCAAACCCAAACACAAGCCCAGGCCCAAACCCGAATCTGACTGGAGACGCAGACACAGATGTAGATAGATTGGATGAAGACACAAAAAACCAAACGAAGCAAAACGCCAAGACGAAGGAGGAGTAGAAGAAGAAGCAGACGCAGACGCAGAAGCAGAAGAAGACAAACACAGATGGAAGAAAAACAAAAATGCCAAGAAAATGAGTAAAAAGTGCCCTAAAACCATCTACAAAAATATGTCCGAGATTGCGGGGTCTTTGGCGAAAAACTTTCTTCGACAATGAAGAAACGAACAAAATGATTCTAAATGCATTTTTGTCGCCGTTGGCGGGCTCAGCATCTTTGACTTTGGCCCTGGCAAAAGGCAGAAGGCTGTGAAAAATAGTTTTCGATTTTCGTTATGCTTTTTCCACAGTTCGATTGATGTCTGTGGGGCTCACGTTTCTTGGTTTTCGGTTGAAATACCCTGGCACTGAAAGGCAGCCAGCAAGGGGTAGTCATGGTCTGTGAGAAACAAGATCTGGCTGATTCTCCAAGATATGTAAAGAAAAACTACCACGATCTGTATCTAACAATTGAAAGTGTGATCAAGCAGGTAATCAAATTTAGCCCTAAGCTCTGTCCATGGGACTATACTTGTATAGGCCTGTCTTCATTAGACATTAAGAGATAAGATCTCTAGAGATCAGCTCAAGGCTGTTCATGCAGATATACTTTAGGTTTGGCTTTGCTTGATAAGATCTCTGTCGTCATCTAAAAATGAACATGCATGGCTACATGTTTCTCTTTGATCCATAATAATCATGTCTTACAGGGTATGCGCTTGTCAGGTATGCCGTCGCTTTTCTCATCTCTTTTACCTCATTTGCGCATTCCATTACAGAGATTTTCCCAACACAGAATGAGCACAAGTAGCAACCCAGGCCAAGACTGTAGACTTGAAACTGCAGACTGCAGACTGAAGCCTGAGTCCGAGTGGAGGCCCCCGCCGTAGCCGGAGCCTGTGACCGAATCTGCGCCAGATCATCTGCCTCTGGAGCTGAAGCATTCTGGAGCTGGGAATAAAGAAAGTGATTTCTGGTAATTGCCTGCTGACAGACGGTCAGTGAAAGCCACCGCTGGCTCTGGCACTGACACGAACTCAAAAACAACAAAACAACAACAAAAACAACAAAAACAATAAAAACATTGAAGTGCGGCTTCCCCAGTTGGGAAGCATTCTAGTCGGCGACCCAGAGACCATTTAAGACAACACAGATTAGAACTGTAAATGCAACTGCAACTGCAACTGTGGCACGCTGCGTAAGTCGTAAGTACTTTGTAATTTCGTTAAGCTTCGGGTTGTTTGCCCTTCCCCACCCCGGTGCCCCCTGGTCCACAGACACGGAACCACAGCCAAGCAAGCAAATCTTTGGAACGTGCTGTGACAATTGACAGTTAGATGCGTTCGCTTCAGAGACCAACTGCAGCAACACAAGAAGATACATGTGTGTGCTCTTCAAATATCTCTTTCTCGCTCACCGCGCTCTCTCTCTATCCCTCTCTTTCTCTCTCTCTCTTACTATATCGCATCGGCATCAGCTGCGACTAACATTCTCTGGCAATTTTCGTAGGCCTTGACTCGAAACCGTGCGATCAGTGATTAACGACAAGAGACGGAGACGGAGGCGGAGGCGGAGAAAGACATTGACATCGCAAAGGCTTCCCTGGCTGCGAAGCATGAAGATGAACATGCCCGGCGCGTGCTCCAGGTATGCACCATGCGCCATATACTTATGTGTTTATTAACTGTTAGAGTTAACTAACTAAATCGGAGCGACAGAGCCATTGAAATGGGTGTACGCCGCAGAAGTACCAGGTATCGTATACCCATTAGCCAGGGCAAGGTTCTGGAACCAATTCCAGTGCGCAGTCGATCAGAGCCGAGAAGAGAGATGAAATATGTATGCAGGAAGGAGAGCGGAAGAGAAGACAGAACATGTCAAAAATAAGGAAGATAAGGAACCTGAAAAAATACTTAAGAGAAGATGCCGTGAAAAAGTAGATCAGAAGGAGATTCGATGTCAATGAGGAAGGAGAGTCAAAGAGTCTTACTCAAGAGATGACGAAAAAGAAAGAAGAGTAGTTGGAAAGAGGGATAAAACAGAATATATACTATATATAAAAAAGACAATATACTATATGGTATATATATATAGGAGAAGAAATAATATTTGTATACCCTTGTAGAGGGTATATTCATTTCGGCCAGGAGTTTGCAACGCACCTTAAGAGACATCTCCGACCTAATAAAGTATATATATTCTGAATCAGCATCAGCAGAGGAATCGACCTAGCCCTGTCCGTCAGTTCGAGTGTCCGTCTATTTGAGTGTCCGTCTGTTGCAACGCAAACTAGTCTCTCAGTTTTGGAGCTATCTTAATGAAACTTGGCACACATGCTTCTTATTGCTGCACGCTGTAAATAAGTCGGAGCGAGCCGGATCAGACTAATATTGTATATTGTATAGCTGCCATTCAAACTTTCGGCCAATTTTTGTTATTTGTTAAGATATTGCAACCAAATTTACTACAACGGACTTTTTCTATATATATATTATGCTTATAAAATTTCATAAGAATCCGACCACTATAACATAAAGCTGTCATAGGAACAATCGGCCGTAATGAAGGTTTTGTATGAACACTTGTTCTGAATTTAGAAAGGGAGACAATAAGATGTAATTTCTCAACATTATATATAACTAGTATTGGAACGATCGGAGTATATAAGACGCAGCAAGGGTATAGAACCTTCGGTATGCCGAAGGTAGCCTTTTTTCTGGTTAATTGTTAAATTAAAGGGTATATCGAAAGAGGAAAGAAAAAGTATCAGATGAGTAAAGATTACAGCGGAATAATGGCAAAGAAAGGGAAGATTAGGGGAGATCCCTTTTTAGAGCTCAGTGTAAGCTCAAAAAATAGAGAACATGCAAACAGTTCACTCCATCAATCAAGCATCCCACTGCAGGAGGTGAGGGGAGGAGGGTTTACATGAAGCCACGCGATCATTAAACATTGTCAGGGCGCCGAAATGGGTTAGTTCCTGCAATTTGTCCATATTGGAACTCAGTCAAATGCAGCGTGCTGCTTGGGGCGACGTCAGCACGCTGTCGCCTCGCATCGCGCCCATTTGGCCCCGATCGACGGGTTACCCCGATCTTGGGGGCTGTCTGCTAGCCAGTCCGAGTAGTAACCAAATATGGCGAATGACTGTGACACCTTTTACAGTGGCGACACAGCGACAGCATCGGCTGCAACCGAAGCCAGCCCGGCAACTTTTGGCTTTGTGTGGCAGCAAATGAGCGCATTGTGGCATCGACACCACACAGCGCAGCGCAGCTCAGCCTCTGCCACAGCCTCGGCAACTGAGTGGCACAGTTATGGTATGCAACAAAAGATGCGCCCATATCCACAGCCTGGCTGCATGCAGCACAAAGGTTTGCGGCGACTCTGCGATCTGCAACTGGGTCAGCAACATCATCATCATTACATCACTTTGCCTAGGCAAATCTCAGCTCCTCTGCTCTGCTCTGCTCTCCTCTTCTCTGCTCTGTCTGCGCGTGTGTGTGTGCCTCATGTGCGCGCGCGCGCGAGTGTCACATTTGCCTCGCGGAATTGGAGCAAATGTGCGCGCGAGGGCTGCCACTGACAAGTTGCCCCTCAGCCAGGCCAGGCCAGACCACGCCCCGCCCCGCCCCTACTGTGCCGCCGCCTTGTGCTGGTGCTTGTGCTCGCACAGCAGTCGCACCCCTCACTTGACCCTCTCCCCATTTGCTCTTATTATGCGCGCTCTCGCATTATAACGGTTCGCAATTACCATTCACCGCTAGCAACGCGGAGCGCGCAGCCGTTCGCCGCTAATGTGGCTGCCGCCCGCTCCTCCAGCCAGCTCAGTCTATCCCAGCGTGCCCCGCCCCACCCGCTGCCTGCCGCATAATTAGTCATTTTCCTGGAGCGCCTCCCGCGCCATTGTTGTCGCCGTTTGTCGTTGTTCTCGTTTTGATATTGCTTGCCTCATGCCTCATGCCACTGCCACAAAGACTAAATCACACATATGTATGTATAGATGCGGATATATACGGCTATATCTGTTTATTGTATGAGTGTGTACGTGTAGCTCGTTGTGCTTTGTTCTCCCGACTCACTTCTAATGGGCCGCACTCTTCACACGCCCCCACTGGAAGACGGCAGAGCGAAGACTTCAGCATCTTCAACCACACAGGCAACTACAGTTGGAGGAGTCAATTGGCTCAATTGCAGTCTTCAAGCGTGACAGAAATGGAGCACACAGCACAATGGCAACAAGCATGGCAGGTGGACCAAGTGATAAAAGGGCAGATACCCTTTATAGAAACTAAACTTTACTTCCACATTAGCATTGCCAAATGAGAGCTTGGCAGAGTCGAATATACCAAGAAATGTACAGGCACAACATGCTATACTCGTATACCAGATCTCTTAAGAATACTGAGTAGGTAAGTATACTGATTAGTGAATCTATATAACCTTAAACATATATCAACTTAAACTGCTAATCGAAAAGTCTTAAATCTATAGAACTTATACCTATCCAAAGAGATCTGATAGGGTTCGTTTCCAGTTTAAAATTCTTTGTACTACTGCAGTTTACGCTGTGTTTCTTTTGTTGTGTCTACCATTTCATTCCATTTGCTGTGCCAGTCGTATTTCCACTGTCAGTAGCTGAAATGATATGTTGTCAATTTCCCATTCTTCTGGTTCACGCTAATTCGCTCCGTCTCTGCAATATGTTATAATAAAGAAGTCATAAGTCATTTGCATATATGCAGTTAATGGGGCTTCTCTGGGCAACAGGGTATGGCAAGCTGGTACCAACCGAGTGACACAGGCCTGGCCGAAGATAACTATCGTGTGGTAGCCAATGAGCTTGGTATGTGCGACGGAGGGCAGCGTGGGCGCAGAGCAAGGGGCGTGGGTGGTTCGGGACTAGACGCTGCGCAGGCGTGACGAACAACGTTGTCGTTGCTGATTGTGATTGTGATTCCTATTGTGATTCTGATTGTGATGTTGATTCGCTGATTTGCTTGGGCCCCAGTCTGATGAAATCATTCTAAATACTCAGTTAGTTAGTTGGCCTCAACGGCTCAACGCAAATGCTCTCCTTATGCAACGTGCAACTTGCCACTTGCCACTCGCACAGGCAGCACTCGCATTGTAGTACTTGACATGACGCCAACGACGGCAAAGGGCAGACGAGCCGAGTGCTTGGTGAACCGTTAACTTAACGCTCGTGAATGATGCATGATGAGAGTACGCTGAGACACGCAAGCCGACCGACACGACCTACATACGGAACAACCGTCGCTTGAATGGCTAAAATAATTTGCACATTCGTATGCCTAGTTCGGGCTACTGCCTGATAATAAAATTTGATACGAGAGTGTCACAAAGTTCAGTCGGAGCTACAAATTTGCATAGAGATACAGAGTGCAAAGAGTTTGCCTTTCTGGAGTAGAGTTTAAGTCCCAGTTCCAGTTCCCATTCCCAGTCCTATTTCGATTCCTGAAGTGAGAGAAACCCTTGTAAAGTGTTTAGCTCCTCATCACCATCCTTGTCATCATCGTCGTCGTCGTCGTCGTCATTGTCGTGCATCGCCATTGATCTCTCAACTGAAAGTTTGATGAACTCTTCTCGTCTTGCACAACGATTTGCATTGGCGTCGAAGCCTCCAAGTGCGGATATGAAATAAATTGAAATATGTTGGTACATGAGATGCGGAAAGTGCTTGAGAGGTAGAGCAGTTCAGTTCTGTTCATTTCTGTTCAGTTCTGTTCGATTCAGTTGAGTCGCATTCTCATTCTCATTCTCAGACCCCAAGTCTGAGGAGCTTTGGAAAATCACTTTGCACACTCGAGCGTGGACGAGCTGGCACTTGAGGTGCGCGCGTTGCTGCGGTTCCATTTTGCGATAGATTCCAAGCCAAGCGGGGGGCTTGAAGCGGGAAAGCGTGCTGTGGTTCCCATACCAACTCATGCCATACACTGTAAAAAAGAGAGTCAAATAAATGTTTCAAGAACTCTGTAAATCATAATTACAACTGACAAATCAATTTGAAATTGAACGAGGGAAACTCAATTATCCATATACGTGTACATTTGTTGTTATCTATTTAGTGTGATTTAATGAGTATTAGCATAATTATTAGCCGTGTAGCCTGGCCAACTGAGAGGACGCAGTACGATTTGTACCATCCCATTTCTATCCAAGTTGATCTGCAGCATGTTTTGCTCGTCCGCATTTCTCGTTGCGTCTGCTCATTTGTCGCTTCGCTGATGTTCGCTGACAAGCGGCGATTGCGATTGCGATTGTGCTCACACTTGAATCAGTGCATCAATCTGTCCATCTGTCCATCAGTCCATCAGTCACTCAGCCAAACAGACGGACTATGCAACCCAGGGCATTTAACGTCTGCACGCATACTTACAAGACTTCTTCATCGGCTTTTCCTACTTCTGCTTTGCAAGTGATCGAATCTTGAGCCATTCTATCGAGAGCTGCACTGCGAGATGAGAGAAACGTGTGAGCCTGTTCGAAGATCTACATAGATAGCCGCAGTCCACTGTAGTCCAGACATGGCTGGCACAGTAGGAAATGTTTCCAGCGAAGATCTGCTATGCGGGTGCGCGTGCATTCCCAGCTTCTCTGCGGGCACAAATAGCCCGCGGCAAGTCAGGAGAAATGCAGCCAAGCAGAACAGTACGAAACACGAATATCCTGTAAATATATCAGCAATGAAATGTTTCATTTATCGCGTGCACTGACAACGTTTGCACTTAACCAGGCCCGTAGCTATGTAGGCGTGTGCAGGGTGTGTGGTACACAAGGGGCCGCGCCTGCCAGGGGCTGCCGGACACACAGTGGGACAGACAGATGAGAAGAGAAAGAATATATATACGTATATATTATTGTTTCTTTAAATATTTTTATTATTATTTTTATATCATTATTGTTAATCCAGAATAAGAGGGCCTCAAAAACAATTGGTGATTAACATCCAACAAATAACTAAGATATAATTTGAATTAAGTTTCTTCATTTTATTATGCTATATTTTACAGCAAAGCTATTACAATTGGGGCCCCGAGATCATCGCTACGGACCTGCACTTAACTGACAAATTTCAATTCACATCAAGGCAAACACATTGGAATGTACAGTTAGCAGTTATTATGATCATTTCAGTTTATTTTCTACTTTCAGAATCTAGAGTAATAGACAACACTCGAAATATTTACTACAATTGCCCCTATTTGTTTTTATATGACTATCAAACTGGCATATAAATGTTTGTCTGCCAAATTGGCAATCGCCTTGAAGTGCACTTAACATTCCACGATTAACATGGAAACTGTGTTAACGCGATGCACGTAGTTAATTAGTTTTTTATTGTGCCCGAGAGAATAATCAGCATCAGCATCGGGATGAAAGAGTGTTGGCAATTATTTTGGAATGCAATTAATGTGATTTAATTGAAATGTTCACAAATTCAGATAATAGACATATCCTGAAAGTTTTCTTCTTTCTTTTATTAATTTGTCAGGCCGTCACCTGCGCCGAGGCTGAGTTTTCCATCAGCAAACTCATCAATTTTCAAATTGAAAACTCCATGGCAAAGGAGGGGAGGGGAGGGGAAGAGAAGAGAAGACACTATAAGGAAGCAGCAGAGCAAAAGGTGTAGGTCGGCTAATGATGACGATGATGAAGAAGTTTGCGAAATTGGCGAAGAAATATCTAAACGGCGAACCAGAATCATTTAGACCCCACTCGGTCCATTGTACTTGCGCAGCGTGTGCTTGTTGTTGTTCTTCTTCTTCTTGTTGTTGTTGTTCCTAGTGTTGTTGTTGTTGCTGTTGGGTCATTTAGTTGCCAGTTTAGCTGCAGATTGGCTGTTGCTTGTCTGTCACTTGGCTGGCAGTTGAAGCTTTGCTTTTTGCTTTTTTTGATGCCACGATATAATTTTTGGCTTAATGAAGCATAAAATGGCAACAAGAGTCGCTTGCTTGACTTCCACTACCACTGGCAACGCCAGCACCAGCAACAACGGCAACATCATGATCATTCTGACTGCTCATTGTCATTGCAGGTAAATTCTTTAAGCCAGTTGCCAGTGCCAGTTGGCCGTTTGTGAAAGTCCAAAACCGCAGATCAAGTTGGCTGGGCAATCGTGTTTACCCTAGAGTAGGAGTCGCTAGACACCGCCATTGGGCCGGGGTCAGATGCGGCAAGGCTGGGGAGGGAAAGACAGAGAGAGCAC
The DNA here is from genome assembly GCA_018904035.1 of Zaprionus ornatus. Taxonomy (NCBI): domain Eukaryota; kingdom Metazoa; phylum Arthropoda; class Insecta; order Diptera; family Drosophilidae; genus Zaprionus; species Zaprionus ornatus. The sequence continues at coordinate 27,026,990 of JAEIFZ010000001.1, forward strand.
AACAGAGCCGGCGACAGTTATGAGACAGAGCGACGGAGATAGACAGATAGAGGGGGTGGCCAGGGGATTCGTTTTTGTTGCGGCTTCACTGGTTAACTGGCATTTGCAGACGTTGGCTGGCGCACTTGAATTTCGATTCCCATAATTTTGCAAATTATGCAGAAACATTCACGCACACACACACAGACACAAAGAGAGAGAGAGAGAGAGGGAGGCAGACACATGCATAGACGTAGTCAAGGCATAGAAACCTGGCCCAAGACATAGATAAACGCAGCAGATTGTGGTCTCTGTGAGTGGTCCAGGAAATGGACATTGACGACATCACAAGACAGCAGCAGCAGCAGCAGCGGCAGCGGCAGCGGGACAAGACATCTCTGACCAGCATGTGGGAGAGAGAGAAAACCTGACCATGTCGACCCATAAAAATGCTCGTTATGCCAGCAACAAACACAACAACAGACGGCAAACAACTGAAATTGCATTTGTGGTATTTGGGCATCCTTCATCAAAGTCAGGTGAGCAGAGTCATCATCTAACTGCAAACATGCATACACATGCACACATACATATTTAAATCCATATAAATAACATATAATCATAGTCATAAGCTAGGCTTTTACTGCTGCCGACACACGCTGTTGCACCTTGTTGTTGTTGTCCCTCTGACACCCATTTTGGCAGCGTCTCTTGAGTATGTTGTCAAAGTGTCAACACTTTGAACCTGGCCTTGAACTTGTCCTCGTTTCGATCCAATAAGGAATCAGCTGGCAGCCGCATTTCACTCATCTCTAACTAAAGATGAGGGACGACCTACTTTCAGGCAATTCGATTAATTATTACAATTGCGAATCAATAAAACTTTTTAAGCTGTTATCGAATTTAAGTGCAATATAGTAAATGTAAACTACAATTATTTTTAAGTGTATTTAATAAATTATATCACTTGTATAAATATTAAAGTATAGTACTATATAAATATAGATTAATCACAAACAAAGCACAATGTCGTGTCACGCACAACACGTGCCCAGCGCTAGCAGGAATCTTGTTGCATCTCGAACTTCATTATCAACTTCTGACTACTGTAATGTAAATTGCCTGCCTCTCCAAATGTGTTTGGTAATTTTGGATGCTGGCAGCCCTAAAACCGCGCACACACTTACACACGCACACACGTAATCATAGACAAACATGTACACACCCCAAGGTTCACACCTTACGCATTTTACCGAGACTGGCATCTTCATCTTCCTGTTGAAGGCAACCCAACATTTGCTATTATCATTAAAGCCAATCAATTTCTGGCACAGGCTACGTCCATCAAAATTTGTAACAAGCGCCTGCGGTGCACTCAACTCCTTTCGGACTCCAGCAGCCGCAGAGGCAAGATCAGCAGCACTTTGAGTTGAGTTGTTGTCTAGGGTTAGGATGGGGATCTGCATTGGTGCAGACTTCTGCTGACTGACGCGCCAAATGATTAACATGTTGACTGGGCCTCATCTCCTGTTTGTGGCAGCTCTCGGGCGGCGTGACGAATGCCCCCGAACAGCAATTAACAAACAAAGCCTCAAATGCTGAGTGACTGCATTAACACATACGAGGTGCAGGGATCGGCCCACGCACACGTAACAGGCAAGAGAAGCGCGAGGCAACATTCTAACCCTTTTAATCAACCTCTTACTACAAATAATTACTCTTTGGTTAACCTCTTTAAACGAATTAAATTTTGCACCACGATAATTACTATGCCAAATTTTCACAATTGTTAACTCTAAGTTCTAGGAAAAATGTTTTATTATATACAAATGGGTTCGAAATTTATCGCCAGTATCGGCAACACACACATCACTCCAATTAACATTTAATATCGATATACGGAGTGGATCACTTAATCGATGTACGTAGCAGAAGACTTTCCTCGCTATTGAAATATGGCGGCAACAAGTGCCAATTGAATTGATTTACAATTATTATGGCGAAAATTTGGCTTTACTTAGCCAAGTAATTAAGATGAAGTGAAGAAAGGAGAATAGTAATGTATTCATAAAATAAATGAAGTGTTTTTAATTATAAAAGATCTTTTGAGCAGACGAAATATGACTTCCACTGGAGAAAACAGTTTGCAACATTTAATTTTGTCGTCATTTGTAGCTTGTGCAAAGTTATTAAAAAAATTTCATGAATTGGCGAAATGCATGAAAAATGTTGCCGGAATTGCAGATAAAGCATAGTGCGAAACTAGTGGCACCATCAAGCATTGCGAAAAGTTGGAAGGGGGCGAAGGAGACACAACAATCACACAGAACCGCTGACGGATGTGGTGCCTAGCTCATTTGGATGCCGCTGATGGATGCTGTTGTGTGCGATGATGGGGATGAGGCGTTGCTTTTGACCAGCACGAAAATTCAATTAAGCCAAATTACAATCTTAAAGCAAGAAAGTGATTCGCGGCCAGGCGGCGAAAGAATGCCCCCGGCCACAAGAGCTCCACAGAGATCTACAAGAGCTGAAGTTGAGTTGTCAAAAGGTTGAAATTAGCATTGACCCTTTTGGGCATTTGGCTGGCTAATGGTCCAATCTGCCGTTGGTGTTGCTGTTGCTCTTGCTTTTGTGGAAGGTGTCTGCTCAATTTACCGTTGTTATCTAGCAGCCTCACATCCTTGACAAGATGGCACGCTTGGACGCCCATTTGGCAGTTGAAAAATCAAGCTATCCCCATCCCCTTTTCACTGCATTCTCGCGCGTCGCGTCTTCTATCTCGTCACCGTTCATCATTAGATGCTAGCCCTGGGATGAGGCAACGATCCAATTAGTTAGCTGCGCTACGTTTCTCCTCGGGGAGGCGGCTTGTTAGTGAATTCATCGTTTTAACTACCCGTAGAACCGTACAATAGGTAGAATCGTAGAATTGTCGAAACGGCAAAACAATGACAAGAACAAAGCGTAGGAAACGAGAGAATGAAATTATGATTAAGTGCTTTGCGTTCGTTGAGTTTTCCAGTCTAAATGAAAGTTACCTTGACGAATGACCCATTTAGCCACAGTACCAAAACACACACACACAAATACTCTCACGCACACGAACGCACACTCCAAAAAGGTCAAAGATAAATAGCGTGCTGGCACTGGAGTACGCTGAGCAGAACCCACAAACCAGAACCTCAAACTTGAAGCATCTGAATCTTGGCTCAGGGATCGCTGATTTCAGGTTACTTTTTAATTAAATTACGATTTCAATTTCGCCTTTTTCTTTTTCTTCATCTCTAACTCTCTTTGTGTGTTTGCGTGTCAATGGCAATTAACTATAAATACCCTGGAATTTTCACTAGCACAAAATTGAGAAAATTAAAACCAATCAAGTCAGTCAAAACTATAGGAAGTGCTTTCTTCTAGACTTTCTACGCGCATAATTTTGTCAAAACTAAATGCAAACAGTAATTTACCATATATGGCCAATGGCTCTGGAGTTGGACATAGTAGGGAATTGCGCAGTTTCACAATAACTGAGTTTTATATATATTAAAATTATAAAGCTTAATTTAGTTTAAATGTAGTTTATATTTAAATAATTGGATTCGATTAAGCCTAAAATGTAAATTTTATTATATAATCCAGACTTGCGTTTAATTAATAAATAAGTTAATTATATTAAGAGAAGTACGTGATCAATTTAGAAACAATGCTCTTCAGTATTTGATTCCATCCTAATTTAGATGTCTCAATACAATTATGTGGTTAACTCTCAAGTGGAACACAAACATGCCCAGCCACATCCAATTCAAGTCAATCAAATCAAATCAAAACTTTGGAGAAATGTCCCGAAGCGAAGCGGAGTCAAGTAAAGAATGTGAAAAAGAAAGAGATGGAGAATGGGATCTTGTATACTGAAAGATTGAGATCATAGCACACAGCCTTGGGTTGCAGCTGAAGCAGAAACCCTTGGGGTTACGATTAAAAGATGAAAATGCTCTGGCCGCGGCATAATTATATAAATGAAAGAGCGTTTAGAAAACTCAGTTGTTCTAATAACCCAAAAATCGTTGAGGGCCGAAGAGGAGGCGATATTAATCTTCGGCTTGCCCACATTCTCGCCGCATTTGGCACGAGAAATGATTGATTCCCACAACGGAAAAAATGGGGAAAAAAAAAAACAAAATAACCGAGAAAAATGATCATACGCAGTCATGTGGATTGTAAGTCGCCTAAAGATCTATGCCGATTGATCGGCTCCAATGCCGTTTTCGAGGCAGTTCACCATGTTGGGGCCAAGAGGCACCACGGCAATCGGACGAGTAATCATTGCAAATTATAAGCTTTTTGTTGAAAATGAAATCAGCTTTTTTCTGAAATGAAATGCACAAAATTCTCGTCTTCGCTACCTAAAACGAAAAAGAAACTAGAATGTAGGTTAGAAGCACAACAACAACATGGCAGGCATACGTACCGAAAAGGTACTTCAGACGTAATTTCCTAATGTGGCACAAGCAATGTTTAACTATAATCATAAGGAGAAAGTAAAAGTTGAATACTCGACACAACGACCCAAAATGGAACTCATAACTGGAGTAAGCAAGTGGCGGCTTAACTAAAAAATTCAGATCAGCTCAATCAGGCGTCATAACAAAGGTAAACAAACCTTTCTAACGATGCTAGCTAAAGAAACAGTTTAAAAATCAATTAAATCGGTAATCATTTGGATGGGGCAACCGAAGCCATGAAAGAAATCGAATAAAGAAGAGAGAACTGGGCCTTAATATTTGTGGATTATAATATCATTAAAAAATGTTACAATATATGAAATATCTTTGGAATAATCGTTGGATTATATGGAAACATTGCTATTTTAGTCTAATGGACTTCGCAAAATAAATTGACTGTGAATTGAGTGTGTGTGTGTGTGTGGGAAGCGAACACCTGCGTCGCCAACAATCATCTTCGCATAGTTTTCAATTGCCGCTAATTGTGGCCGGAACCGAACTACGAGCTGTAGGGACAACGCGCAGTAACAAATTGCGGCAGTTTGTGAGCAACTGTAAACATCGACATACACGAGTCAGATGGAAGCTTTAACGAGCAAAATCTCATGGCATTTCTGGGCAAGGAACAATCCAGCGAAGTAAATAGCACCGTTATACCGTTGCCATATAAGCAAGCAGCTCCGCTCGAAGCCCAAACCGAAACCGAAGACAAAGGAAAATGCCAAAGAACAGAACTGACTTTTCAATTGACGAATTGACCTTTTGCATCCGCTTGAGAGAAATACACAACGTGTGCTTGTTTGCTTGGACTCTTGACCAAAATGCAAATGATTCGGCTGCTGGACATGCTGCGGACGATGCTACTGTTGCCCCATCTCGTGAGGGTCTCGCTAAGCTAAGTAGAAGCGAAGTTCGCAACTCAAGAGAATAGTTACTAATAATGTTATTACCCAAAAGTGAGAGTGAGGTCTTCGCACTCCGTCTCAGTCTCGGACTGTGATTGGGACGTTGACCTTGTAACCCATGGGGGGTTTTTTCGTTGACCATTACCCGTGATCAGATCAAAAATTCTTGCCATTAAGATCGTTGATTATTTGCACAGTTCATTTGCGGACAATGCGGTATAATGCGACTTCCGACTTCCTACGACACGCCCGCCCGCCTCAGTCCCCTCCCGCGCCACCACCAGCCACTTGCTGTAAGTAGTTTTGCGTACGTTTCGGCCTGATGATGATTGCCCTCGGCGTATTGCTAATGGCGCGTGTACCGTTAGTCGTTAGGCGTTAAAGCGATCATAATTCGCCTGCTGCCTGCTGTCTGCTCTCTGGTAGTCCGTTACCAGTTGGTCGACATCAAAGTGCGACAGAGACAGTGGCTGGGCAGCGATGGGGAGGGCGACGATGAGAGCCCGCTGAGAATTCGTCTCAATTTTCAATAGTTGTATTCGCCGGAAAGCTAACCACATCGCTCCCGGCGCATTTCTTGTAGCACGCAATATCTAACACAACTTTATAGACAGCTGTCAGTTGGCTTAATTTGCCAGATGAGTTTCCATATGGCAAATACTGCATAGCAATTCGCAAAGAACGTACTTGAAACGAGCTTAATTAAAGTTACTAGGCACCCCAACTTTTAGGACTACATGTCCCTGGAGAAGAACAAAAGAGTGGTTTTAACCCCCCTAACCATAAGACCTTCTGAGCTTGATCTACAAACACTTGAAACACCTTTAAAACCTTATGTCTGTGTACAAAATTTGCTTCAAGGAAATTCTTTATTGTTCTGTTGCTTATCTGAAATAGTTGCGTTCTAAACATTCTCTAAGAAAAGTATTTTAGTCTATCTATGGATGATATTTAAATTGATTGGTATATTTATACATACATACATACAATACATTGGGCGTTACTTTATATTTCTTCCAGTTTCGACTACATAATCAGTGTTGGCAAGTCAGATTTTATTGTCATATTTAGCTTTTTTCTAAGTTTCATGACGGGACATCCACGAAAACAGCGGGCAGTGGCAATTATATATTTTTCATTTTTAACCTCAACTGCAACACGTCCCACAAAAGCGAGCATCATTCTTGTGGCTCGCCTAAAAGTATGCAATTTGAAATTAGCTTGTCATGCCTGAAAGTATGCTATGATTTTAATGACAGCCATATTTAAGACCTTTTTTCGCCCCTTCTGGCAACACAAGGGCGCTTTTCAAGCGGTGTTTTTCTTAAAAATCTGAGAGAAACTGAACAAACTGGTTACAACTTTGCAGTCTTCTCCTGAGCGATCCACCATTATTTTACTTTAGAAGAAAAAAAGAACGAATCATTACTTCTCTATCTTAAGAATATTTCTTCGCCCTGTGATGTTAAGATACAATATTATGATGTCCGGATTCTTCACTTAATAATAATAATAAAAAAAAAAAATAGTTCTCTCATTTTGCCGCAATTTTCGAATTGCACAATAAAAAAACTGTTATACTTTAAAATGTACAACTGCTTGTTTTTTGCATATCAGTATTTTAAATAAGCAGGGAACTGCTGAAAGAACACGATCCCGTGTTTTACTTATTAGCTAAACAATTGAATCACCACATTTCAATTAAAAAAAAACCCCAGAGCCTTTGGTTTTACCTAACCAGAAAAAAAGCTAGATTTCCCGCTGTCCGCATTTGTGTTTTTCCCGCTATCCATAACTCCTGCTACCAGTGCATGCCATGTGGCAAGTCATGAGCCAGCGGATTTCTGATGACACTGCAACACCTGAAACTCAAATTCCACTGGGAATGAGCGCGTCCTCTCTCTCTCTCTTTTTCCCTCTCTCTCTCTGGCAACCGCCTAACTGGCTAGCGTAATTCGTTGAATGTTTGCCAAATTGCATCACACGTAGCTGGTTAGCCAATGCGCCGTACACACACTTGGCACACTCACTTAATGACGACGACGACGTCGACGACTATCACCGGCCGCAGCAAGTGGCAGCAGCGGCAGCGGCAGCTGCAGCCAGTTTCGCCTGCCCGGCGTGGCCACTCGCTTGCAACGGTAGCTTTCATGGCGCTTGCAGCAAATGGCAAACAATAAAAGAAACAGCAAACATCATGCTGCCGCTGCCTCTGTGGCTCGTGCCACGCAAAGGGGTTGTGGTTAGTGGAGGAGGCAGCCCCTCAAGTAGGTGACGCCACTAGTTGCAACGCGTGTTTACCCGGCAAACAAAACGCTTTCTTTAAATATTTTCCCGTTGCAGCTTCCACGGTGTCAGCGTTGATTACTGGAAACACACGTAGGGCGAGCCCGTGCCCGTGTCGCGTTGCATGTGGAACCTGTGGCGCGACGACCTTACCGAGGCCACACCAATTAGTGGCGGCAATCTATGGTTATGAGCGTGCAAGCAGCGCAACATTAGTTGCCACAATTTATGCAGCAAACAATGTGGCAGATTTACTGCTACACGGTGCAAGGTGTGAAGGTGCCAAGCTGCCAAGGTGCAAGGTGCACGTGGCGATGGCAATGCCTCACATTTGGCCCAAGAAAGACAGCGCTGAAATCGCAGCAGCCATGACGTCGTGCCACGGCACTTGCAACACACAAACAAGTGTGTGCAACACACATTTGCACCTCACCTCACATTCGCATTCGCTTTCATTGGCCCGTCTCGCCTGCCACTGAACTGTTTTTTTCGCTCGCGAAATCGTGACGTTTCTGTTACCATTTTGCGTTGCATTTCGGTTGCGACATTTCTGTTACTTGCTGCGCGCTCCGTTATGGTTTCACCTGGCCACCTGGTCAGTCCACTCCGCTTGCGTTGTGTTCGTGTCTATCACGTTTTCCGTGCACCCGCACTCTGCACTACCCTCCACCCGGGCAAAGGAAACCGTATCCAGTTTGCGATTTCATTTTTGGGACGAAGTCCGCCACCGACTCCGACTGCGATTCGGATTTGGAAGTCGAATTCGGACTCGCAGTCGGACCTGGCTACAGCATTCGTCTGGTTTTTAGTGCACTTTATGATTTCTGCATGTTTTCTTTATTGCGCTTTTCCAACACACACACACACACACACAACGATCTCGTATACAAACTCGCATAGCTCTTGCACTTGCAACTGTTTTTTTTTTGTCTCTGCCTGCGTCTCTACTCTAGTGCTGAGCTCGTGCTCGTGCCTATGTTGCGCGTGACACCTAACAAAATCATATGGAATATAGTTCGAAAAGCTAATGCCTTATTTTGAATTGCTTCATTGGGATTTTACGCCTTCAAAAGTTAGTTAAAGACCGATGGGACGACAGTCAACATTGCCAGTGTTGAGTAACGAACTGACCATGCAAATGTTCCTAATACTGTCAGGCGTGTACCAATATGATTATACATTTAGTTCCGTAGCTGTTGTGAACGATAAACAGGTTACAGATATTCTCAAGAATATGTATTCCATATGATATATATTCCAATTTCAATAACGTCCTATGTGGATTACAGGTAAACCCTAGCAAATTGCGACCTTTGGAAATTCGTATCGTTGTAAAATGGGAGAAATATTGAATAAAATAGATGTGTATGTATTTATAGACATATATATAATATTTTAGAGTTCAGCTTGTCGTTGGAAAGTTTGTAATGCAGCCACTGTTCCTGAAGTTGGTACAGTCTCGCCAGGGACACCTCTTACATTTAGTTTGACCATGTGATAATCGCCTGAATCAAAAGATATTTGGGACTTCTGCAAACGTTTCATTAGAAACGCTGAGTGACGCGCTGCCAAACCACTTGGATACTTCGGCTTCTCCTCTTGAGTTTGTTCCAAGTGCCTACGATCAAGAAGCTTATTCTTCTGTGCCCTGATCGACAGACTGTTGTTCTTTCCTTCAGTGGAGCTCATGATGCTGTTCTTAAAGAGACGTAAGAAACGATAAGCAATCAATCAATCACGGGTATTCCTAATTTTTACAAGTAAGCGCAGCTGCTGATCGAATATGGACTTACATTATTATTGCACTGCACTGTTAATGTACTTTTTAAAAGCGAGTTGATGCTAAAATAACATAAATAATAAAAATAATTTTCAAACATTCCGTAATCTATTTGAAACACTACGAAAGATTTATTTATAAGTACTATGATTGCATTGACACGCCTACTAATGTACCCCATTTTGTTTTCCCTGGACGCAAGGTGTACGAGTACTTCATCTAGCTAGCTTCGTATTTATCATCACGCGCTCATCTCGAGGCATTGCCCCCTGCCCGGTTTGGGGGATTCCGCCATGGAATTCAAGCTCTGTAGAGCCAGTGTTGGTAGTATTTGCTCTGCTCCGCTTCGGTCTGGGCCGCTGCTGCGCTGCTCGGCTCCGCGACTAACCTCGGCTCCGTTTTGGGCCGCGTCCATTGGCTTCGAGCGCTGCCAGCTTTGGCGGCGCCTGATCAGTCGCGGTTTTTACTTTCATCGCTTCGGTTGAGCATCGTCAAGTCGAGCCAAGTCGTCCAAGTCGCGCCGCCGTGTCCAGCCAACAGTTTTGTGTCTCTCTCTCTCTCTCCCTCTATCTCTTTTTTTATGGTGTTGTTTATTGTTGTTATTGTTGGTGTTTCATTTGTTGATGTTGTTTACTTCTTCAATTACCACCCAACGCAACCGAAGCTCCCGCACAGCGCATTGCGTGGGCTGCTGCTGTCTCTGCCAACGTTGTTATTGTTGTTGTTGTTGTTCTCTTGACGATTGCCAAACAATTGAATTGCAATTGCAAATACGATGCAGCACTTGGTCGTTGGCTGCGTTGGCTGTCCGCCCACAGCCTTCTGTTGTCCAAGGCCCAAAACGAGTGCAATCTCTAAGCACCTTTTCCTCTTCTTCTTCTAGTACTGTTGCACAACACTGGCACGTAGTGATGAGTAGCGAAAGGAATAAGAAAATATATTATCTCTTACCCTTGCAGGAAGAATATGATAATTAAATGTAAGCCTATTCTATAAAGATAACATGGCAAGGAAGAGGGTATATTGAGTTGGGATTGAGTTGAATATTCAATCAATATGTACTTTGAGGTTATGCACGGTCTGTCCTTAGGATTAAAGTTACCCCAACCAGGTTATTCATAGAAAACTCTCTCAAGCTTTTTTTTCACATTAGTAAAGATTTATATTGAGTGCAAACCTAGCCGAAGGTCAAAGATCAGGACCTTAGGACCTTACTGCTTATTTGGGCTTCGACCGCAGCTTACAGCATTCTCTGCTGAAACTCTGACCAAAGCAAATTAGACAGATGTATTCAATGATCATGTAAAGTAATAAACAGATCAAATCTGAATATTTATTGTAACATTCAAGAAAATAATGATCAGCTTGGGGCTGCTTTATTAGCTGACATCGTGTTAAGCTAGCGGCCAATATTGCGACTGATAAATTGAGATCACATACGTCGCTATATTTATTGAAATTGCATAATAAGGTGAAAACTGCAGCTACAGAGGCGAAGATCATCTCGCCAATACGAATCGATGGCGGAATGAGATGCGGAAGTTATGCAACACGAACCCGCCGAGCCTCGCCACGTTTTGAGGCATTTTCCAGTATTTCAGCACCGATTCAGCGATTCAGCACTTGGGTACTCAGCATTGGAGTAAGCTCCATAGTCTCGGGAGTCTCTGTAGTCTCCAGTCTGCAGTTGGGAGTCTGCGATCGGCATCAGTCGGCATCTGGCAGCGGCCACTGCGAGTGGCCACAACAAGTTTAACAAGTTAAACCAGGAAATTTTGTAATTTTCTTGTGCTTGCTTTCACAGCTTCTCCAGCTGGTGGGGCGAGCTCTGAGCCTGGCTAGAAACAATTAAAGCCATATAATGAAAATCGGATCATAAACAATTGCAATTGCAACATTTGTCGGCTATTTTAGGAGGTGCTTCAGGGGGTCGCTCAGTAGATAAACACACCATGATTTCAAAATTGGAAACAGAATTCACTCTTCGTTCGCATTTGAGAAAAATTAGGCGCGTGTAGATTCTTCTTCCAATTCTGGAATACCCAATGAAGCAAGAACAGGGTGTCTTCTAAACAATCTTTAGTTGGTTAACCTTTTTTTAATTAAACCTTCCAATATTCGAATGCAGCGAACCCTATGAATCGAACACGATGATAGCGCGAAGTGAGAACCTAAAACTGCAGCCAAGCGAACAAGAGACAAGCAATAAGACTTAAGAAAATGCACGCAAGTGACTAGAGAAGAAGACTGAAGAACTTGCTAAAGCAAAAAAAAAGAGGAAGCAGCGGAAGAGCACGCCAAGACGACGAAGACGACGATAACCAGAGGGTAGCTGAAGAACACGACAAGGACGTGGACGAGGACGATTGCGGGACGTCACGATGTCAAGACTTACGCTCAGAGTTGGGGCTAAGCGATGTTCAATCGCCGTATTGTGGAGTCTACTGTGCCTGCTGCTGGCAAGCAGCGAGTGCTCCGCAAAGCACAACTCGACCATGACGACGGGAATTAAGTCGGAGTCGGATCCAGAAACACAAACTGGCGTGGGATCGGCAAAGGCCTTGGCCTCGACAGCACAGCGCGGTGACTTTGGTGTCCATCATTTTGGGAGTCGCAACAACATAACAATATTGCACGAGGTGAGCGCAGAGCGGGAGGATGAGCGACCACTGACACTGAACACCCACGAGGTTCTTCCACTGAAGCCGCTGAAGAAGAAACCTTACCTGCCGCTGGAAAAGTTGTTGCCTAGCATAGAGTATGCAAAACCGCATTCGCATGCGCTCAAGGAGTACGAACTGCATCCGGTGACGTTTGATTTTAATTTGAGCGATCTGGAGGATCTGGAGCACGAGGTAATCAAGAAGGGAGAGCTGAGCAGTGAGGAGCAACACGTCCTGAGCAATAGCGATGCCAGCGAGTTTAGCTATAGATCGGCTAGTCCCGATGATAATGACACGGTCGATGTGGATATTTCCGAACTGGTTGAGGGCGCCTCCACAGAACCAGCTTCAGTTACATCAACGAGCAGAACCACAACCACATCGACCACCACGGCAACTGTTGCAACAACCACAACAGCAACTATGGAGGCAGCCACAACCACAACAACTACCCCGAGCACCCACATCCTGAAGATTCTGCGCAACAACAACAACAAAGCGTCATCAAAGAAGGGCCGCGAGCTGCTCAAGCAAAGCGACGAGGATCTGCAGCTGAAGACTCTGGGCAGCACTATCAATAGCATAAGTCGATATCTGGTCAGCAATGGATCGAGCAATACCAACGCGAGCATGGCCGACAGCCTATATGGCTCGGCTAACTATTTTCAGATCGTGACAAATCTCTACGATCATTTCTATTGGCAAATCTCGGAGATTCGCACCAGCGTCCGAACCGGTTGCGGCCTGGAGATGCAGGCCTACCTAACCGCTCTGCACTCCAGTTACGAGTGGGCCCAGAAAGGTGAGTGAACCGATCAAGGCCTCCGTTTTACACGCGATCAACAATCACAAATACGTATCTGAACCTCGCTCGGTCTTTTAACTTGTTCGATTCCAAGCCAAGGTCTTCAATTCTTCAGCACCACAAGGCCTTTCTAGTCTTCACAAGGATTCGAGTGGTAGCTTATTTATAGAGTTCAAGTAAATCAGCGAATGATCGATCTAGAAAACGAGATTGCACTTATTATACGTGTATGATGATTCTTAAGATTGATTATTTCTGTTTCATTATTATATTCAAATGATCTCCAAGGATAACAGTCTGTACATTATGATCACCAATCTCAGAATAGTTAATACATATACAGTTATTGTTCTTTTCGATGCTGCACTTGTCTACTGTTGAATGATCTTCCATTCATCTTAGGGACTCCCAATGATCTTGACTTCCCTTTACAGACTCTTTTACTAATCCCACTTCTTATTCCCCTAGCATACGATGCATCGGGTCGTTATCGGGGCCAACTGCTATTTGGGAACAACAAATGGTTGGGTCAGCTAGGCTTTTGTCTGGAGCTTAATCGACAGTTGCCCAGTGAGGAGCGGAAGCACTTCGAGCTGGAGTTTTATGTGGCGGACATAACGCTCCACTTACCACATCTAAACCGCACAGTGAGTTCAGTCAAGCCATCAACCAATCAATCAATCAATTGATCAATCATCCACTCATTCATGGCACAGCAACTGCTCAACCTGGGTGAGTGCCTGCCCAAGTCGTGCTCGGCACACGATGTGCAGTCGATACTATCGCTGGATCCGTACGCGCGCATGCTAACCGTGCTTGGAGCGCACAATGCAAGCGTGCAGCAGCCGGCGCTGCAGGTGATGCGCGTGCGCACCGTGCCGGGTCTCTATAGCCATTGGCGCCAGCTAAAGTTCCAGGTCTTTATGTTAGTATCAGATTATCAGACCACGATATGCGATTATTCAAACCTCCAAATGTGTCTCATTTTGCTTCGCAGAAGCTTCCTGCTGACGCTGTTGCTGGTGATGATTGTGGCCACCTACTACCAGCTGCGCATAGACGAGCGGCGTCTAGTCGCGGCACCACCGATTCCGGCGATCAGCGCCAAATGCGACGCAGCCGCGAAGAGTGGCGACTATGAGGCAGCCTACTACGGTAAACCCTTTGAGCTCTTCCAGATGCGTCCTCTAGGCAGCAATGGCATCGTTAGCGCCGAGAGCAGCACGTTGGACACGCAAATCGATTTGAATGGTAATCGACAGCGTCACGACGACCCAGGCACGGGTTCAGCTGAGACATTGCCAGGCGATGGCACCGCAACCACCTCTATGGGCAGCGGCACGGGGGCGGGGGCTGGCAAACTACCGGATAAGACTGAGCAGACCGATTACCAAGTGGAGACAGGCAGTTGTGCAGGCGTTGCTGGCACCTACGAGGCTGAACAGCCTATCGGTCTGTACTTTGAATGTATTTCTGTTACTTTCCTTGATTTCTATCGATTGTTGTTATCGTTTTGCTCCACAGCTCTGCACCAGCAACTGCTACTCTGCTTCGCACTGCAGACAAACGCCAAGGCCATTCTGAACATAGACAAGACCAAGGAGGTAGGTGTTCTATGATTCCATAAAATGGGTGGGCCTATAAATTTGTTTTTATTTTGTTATAATTGTGAGATTTATAATTTGCAATCCAAGCCCATAGGTGGCGCTATGCGTTAAGCTTGCTTTCATTTTGTAGCGATAGTTATCGCGTGTTTCGCACGACTCGACAAAGTATCGTCTCTATGGCGCCTTTTTGAGTTGAGCTTGTGCATTGCTCGGCGCACACAATTTGTTTAGTCATATAAAAATAAACATATATGTATATAAAATGTGTAGTTATGTATTAAGCTTGAGTAAGTGTTAATAACATAAAGGAAATTTTGGTAAATTCTAAAGGAAATTAGTTGGAAAATCACGAGTTTTATTGCTTACATCAAGGAAACATCCTATAGGAACAAACTAATGCCTGATACCCGAGTAATGTTGATACCCTGCCTATTCTCTTGCAGTCACACACTTCCTGTTTGCATGGCCTGCGTGTCTTCTCCGTGCTGTGGACCATGATGGTGCACACGTATCTGCAAATGTTTGCCATTGGCGAGAACAAGGTAGGATACAGGAATATCTGTACATATAATGTCTATGTTTATGTATGTTTGATCCATTCTCCCCTCGTTTAGTTTGAGCGCGTCATCACTGAGCGTTCGTTCTGGTACCAGATCATTGGCAATGCCACCTTCTCGGTGGATTCGTTCTTTTTTATCAGCGGCCTACTCGTAACATTACTCTACGTAAAACAGGAACGAAAGCATCCTACGGAGGCATGCGGCTTTGTCAGACGTAGCTGCTCGGAGACGCTCATGATGCTGCTCTACCGTTATCTGCGTCTCACCCCCGTCTACCTGTTCGTGGTGCTCTTCAACGATTTTGCAGTGCGACAGGGCCTAGACTCATCTGTCTTTCAGCCTGCCAAGATCGAGCACAACACGTGCCGCATCTATTGGTGGCGCAACATACTTTACATTAACAACTTCTTCCCGCAGCACGAGATGTGCATGATGTGGAGCTGGTATATGGCCAATGACATGCAGTTCTATGTCATGAGTGTACTTCTGCTGGCACTCTCCAGAAAGTAAGTACCCGCGAGAGGGATAGAGAATTGATAGCATCTACAATATAATCTTCATTTGCAGATACTTCAAGGCTGTGGCAATCACCTTGATCAGCTTCCTTATTAGCTCGTGGAGTATTGCTGGCATTATATCTCTGCAGCATCAATATACTCACAAAGTGGCGTTGCCCTTTGAGTCATTTGACTTTCTCTACGACAAGCCCTGGCAGCGTGTGGGGGCTTACATAGTTGGTGAGTACGCAGACATCTCGCAATGATAGTGTTAACCAACACTGGTCTCTCTTTCAGGCATGTTCGCCGGCTACACATTGTACAAGGTGAAGACGCCCCCGCAAATCTCGCGTCGCCTAAACCTAAGTCTTTGGGCAGGCAGCCTTGGCATTCTGTTGCTGGTTGTCTTTGGCGTCTGGGATGGCGAACTAAGCCCAGTAAACAGCGCCTTCTACGTGGGCGTGGGTCACACCGCCTTCGGCTGCGGCCTCGTTTGGATTGTGCTATCCTGCTGTTGGGGCCTGGCACCAACAGTGAATGCGATACTCTCGTATCGCGTACTCTGGCCCCTGTCGCGTCTCACTTACTGTGCCTATCTCATCCACCCGATCATCATGTTTATCTGTTCGTCGCACATGAGTGGCACCGTTCATCTGAACAATCCCATGATACTTACCATGTTTCTGGGCAACGCGGTTGTCTCGTTCGGTACTGCCTTCGTCATATCCGCACTTTTCGAGGCGCCAGTCATACGCATTCTTAAGATCTGCTTTAAGAAGTGATCCCTCGCCGAACTGCATCTCGATTGAGGTGTTACTGCACCAACCCAAGCCGTAAGACTTATTCGAGTCTGGTTATCACGCTTCTTTATTTTTGTCATAATAATTTGTATTGTAATTTGTATATAACTATTGTATATAGTATATGCATATATGTATATCGAGAGGATGCTGAAATCTAATGTTAAATTCTGTAACTGTATCTTATGTTATGTTTCTAGTTGGTTTCGTGTGCAAGTGAGTTGTTGGAGTTAACTGCAAATACAATTATGTAAAACAAGCTGGTTAAAAATCTTTTATTAATCTGATATTTCGTACAAATATGTATATCTTGTCTCTCATAACCTCAAAAACGCAATAGTAAGGGAGTGTAAATGGAACAAAAAGAAAGGCGTAAAATAAAGGATTACTTTAATTTGTTGTTCTGCCTTATATGATTACTAATATCATAGAACATAACTCCTATACCTTATCTATCCCTTAGCTAGTCATGGCTACCTAGCCTTACTTATCTGTAGTACTGTTATTTTTACTTAACTGATCTTAATCTTAACTGCATAAAAAATATAAAATATATTATATAAAGTATGCTTAGTTCACCCAAACTTAATTGATGCTGATTCTTCAATCTCTGGATATCAACAGTACATATATCCCGATCCAGTGACAAGGCGACTGATTGACTTCAAAACGTTGCTTTATTCCTTGAACGGGATTCAACACGTTTGGGATACAGAAGACTCTTGAGAAATGTTTCTGTCACATCGAAATCTAGGCTGCCATAGCCGGCAGCACTAAGTTCGGCTTCCTCCTCGTCCAGCACAAAATACGCATCACTTGCGGCCGATGTGTCCAGCTCGTATTCAGGATGTAGAATCTTCTGGGTATCGCGGTAAAAGAGCCGTACTGCCAGAAGTGCCTGCTGCTTGGCTCGCCGGCAACAGACAAACTCCTGACCAGGGACGGGACGTTGCCTCAATGCCTTGTCGAGTTGGGCCAACAGGCGGCGAAATATAAAATCGCAGTAACGCCGACGTTTGTTCTTGTTAATCTGTTTACGATAGAGTGCACCAGGCTGAATGTGCGATATCGTAATGTAGACGAGCAGCAGCAGCTGCACCAACACTAATGTGCCGAGAGCCATCAGCAGAGACACCTCCATATCGTCCCATTTGGGAACGAAAGCAGTTCCGGGCGATGGGATCGGCAACAGATAACCAGTGTTCATTGTATTATATGATATTGCAACAGGCGACTGGGATCGGATGCCAATAGAGCCCCAGTCTAATTTTGGAATTTCAAAGTCTGACTTTCTGGCTAGAACTATGATACAGTAAATAAACAATATAAATGATTTTCATTAGGAACGAGGCATGCTATGCCTACCGGAAATTTCGAACCTGAAACATCTCAATTAATTTTGATTGAAATCAGACTACTATATCTGCTGAGATTTTTGACAAACAATCTTTTCCAATCTACCGCAAATGCAGTTTATTTTCAGCATTCTTAATTATAGAGGAACCTAGTTAAGTTGAACAATATGCCAATATATGGTCATAGTTTCACGCTAAAAGAAGTTAAATAAAATCGCAATGGAAATGGAAAAACTTAGCAGAATATTGGGTTAAGTTAACTTATTCATCGAAGGTCCATGATTAGGAAAGCCAATTATACCTAGTAATTATCACGAACAGTCCTTCTTTCTCCTAACACAGCAGCAAAGAATTTTTCAGTTAATTCAAGCTAAATGGAGAACCTTGTTAGCATGAACAAAATGAGTTATATATGGTTATACTTTTCTGCTAAATAACTTGATTATAAAGTTAACTATAATTGAAATGGAAGTATTTCGCAGAATAATTGCAAAAGTCTAACTTAACCATGGGTTCGCTTTAGATAAAGGCAATGTGTAATAAATTGTGGAGTCAAATTATAGTTGGAAACCATCACGACCCTTTTCAGTTATCAGTAAAGTCGTGTTCCGAGCTGAGTATAAGTAGACTGTACGACGAACGAAGAAGTCACAGTCTAGCTGTAGAGTCTTACTATAACTGCACTTGCAGAGCTCCATTATGATGAAGATTATTTTGGCAACCGTTTTGTGCGGCTTTTTAGCTGCCAGCCAAGTGAATACTGAAGATTATTGCAGTCCTAGTCTCTGCGACGAAGGCGAAAAACATATTGGATGCGACAACGATGGGGTAAGCCTTCTTCCCACATCGCTTTCACTCACTTCCTTCTATGTATAATTTCCATACTTGCAGAGCTTCGCAAGCGACTGCCCAGAGGATGCAGCTCTGCTGGACATTGACGAGGATGTACAAGAATTGTTCGTCCAGGCACATCTCAAAGTGCGTCAGCAATGGGCCAGCGGGCAGGGTGATATCGATGTCAAGGCCTGTCGCATGGCAACTTTGAGCTGGAATGATGAACTGGCCTCGCTGGCTGAACTGAATGTAAAGCAATGCAAAATGGAACATGACCAATGTCACAATACGGATCAGTTTAAAGCCTCTGGGCAAAATCTGTACATCAGCGGCTACAAGGGCGGCAGTCCACCTTCGTTGAGCAAAATCGCGCAAGACGCAGTCAATTCCTGGGCGTCAGAGGGACAACATGTTACGGCTGAGTATCTAGCATCCTATCCAGAGAACTACAACGGACCGTAAGTTCTTGTCTGTCGTATTGCTCTTCACTAGCATCCCGCTAATTCTGACAATTCGTTCTTGTCCTAGAACCATCGGTCACTTCACAATTTTGGCAAATGATCGCAACGTGGCCATCGGCTGTGCCGTCTCCAACTATGAGAGCGAAGATGGCTACAACATGCATCTTGTGGCATGCAACTATGCCACAACCAACTACGTAGGCGTCAAAGTCTACTCGGCCTGCAGTGAGGCGGCCAGTGAGTGCACGACCGGCACCAACCCAGACTACCCAGCCCTCTGCTCTGAAGACGAGGATATCGACTATAACTCTACCTAAATGTGGCAGCCACTTACCCCGTCAATACTAACTATTAACTTACCTCTACTAAACGCTAATACTAATCTATCCAATTTCAATAAAGTTTTGTGTTTTGTTTAACTTTGTATACATCCTTAATTCAAGGCATGAGCTTTAGGACTCAATTAAATAGACAATCGGGGAAATTATTATTTGATTTGAGCGAACCTGTACCGTGACCTATACGAGGTGTGTTCAAAAAGTAGCCTTGAGTTCTTCCAGCGATGCTGTCTTTATCTCCTCAATCACAATTCCGTTTTTCCACAATTCTGGACGTTTTCTTCGTATTGATTCTCGCAAACGGCGCATAACTTCAAGATAATACTGTTTATTGACCATACGACCATATGGTAAGCACTCCTGATGCACCACGCCATGGTAATCGAAGAAAACAGTGAACAAAACTTTGACATTTGATCGAACTTGGCGTGCTTTTTTCGGTCTTGGCTCACCTGAGCTCTTCCATTGGGACGATTGGGCTTCGGTTTTGATATCATAACCATATACCCATGTTTCGTCACCAGTTATGACCCTTTTGAGTATATCTGGGTCATCGTTGACGTCATTCAACAGCTCTTGAGCGATGCTCATGCGAAGGTTCTTTTGGTCAAAATTTAGCAAAAAATCGCCGAGAAAATCGCAAAACACTTATAATCTTTACGCCTCTCACAACCAAACAATAAATGTCATTCACTTGAATCTTGGAACAGATGTTCGGTAAGAGTGTACCAACATAACAAAACAAAAAAATCGATAATCGAAAGTACATTGCCCGCGAAATTTGAAAAGTCACCTTTCTTTTTGAACACATCTCGTATATTATAGCCAGAGCAGAACTTAGAGCTCTCCAGTCCACTGTGCCTTATGTTATCTAAAATGTTTCGTAAACTGCTTAACCAATTTCAAGTAGGTGCGTATCTAGTGAAGCATATCTCGTACGGATGCCGGACATAATTATACATATTCCTGGTTGATTGAGGTGGGGGCTCTTCGTCTACAGTGACTCGTTCCATACATAGTGCTATTATTTCTTACAGGCACCTCCGTTAGTGCAGGCCTGGAACCGGAAAAAGTATTTCATATTATGTTTGTGATTTAAGATCAAAAAGTATAATAACCAACTTTAATGTAGAAACTTGGATTGAGAATCTCAGTCTTAACCTATCTTCATGACACATACATATTCTGAAATTTAATTGAAATGTGAAATGACTGTGTTACAAATTCGACTACAAAGGGCAAAGCGTATTTACAAGAAAAAAGGTAAGAAAACAATAAGCACATAAATTTTTGTTTCTGATCTGATTTAAATGAACGCGGGATTAAAAGACAGGTGATTAGAGAAAGATACGAGAAACGATCAGGCGATTATTTTGAGACAATCGTCTTAAAGACAGTTGGACGTTTATGTGCTGGCAGTTGGCTATAGCAATAGGTCTTGATTGTCTCCAGATCGAGTTCAGCATCAGGCGATAAGATGCAGATGACACCGAGGCGATGACCCCACAGTTTGTTGGGTATACCCAGAACGGCGACATCGTTGATGCACGGGTGCGAGATGAGGGCCTTTTTAATCTCTGAACCGTAGATCTTGTAGCCGCCAACATTAAAGACATCCGTCGACTTGCTGAGGAAGTTGAAGCTACCGTTTTGATAGGCGCAAATGTCGCCTGTCTTAAGAAACACTTCTCTTGAGCCTTCCGGCAACGGTACTGTTTGTTGTTTCATAAGTTCCTGTTTAGGTTGTTGTTCTTGCTGTGGTTGTTGTTGTAATTGTTTTGGCTGTTGTTGGTCTACTGATTGTGGTGCTTTCTGGGACTCCCGCGTTTTAATGATCTTGAACGGAAATAGATTTTCGCCGGATATTTCTAGTTCACCAATGACCTGGTTAAGCACAGGCAAATCCTTCACGTTCCGCTCTTCACTGAACTCATCTTGGTCAACTGACGACTCTTTTTTGCAGCTAACCAGCTGATCCCCTCTATTGTTCACTAAACGCGCTGTAACACCAATGAGAGGCGAACCTAAACTGCCGGGACGATAGTCAACATTGTTGGTGGGCTCATTCAGTGCCGGTCCCAGTACGAGGCCCGTCTCCAGCATGCCATAATATTCGTGAATATTCTGTCCGGTTATTTCGCGCCAACGATAGAAGACCGACTCCGGCAACAGACCAAATGCCGTGGCCATTAGCCGTGTCTTTTGCTTGCAGTGATTGATGATGTACTCCACCATGCGCGAGTCCTGTGCAAACATCTTGTCGTACTCGGCAATGAGGCGCTTGTAAATGATGGGCATGGCCAGGAAGATGTTCACGCGCTGCTTCGATGGACTATTGATGCCCAGCAGCGAGCTCCACGCCGTGTTGCTGTCGAATTTCTGCGGCAACAATAGATTGCCACCAACTCCAAGTAAGGCCCCGATAGCGGCATGCATGCGACTCATCGAGATAATTGGTAGCATGCAATCGTTGGCATTCAGATGCCAACTGTTGGACAGGCAACGCATCTGAGCTTCGATGTTACGATGTGTGAGTACGACACCGTTGCGTCCGCTCGCCGAGCTGGGCGTATAAAGCAGCATGGCCGGTGCTTTGGTATAGAAGTCATTGGGTAGCGTACTCTCCGGTATGAGGGCACCATTCTGTCCCACTAGCTGCTTGACATACATGGCCGTCGAGGACACACTCTCCGGGGTGGGCACAAAACTGTGATCGAGCACAATGCTCGCCACCTCCAACTGCTGGGCCAGCTCCTGTGTCATTCCCTCGCTTTCTGGTGTGCCAATCAAAAGCATTGCCTTGCAGTCAGTGGCCTGGCCACGCAACTCATCAGCAGCCTGATTTGGCTCCAGCGGCACAGCAACCTGTCCAGATATCCAGCAGCCCCACTGTATAACAATCCATAGTGCGTTGTTCGAGCACAAAAATGCCACGTTCGATTGCGAGGCGCTGCCTAAAAAGATTATACATTTGAATATATATTTGTAATGGAAATGCAACTGGTTGCATATGTAGATACTACCACAAAAGTTTGATATTTGTATGGCTAGCTTCTTGGCAGTTATGTAGAGCTGAAAGTATGTAAACTCCCCGGCGACGTCCTTGACAGCTATGTCATCAGGAAAGAGCATGGCCCTTTTAAATGTCGGCACCACAAAGTTGTTTCTTTCATCTTCATTAAAGCTGTTGCGCAACTTCTCTATATACGTATCCTGTCAGATATGAGAATGAATGAATTAATAAATATTGTACACAATCAAGTTTAGATTCATTTGACTCACCTTGTGTATAAGCTCGGTCGAACAGAAGCGCACCCATGGACGCAATTGCAGTCTTTGCAAACGTCTTAGCGACAACATTATCAAAAGCAACAAAACAAAAAAGTGATTTTCCCAAATATTTTCTTGATTCTCGATGTTCAGTCAAATCAGTTTGCCTAACTTCAGTGTAAGAAAAATAATTAAACTCAAAAATTAATCTCACCAGGCAACAAGACATCAATGTCAATGTCTACTGCAGACATTCAAACTAATATGATATTTTTGAAATGTGTACACAATGCACATTATTACCCAGCAATCAATCAACAGTACTTATTTAAATAAATCCCAACTTCGTTAAACAGTCACTGCGATTTCTAGAAATACTCAAGACAAAGGTTTTTTGATTAAAGTTAATACAATAGTTTTTACATTTTTATTGTTGCTTTCGTTCGTTTTATTTACACTTTCAATGGCCACGACAAAAAACACATATAAAATATTCTTTAGCAATAAGTAAAAAATACATGGAAAAATACGCCACAAAATTTTGGTAAATGCTCGACACAAATACCAAAAAAAAAAAACAAAAAAATTTGCCGTTTACAACGACACCGTACTATAGGTCATCTCTATACGATCATTCAATATGTACATATGTTTATATGGAAGTTAAAATGTTGTTGTAACCTTTGCTGAAGAGAGAGTTAGCTCTATGTCGATCTGTATTCCCTGATCATTCCCAAAAGACCTTTCATATTTAACAGAATCACAGATTATCAATTTAACAAAAAAGAAAAATAAACAAAATATAATTACAAAAAAAAATACAAAACAAATATACGAATTGATTTAACATTCATATCTATTATTTTCCTATTTTTTTCTATGGCAACTTCTATATCATCGTTGAGTTTTCGGAAAAAAAACATTCTGATTGCTATCAAAAAATTGAAATTTACAAAATATTTGTTTGTGCCAGACTAGATCTTCCACCGAAATCAACTAGTAAGAACAAATTGTTGATCAACATCTCACACAGTTAGGATTTGGAAAGTTCAGAAATAAATTTGTACATTGAATTCGAAATTTTTAAAATGGAAATGGTTTCAATAAATTTCTTGTAGATCCATTTGGATCATAAAAACTAACACTATATATGAAGATCCACTGGATGATTGTGTGTGTGTGTGGGTGTGAGTGTGTGTGGTTGCCTGAAATTTGTATGTCTGTCTCTCTTTCTCTCTCTCTATCTCTCTCTTCCCTTTGTCTTACTATTTTTGTTCACTTATATTCGAATTGTGCAAATTTGAGATTCCGGCTCGAATGTGTGGTAATTGGGAGTTTCTATCTCTCTCGCTCTCTCTCTTCCGTCTCCCTTACTTTCACTGTCTGTGTTTTCTCTCTCTCTCTCTCTCTCTCACCCTCTCTTTACGTCTCGCTCTTACACTCGCTTCGGCTTGCTAACGATCGTATAGTTTAAGCCGTTGTAGCTGCGATGATCTAGGGCGGCGTCGTTGCTCTTGTTTGTTGTGGGCGTGGCAGCTGCTCTCGCTATGCAAATGTCCGCAGCGTTTGCATTGCTGTTGCTGTTACTATTAATATTATTATTGTTGTTGTTGCTGTTGTTGGCGGGCAGTGTATTCGTAGTCGTACTGTTATTATTATTATTAATATTACTGTTATTATTATTATTATTGGCGTTGTTGTTGTTGTTGCTGCTGGTGCTGGCAGTGTTGGATTTGCGAAGGACCCCGTAGCCAAGATGACTGTCGTCGGCCTTGCGAAAACTTTCGGTATCTGGACTAGCAATCAGTTCGTATTCATTCGGCGGCGGTGGACTGCAGCGCACTCGATTCGTTGGCAACGTAACGTTCACAATGGTCTTGTAGCCACTGGATGTCTTATTATTGGGCGAAAGGAAATCCAAGCGATCATAGTTGGAGTCCGTTGAAATGACGCCCACGGCCACGCCTTCTCCAATATCAATGTCAATTATTTTAGGTGTGGTCGCGCTGCTGCCGCTGCCGCAGCTGCTGTTGCCGCTGTTAATAAGTGTCAGATCTTTGCGCTTATCACGCTGCGACTGCGAACGCTGACGCACAAAATCACTGTCGCAGCTGAGGGCGGAGGGAATGCGTTCACAGTGGCGCACATCGCCAACGCCACGTGTCTTCCAGGCATCGGTTATGTTCTCAATGCACTCATAGTCACGCTCAAGCGTCAGCTTGCCGCAGCTCTCATTGCGCAGCGGCAAGTCTGGGGGACTCCCACCTCCACCGCCACCACCACCAGTACCACGCAATGGATCGGGTGATCCAGGCTTGAGTATCACAGCCGAGCCGCTGTTCTTGCTGTTGACATCTGATGGCGATGATGTCGTTATGGCAACCGGTTCATATTTCACAATATTCTTGTATTTATCACATTGCTGAGTTTGGCCTGCAACCGAAACCGATCCCGATCCCGACACACTTGCTGTGCCTGCTCCCGGTCCAGCTCCTTGTGCTGGGCCAATGGCGACGCCAACGTTAAGCTTCTCCAACGGTGTAGGTAACTTGCGTGGCGGCTTATTGGGAATGTGCTTGACAATGGCCTGGAAGGTTGGCACAGACAAGCTTACACTGTTATTGCCATTCGCCGAAAAGTTATTCAACGAATCGTTGGAGCTGATGAAGCCCCGCAGTGAGATGCAACTTTGCGTTGAATTGATTTCAAATTCACCCGCCATATGATTGCTCGACGGCGATGGGGGCAACGGACTCCTTGAGCCTGGCTCCATGCAGGCTGCCGCACTGAATTGATTCTCGCCGCACTCCATGCTGCTAAGGCTGTCGCCGCTAATGAGCTTCTTCATTGACTTCATTTTGGCGGACATGCAACGGAACACCTCCTGCGGATTGGTGTGATCCAGCGTGAAGACTCCCTCGCCGGTTGTGCACTTTCGTCCCGCCTCGAATGTGAACTTGCCATCACGATAGCCGTATTTGCGTATGAATCGATACGGCCACATGGCGATCGTTACATTTTCCAATTTCAGTTGCAGCTCAGTCGGTGTCATCTGCAGCATATACGTGCGCGGCTCAATGTTGCACCTGATTGACGCCTCCGAGGGTATCAGCGTTATTATAAACAATCCGTCCTGTATCGAATAAACGAGAGGGAAACCTTGAGCAATTGTGCAAATATTTACTTGGAAATAGTATAAATTGATCGTGTATTTAGCCAGAAATTGTTTATGATATGTTCCGAGAGAACCGGAGAACCGAGACGGAGTATCTGATGATTCGCGATAACTAAGGAATATATTTAAACAACGATCAGATTGACAAAATAAAACATAAACAAAACACAGCTGTAATACGATCAATTTGCACTTTAAACATGAATCAGGCCTGACACTTCCCCCCGTCGTTCTTCCCTCACTCAAAACTATCAAATTTCCTATCGAGTAATTCGTTTTTCTAGTTACTTATGGTAGGCCTTGTTGTTTTTTTATTTGTTTTGTTATTTTATATATATATATTTTTGATTGTTTACAATTCGAAATTCGATGTTGGCACTATGGATCAGCCTCAGAATGCAAATCAGGCACAGAATAGCACTGAGATTAAAGTGCAACGAAGCTGGCTATCAATACTGGTAGCAAAAAAATACCTGCGGGATCACCTGGAGAACACAAGACGTCTGTTGTTGAAGGAATGCGATAGAGAAAAACGCATAGAGGGAACGGATCTTCTGGCACTCAAGCCAAATACAAATGAACTGATTACTGAAAATGTCGAGAGTCTTAAAGCGTTGCAGCGTGAACTCGAACTATCTCATTTGTTTATGAATCCTCGCCCTGCCAACTATGACAGCAACAATGTGAGCTCCCATGACGGGTTTATTGAATCAGATAGGGCCAATCCATACACTAACCAAATGGTACTAGTAAATATGGATACACTAATCGAGGTTTCCCCAGAAGTCTGGCAAAATGTGAAGACACCTAAGAGAATCGACTACCTGGACACAATATACCAAATGATTTGCCAAAATGTTTCACCCGCAATAACCATTAAAGTCGATGACAATCGATTCTATTGTCATTCCATGTTGTTGTCCACCCTCTCCACGTACTTTAGCGATTGCAAGGGCATCATGACTGTAGCCTTGCCCAGTAGCAAGGTATCCTCACGAAATTTCATCAGTATCTGCGGCTGGACCCTGGAACCAATAACTCTGGTAACAATGGGCGATCTAATGGGACTCATTCGTGCAACAGACTATTTGGAATTGAGCGATCTGTACAAGGAGTGCACGGAATTGATCTACGAATTGTTATCCTCCAAGATAAATTTCCTTTCAATCTTCACAATTGCAAGCTCAGTCTATCCCCGTTTGGCATTCGAAATGTTTCCCCAATTCGGACAATATTGGATGCCGTTCGTGACTAGTACAGATTTTTTGGAGCTCAGCTATCATGATCTCAAGCATTACGTCCTAGATGCAAATGTAGCGGTTAATTCCAATATAGAAGTGTTCTATGCAATAATAAATTGGTTGGATTGTCAGTGGGATCGACGAAAACGATATGTCTGGCAGCTGATGGATGTAATAAAATTGGATACTTTGCCTCATGCATTCCTCTTAACCTTTCTAATGCGAAAAGATGGTCCAGACTCTTTTCAATGGCTCGTTAGAGATCGTCATATGCAGGTGCTTATTAAACAGAGTCTTAAGAAATCGTGAGTATTGAGTGCGCAATAAACGATGGAAATACCTAATTACTTGCTTCCCTAGATACAAAAAGAAGGACAAATTTGTGATTGGCAATGGTGCACACAAAAATCACATGATCTACGATCCCTGCTGCAAGTACCATCACAGTAGAAAATGTGAGAGACCACGCTACGTGACCTACAACCAGTTCATGGAATATTTGTCATTCGTGAAAGCCGATCCCGTGTCGTTTATGGATCGAGTTCAACCCCACTCTGAACCGAGCATTGTCTGTTGTTCATATGAGGCCCTAATTTAGTAATATCTATTATAACTTTTCGATATTTTAATACATGGTTTTAGTATAGTTTTCCGTTGCCTTTTCCCTGTGTGGCCCTAGGGTTCCCTAAGAATGGTTCGTATATAGGATTCACTCACAAATGAACTGCAATACAGATCGTTATCCTCCTCGATGGCACCGTGGGCGGCATGAAGACCGCTGTTGTCGCAAAAGGCGACTGTCTGCAGTGCGGTCACCCAATCCTTGAGCTCCTCATCGCTGTTCGTATTCAGGGTTAATTGACCGTTACGTTTGACAATCTGGATGAGGTTTGCCGGCGGCGGCTCCTGTGTAATCTTCACACAATTCTCAAGAGTAAAGATTTTTGGATTCTTATCGTCTTTGTTCTCGCAGATCTCCAGGCGTGCAATGCCATGACGACTGGCTTTGAATAATAGGCAATAACGGCTGCATGATTTCTGCGAATGCAAAGAGAAACGATAAAATATTAAGACATACGAGTATTAATCAAGTCCGTTGTAAGTAATATCCTTAGATCTATTATATACTCGATATAAAATTATTGATCGTCTACTACCGACTTTGCTGAACTTTTCGAGCAAATCTCGTAGGTTTCTCTTGCTTTGTAAGTTTGCCGCCCCCTCCCCCAACATTTTTAATGTCGTGCTAATCAAATTTTTGATGATATTTCAAGTGTTACTTACATAATATGAGTACACACACAGAGGCCCATCTGATAGGGGGCCCTTCCTTATCCCCCGGTAATCATATGTATGTATATGGGCGCAGCGATCTATACAATTCACAATTAATGCGTGCTCAAGAATTTCCTGCCATATGGGGATAATGTACTATATGTATGTATATAAATACGACACCACAAAACATGGATGAGTCTTCCCCCCACCCTCCCCAAAAACAACCGTCATCTATACAGCAAGCATACACATGCTGTGTACGTGTTTGTGCGCCTGCGTGCGTGTGTGTGTACGTGTGCTTGTGTGTTAGTCTCTCAGGCGCGCACACGCAAATCGAAAATATGTTCGGCTCGCCGTTTGGCATGTTTTCTCCCTCTTTCCCACACCTTATGCTACTCATTTGTATGCAACAAGTATGCAGATGGAGACATCTAGACGCAAACACACACACATAAGAGCATACACGGACACATACGGACAGGGCACACTCAGATACACACATGCAAGGCACACACACACACACACACCAAAGCAAGCACATGCACACTCACACTCACATGGTGAGTGTCCTGTTTTAATACGCATTTGTCAAAATTTTTAAAATCTTCGTTAATATTTCGGCAACTATTCCATATTAAATAGTATTTAAGGGATATTTTAAATCGTTGGCAGGCACTTTCTTACCTTTTTCGAGATACGATTTAGCGAAAATCCAGTTGGAACATTAAGATATCCAGCCAAAACAGGTATTTCAACATCCATTCTGTTGTTGAGCCCCGATGCCGTTGCCGATGCTTCTGCTGTGTTTGCTATTCAATTGGCCAAAACAAGCGTTGATCTCGTTTTCATATAGATATATGAGCAAATTGTGTTTGTAATTGTTGCTTTTGTTTTGTGTTATTGTTTCTGTTGGCATATGTAGCTAGAGATTCACACTTCATATTTACATTTGACCGCAACAAAATAAACGCAGCCAGTCGCAGGCCTAAAATTCGAGCAACTTTATTTATTTATGCGCTTTCAGAGCTGCATTCGCTAAGCTGCAATCGAAATCAATACAATCGAATGCAAAGATCGATAGCGATATATTACACAGCGCACGCATGTACACAGTTAATTGAAAATCACACTCTTAAAAATACTCTACTGGTTTTATAATTATCACATATAATTATTATAACAATTAATACAATATTTTTAAAGAAAGAATATACCCCCATTGGTGCACATACATTGTGAATGCGCTGAGTGTAACAAATATATCGATGGTTAGCATATCGATATATCGTTGCAACGAGGTGACTAGCGCTGCCAACCGGCTGCAGTTTGTTCATATATTTATAGCCGCTGTGAATGGCAAAAACAATAACTTCGAGATACTGGAAAAGTGTAAATTGTGCAAAATATTAATAAATAAACGATGGCACACGACCGAGAGGTGCTGCGCATGATATGGGAGGGACAAATTGGAATTTGCTTCCAAGCTGACAGTGATGAAATAGTCGGCATCAAGCCAGAACCCTTCTATCTGATGGTCTCGCGTCTCAGCTATCTGCCTCTGGTTACAGACAAGGTGAACAAAACAAAACAAACCAAAGCAGAGCAATGCATGAGAAATGCAAACAATGTGTGACGTTTCTTTATACACTTCCAGGTGCGAAAGTATTTCACCCGATACATTGCCGCCGAGCATCAGGACGGCGCCGTCTGGTTCGATTTCAATGGCACGCCCCTGCGCCTCCATTATCCAATAGGTTAAACAACAAAAAGGGTTCAAGAAGTTCCAATTGTAATGCAATTTGTCTTTTCCCTCTCTCTGTCTCTTATTCTATTGGTAGGTGTTCTCTATGATCTGTTGCATCCGGACGAGGATAGCACACCCTGGTGCATTACCATACACTTCTCCAAATTTCCCGAAGACACACTAGTCAAACTGAACACAAAGTATAACCAACAAATTCCTTATTATATTAGTATATCATATTAACGTGCGTTGTATGTGTTTGCAGAGAACTGCTGGAATCACATTATCTGTCCTGTCTAAAAGAGGCCGATGTGCTAAAGCATCGCGGTCTCGTCATCTCTGCCATGCAAAAAAAGGATCACAATCAACTCTGGCAGGGCCTGATCAATGATAAGTTCGATCAGTTCTGGGCCGTCAACAGACGCCTCATGGAGCCCTACAGCGACCAGGAGTCTTTTAAAAACATTCCAGCGCGTTTCTACTTCGATGATGTAAGTGCAACTGATGCTCCGCAGCCCATAGGCCTGATAAGTAGAATCCTTGATTAGAAGAAATAGTTATATGATCATAAGATAGGGTATATGTGATGCCTCACAGATATTTTCTTGTGTACTGACACAACTTGTAGGAGATTATCTCATGTTGTACATGATTTCATAGGTGAAATACCGCAGAGTCAGTATTGTATTGTAAGGGCAGCTTGTTGTAGAAGATTATTCCACGGCGAATACAGTATATTACGGTATACATAGCATACTTTATACAGCATTGTATTGTCACGATGTTGACAGTATAATAAAGCACTTATAGTAGGGTATGGTGTATGTATTAGAATGTGCATAGTATAGCACATGCAGTATGGTATATACAGCATTATAGAACTATAATTTATTCTTAAATCACCGACTGACTGATCCATCAGATTTCTTATAGTTCTACTGAGTTATTCATCGAAAGAATCAGAGAAGGAGAGAGTGAGAGCAAACCAAAACTAGAGTTGTATAGAACAGGGTTTATGCTATAGATTATAGTAATTGCACGGTCAGGTTATTCTGCAATCAAGCCAGTTATTGTAACGATAATGACGGATTAACCGTCTGTTTGTGCGCCCCTGATAATTATATATTTCCTTGCTTTCATTTCAACACTCAATAGGATTTCACGTATGTGCAAAAACTGATTTCGCCGCTTAGCGAGAGTGGACAAAAGAAAACCCTGGCCGACCTAATGGCCGAATTATCGACACCTGTGCGCAAAGCAGGTGAGTATAGTGTGCATAAGGCTCGAGATTCAAGATCTGCATGACGGATTTTCCGGCTATCAATAACCGCAGGCATTGGGGGCAAGGGGCAAGGAGCGCATTCCTCTGATGATTCCTATAGCATCCCTTGGCGAGAGACGAGAGACGCTTCTCCCTCCCTCTCTCCTTCTCCCTCTCTCTCTCTCTCTCTCTCTCTGCCCTTATGTCGATTTATGCTGGCTGCCTGAGTGTCTGCGGCATTCGTTAGAAAAGAAGGCCAAAAAAAGGTGCCAGTCAGTCTGGCCGAAACGGCGGCGTCGCTGACTTATTTATTTTTCCATTGAATCGAACAAAAACGAAGCCGACGAAGAAGGGAGAGACGAGGCAAGAAGCAACAAGCATGAAGCAAGAGAAGCGACCCTGCGGCACTGCCAATCATTCTTCAATTCATCAATGTCGCTTTGCTGCTCGCAAGGGAGAACAACAAAAATTATTGAACAATAGCCCCAGGCAGTCCCAGTGCCTCAAATCTCCTCTGAAAGATCGAGCTGGCCCGAGAAGACCGTGCAACACCGTGCGGGCCGTGCAGGTTGCCTGTTAGACTTTTCTCCCTCCATTCAGGCTGGCCAACAGAGAGTATGCGAGGGAGGGGGAGAGAGATAGAAGAGATGAATTTTCCAACAATCGAGATGAAAAAGCAAACCCCGAGGAGTGGGCAACAATGAAAAGTGCGTGTGGATTTTCGTGGCAAGTTGAACGTTGAACGTTGCAACGTCGCTGCTGGAATCCAACTGACCTGCGGCGCCGGCGACAGGCGCAAGCGACAGACAGAGAGAGAGCGACACAGTATCTCTCTCTTATACACACACACACACACCCTCACTCACTATGTGTGTGTGTGTGTGTGTGTGTGTGTGTGTGTGCGTCGTGTCGCAGTGGCTTAGGTGCAATAATAGCATTGGGAATTCCATAGATAGACAAAAGGCGGAACTAAATACCTGCGGCTGGGATTTACGAATTACCACGTGAAGGGAGGATCTGCCAGGCAATTGTATTGCTCTCCCCCTCAGTCTCTCTCACACTCTCTCTCTCGCCCTCTCTCACTCTCTCACTCTCCTGCTAAACAATTGCCAATACATTCGTTGCAGGCTGGGCAAGGCTCTTTCATTCTTTCATTGACAAGCATCGCCTCCTCGAGTGTCCTCGCCAAGTGCCAGTCATGCTCAGCTCATCCCATCCCTTGTGGCACTTGCAACGCGGTGCACGGTGCTTGCAGCTACCTTCGCATCTGTTTTCCCTACAGCAGGTTCCCTCTGTGTGCCTCTGGTATTTCCCAAATGCTGCACACACACACACACACACACATACACACACAGAGAGCAAGAGAGACTGTGTCCAAGGTGTGAAATTTTTATTTGCATGCATATTTCAGCCAAAAACGTAACCAAATCGGAAATTCCCGTTTGGAAAAGGTGAGAGATTCTGGAGAGACAAAGATCCTGCACCATGGATACCTTTACGGCGCGGCACAACACGTATTTTCCCAAAGGTCATCCAACGTGACAGTTGCAGTTGCAGTTGCAGCAAATGCTCGACCTTGAGCATTCATGCTCGCACACCCGCGCACACACACACATACAGATACTTGCCCACCCCTTGTTTAGATTGTGTATTAGGCTAGCTTAACCCTCGAGCAAGTGGCTTAAGTGGGCCACATGGATCAGTGCAGGGTCGTTGCAAGGCTTAGTTGCAAGTTAATTCCCCTTCTGGGATAGTCTGCTAGTGTGCCCCGCTCGTAAAAGGGGCTAGCAATGCCAAACAGATCAGAAATCTGATACTGAATGTCGTTTCTTTCATCTCTACGGGAAATTAATGCAACAACCTAAAAAAACTCGGAGATCTCTTTCATACATGACACCATTTATATATACTACCTATTGGGAGTAAAACCCTGCAAGAGTTATGTTGATATCTCTAGTTCATTTGAATCAATTTCACAGAGAATTGAAGAACTTAGGGATCGCAAATTGATTTCAATTTGATGTATTTCTTCAAAACTTTAAAAATATGATTTCATTATAATACATTTACATCTGAGAAGTTCTTAGAATATCGCAAAAAATCAATATTAATAATTTGGCTTAAATGCTGATACTATAATAGCTCATCAACGCATTTATGTACAATAATCTATATTTCATTCATTTTTTAGGTTATCTTTTTTCACTTTTGTAATTTATAGACCATTATCTGTAAATCCTGAATTACCACTATCAGGATATCCTGAAAATGGTCAAGTTTCGACAGTTATAAATTTTGGTTTGACTTTAAATTTATAGGTTTAATAATCTTCGTTGGGTTTTTTGTTCTCTCTCTCTCTCTATATGATCTTTTCTCTACATATACAGTGTATCGACTAATTCTTTGCAAAAGAAAAAATACAATGAATATTTACGTTTAAATTAGTTTTTTATCGAAATAATTGGGGTTTCTTAATTTATTTTTTTACTAAATTATTAGATAAAGAATTGTGAGCTAATGTGCATCAACAAAAATACAAAATTCTTATTTAATCTTAGCAAAATCAAAAAATCTTAAGTATCCGTAATGCAAGGATACAAAAAAATCATTTGATCTTAAGAATTTATAATGCGTTCCTTTGTGTTTTCTATAGGATCTTAAGTAATAATATTTAAAATTGATGCATTGAATTGATGTATGCAACAATTAAATATGCAATATACTTTTAATAATATATTTGTATGATATTTTCAATATATTCATTTTGCAGCAAAAAGTTAATAGAAACGTTTATAGAGTTTCCTAATGTTAGGCGCAAACTTTAATTCAAAAAATCAATGGATTTTTTATTCGATTCAATTTACAGCTAATTGTTAATCTGGCAGAGTCTGTTCTTTCAAGTCTCCACTATATGATGATTATATATGTATGTATATATGTATGTGATGCCCGATTTTTGTGAACATTAAATTCATTCTTGGTTTTCTTTTTTGAATAAACGCGTCTTTCTCTCTCTTCCATTGAGTAGTAGAAACGTCTCGAGATCACAGAAATAGTCGCCGTCGAATTTCGGTTGTTTTTTCTTGTTTTCTTTTTGTTTGTGTTGTTTTTTCTTCTGATTTTCGCAAAATTCAACGAATCGGACGCAATTGAAGATTAAACATAAAACCCCAATGCAGATGAGGATCTATATAGATGTATGTATGGTACATACATATATTGTATATTCACTCCCCATGCCACACGCGTCCATTAGCTGAAACGCATTCAATGAATATGTTTATGCGTGCTACCCCACCGTACCCCCAGCCCCTCTTCCCCCCGCGGCGTGCCGCCAGCGCTGCCCCTCCTAGTGCAGTGAGTTGTTTATAGTTGCGCGTCTAACATCGCTTGTAATGCTGATCCCTCTCTGACTCCCCCCTCTCCGCCGTCTCTGGCTATTGCAGTTTTTGGTGTAAAGAAGAAAGAAGCGTTTGGCTGCCATCGTTTGCATCCGCATCCGCCATGAAACACCCACAAATCACATTCAAAACGTGGTCAACTGTCGGCGGGTTGTTGCGGCCACTTGCACGCACGTACATGTGCGTGCATGTCTGTGTGCGTGTGTGTGTGTGTGTCTGTTTGTATTTGTAATGCGTGCATTTTCATAGAAAATTTGTATTTAAATTGAAATGAATTTCAAATATACAATGCAGTCGTCGTGGCGTGCTTCAAAGTCGATGCCATTCCAAGAAATCAAAAAAACACCAAAGCAACAACAACACAAACAGCAACGCTAAAGCAACAACAACAACCAGGCGAACACTACAGTCGGGGAGCCCGATAGCAAGATACCCTTCTTCCAGTTTTGATATACACTATCAAGTGCAAACACAATTTCTTCTTCTGCCTATTGCTTTCTCACTCTAACACACATATGCAGGCAGTCAACTTGGGGCAATATCTTCTATGTTTATTGTCCGATCAGATTGAAATTTGGAGAAGGTCTAGTTATAATAGTCACTTAAGTATATGACAAAGTCAGAAAGTATCTTTTGTATGTCGCTTGGAAATCAAATTACAAAATTGAATTGATAATTTTCTATGGG
The DNA here is from genome assembly GCA_018904035.1 of Zaprionus ornatus. Lineage (NCBI taxonomy): Eukaryota > Metazoa > Arthropoda > Insecta > Diptera > Drosophilidae > Zaprionus > Zaprionus ornatus. Next base: position 27,062,419 of record JAEIFZ010000001.1, read on the forward strand.
CGGGGGCGTGGCACTCAACATTTAAGATAAACTTGAGCTACACGGGATGCACAGGAACTTTAATGCAAAACTTGGTGTCTCTAGCTTTTATAATAGCTGAGATATGCGTGCTTACACAGACAGAGAGACGGATAGACGGACAGACAGACAGACGGATAGATGGACAGACAAACGGTCAGACACACAGACGGGTGGACAGACAGACAGACAGATAAACAGACGGACAGACAGATAAACAGACGGACAGACAGACGGGTGGACAGACAGACTGGTGGACAGACTGAGAGACGGACGGACAGGCAGCGTCTGACAGCCAGATAGACATGCAGACAGACTCAGCTCAATCGACTCGACTAGTGATCATGTTCAAGAATATATATACTTTGTGGGCTCTGCCACGCCTACTTATGCCTGTTGCATACATTTCCACAAAGTTAGTATACCCTTTTCTGAGCCTCACAGGGTATAACAAGGCGGCAAGAATGCATTGCTTTTGGGCAGCGCTGCCGCGCTTCTGCTACTGCGGCGGCAGTATCTTTTTTGCTTTGCTTTGCTTATGTTTTTTCTCTCTTCTTTTTTGTTTTTGTGCATTGCGTGAGCGGCAGCGGCAACGGCAACGGCAACGGCGGCGGGGGTAACATAGGCAGCGGCGTTTTCATGATTTGCCGCCGGCTGACGGCGAATTTAACTTTGGCGTTCACCGGAAAGAAGCGTCAGCAGCGACGTCGACGCGTCGTCGGCGTTTTGGCTTTTTGGCTTTCTGAATGCTCGCCTCACAGGGTGTAACAAGGCGGCAAGAGAATCTAAGAATCCTCAAAAATAAGCATGAAAAAAATGCATTGCTTTTGGGCAGCGCTGCTGCGCTTCTGCTACTGCGGCGGCAGTATCTTTTTGCTTTGCTTTGCTTATGTTTTTTTCTCTCTTCTTTTTTGTTTTTGTGCATTGCGTGAGCGGCAGCGGCAACGGCAACGGCGGCGGGGGTAACATAGGCAGCGGCGCTTTCATGATTTGCCGCCGGCTGACGGCGAATTTAACTTTGGCGTTCACCGGAAAGCAGCGTCAGCAGCGACGTCGACGCATCGTCGGCGTTTTGGCTTTTTGAATGCTCGCACTCACGCACACACACACACACGTACGTTCGTCTTGGTTCTCTTGGCTGCTGCTGCTCTCTCTCACTCTCTCATGAATGTTTGCGCTCTCTTTGCGTACATGCAATGCACGCGTGTGTGTGTGTCTGTGTGTGTGTGTGTGTGAATGTTTGCACTTGTATTTGTGTAGGCTGCTCTCGAATGTGTGAAAAGGAAGTTCTGAGATATCACCTCCGCTTATTTGTATTTTACACCTCCACACACAACTTCACCTCCACCTCCGCGGCCAGTTTTGCCCTCGTCGTCATCATCATTTTCACCTTGCCGTTGCTGTTGCCGTCGGAAATCGCACCTCACGCTCGCTGGCTCGCAGCTTCGTTGCGCTGCGTCGCGTCGTTCTGTGTGTGTTTTATCACTTGCTCCGTCTCCCCCTCTTCCCTTCCCATTCCCCTTCCTCTTGCCCGTCGCCCTCGTCGTATGTTTTATGGTCAGCAGTTTCGGCAGCCGCAGCTGCTTCTCCATCGTTCTCCCTTGCACTTGCCCTGGCTCGCATTTCCTCTCTGTCACTTGATCTCTCCATCTCTGTCACTCTCCCTCTTCTCATTCTTTTTCTCCTCTCCTATCGGGGCTCGTCTCGTCGCGTTGCTGTTGCTGTTGCATTTGCCACCTTTGCATTTGCTTAGTCCCATTTCGACACATTTTCGTTTGCATTTCGTCAATCAGACAAACAATGCACAATGCAAGCAGGACCCTCTCTCCATCTCCCTCTCTCTTCCTCTTCCTCTCTCTCTCGCTCTACCTTTTGTGTGTGCGTGTGTGTGCATGAGAATTGCTTGTGCCACGCCCTGGCATTTTGGGTGGGCTACGCTAAGCGGCAGCTGCAGCTGCAGCTCAAGCAACAAGTTGATCCTCTGGTCCGTTAGTTCTGTGATTGTTCCATTAGGATCGGTTATTAGCAAAGCGAGCTTAAAGCTCTCTCTCTCTCTCTATATATGTATATATATATATCTGTCTATCTCTCTCCCTTTCTATGTGCTAAAATTGACCGATCAGAAGAGCTTTGTCGATCTATATACATATGAATGTCTACATATACATACATATATATGTATATATACTTTGTGCCAACAAAAGAACAGGCAAAAAAGAAGAAGGCATAGCTGACAACAGCTCAGTTGATATGCATACATTTATACCTATGTATTGTATATCCTATATCCGTCTGTATGAACACCTAGATCTATGTGACTATAAGTGCTAGGACTACCAAATGTGAAGTCAACATGTCTTATTATTGTCCGCAGATAAAGCTTGCTTCAGACTTTGATCCCACCCCCTATTGCCCCCAAAAATCGATAAAAATTCGAAATGCAAGTACGTTTATTTTGGATATATACAATAGTTAACATCATCCAAATAATGTCTCAATTTGGTTGTGAAGAAGAAATAACTCTAGTGGGTAAATAGATTTTTCAGGTGCACCTGCATGTATGCAATACAAAATTGGTATATGATAAGATGAGAAGCGGGTATATAACAGTCGAGAATAACACTCGACTAGCTTTATTGATTGTATTTCTCGATATAATTTGCTACAGAATGCAGATCCAAGGCATAGCTCTATACATATCTCTCTCTTTCCTTCACATTTCGCCTTTCAAATGTACACTAAACAGTCGCCCGATTGGAATTTTCTTTCACCAAAATTGATATATTCCCCAAATGTTAGGGCCCCTCTCCTTGCCGCACCTTCGCTTCCTGTTGTTCTGATCACGTATTTACGTCTCCTCTGTTCTGATCCAAAAAAAAGAATGAACGAGCGAAAGAAAATAAAGAACTGGCTAGTCAACAGTTTCTGTTTTAATTACGGTTTTGTCTTTCGCCTTTGTCGCCGACTCAGAACTTCCTCCCCCTCTGAAGTGAAACGAATTTCGTCAACATTGTTGCCACATCAAAACAAACTGAAACCCCAATTTCATAGTGGGGGCGTAGGAGGAGAAGCAATGGCAAATTTCATAAAGCTCTGGAAAAAGCAATTGATTAGCAGTTTTTAATGGCGTCACTGAACTGCGAAATGAAAATATGCAATCGATATCTTGGTTTCGTTGGCTGGTTGGCTGACCGGAACTCGGCCATGTGGCCCGATCGAGTCAAATGATATTGCGCCAATACACGATCGATCGTAAACAAAGATAAGAGATCAGAAGAGGGACGAGTGGCAAACAATAGAAGCTCTGCTAATGTTTTAGCAACCTTTTCAGATCGATTGAGAATATTGAGAAAGCGTTTGGAAAAAGTCTGAGATAGACAGTTCAATATATGAGGATGAATATTAAAGTATCAGATTGAGTTCTTGGGATATTGAGAGAAGAAAGATCATGAGCTAAAAGCCTCTCGCTAGTAATGATCCTATCCTAGAGCCATCAAGATATGCCAAGATGAGATAGTTGTTGAGAAATCAATAGAAGAAATTCCAAGAAGCACCAAGAGAGAGTGGAAGAGAGAGAGAGAGAGGGTGGAGTGATATAGTCCTTGGCCGATCGATAAAAGAAAGCTCTCGATAGAATATATGTTATCTATGCACTTTATAAGGACGAGTAATTATTTCTCGGCTTAAAAGAAAATCAGCGAGAGAGAGAGAAACAAAGATCGAAGATCAATAGAACAAGATGAAGAGCCACAAAAAGAGAGAAAGAAAGAGAAAGTGGAGTGCTTAGCGAAGCCTTGGGAAATCGATAAAAGCAAGATCAAGATAGAATGTATGTATGTATGTGATCATAGAGGGAAATACAATTCCAGGTGTGATCTATGTACTTTATAGGGATAAGTAATAATATCGTCTTAAAAGAAAAGGAGAGAGAGGCAAAGATTGGAGATCGATAGAAGCAAGATCAAGCGCCAAAAAGAGAGAAAAAAAGAGAGTGAAGCGACTAGCGACGCTGAGATAGTCTTGGGGAGAACGATAGAAGAAGAGCAAGAGCCATAAAGCTCTGGCTAATGCAGATCCTATCATAGAGCAATCAAGATGTGCCATATGAACATACATATATGGCACATGAGTAGGCGCAACTTAATCAGTTGTGCGCATGGGATCAATAAACAGATCAAGAGCCAACGATCAGTTGGCAATCTAACACGTGACGGGCCGCGAGAGAGGGATGGGGAATGAAGGCAGGCCAACTGGGATGTGGGGGGGGGGGGGGGGTGAGAGAGGGTGGGTGGGTTGGATTGGAAGTCGAGCAAGACCTTTAGCATATCAATGTTATATGTGTAGTTGGATTTTATTGGTTTATAGAGCACAATCTATTAAATTATTATGATGATTGGGCTCGCTTATCAGATACGTTCGGCAATTCGCGCTGCAATGGTTTATTTTTAGGCGTGAGCTATGCGCCTCTCTCCGATGGAAATGACTCGCCGACCGCGACGACGACGACAGCAACGATTCGTTGTGGTTGCGTCGCGGTTGTTATTGTCGTGCTCTTGTCGCTTAGTCGCCTCGCTCGTCTTGTTACTGTTGCTGTTGTTGTTGTTGTTGTTGTTGTTGTGGTTGTTGTCGATAATAAAAATGGGATCAATAAATTGTCAGACTGTTTGGCGCGATTCTCTCTACATTGGCCCGGGGTGGCGCTTCAATTTTTTGTTCGATGTTGTTTTCATTATTATTGCGCTTGTTGTTGTCGCGCTTCTTGTTCTTCTTGCTGCTGTTGTTGTTGTTGTTGTTGCTTCAATCACGTGTCGGTAAGATCATAAAAAGCGTGTTATAAACTGTATGTTTTCAAAGCCCGCATGGTTAAAGGAAACCTGCTAGACGGTGTGGGAAACAAGCTGATCGGATCATGCATGCGGGTGCGAAGGAACGTTATATAGAACTGATCTGCCAGTTATCGGCTGAAGTATATATCACTTCAATGAACTTAGGTTTGAACTAGTAATGCACATGTGATAAAGAATATATATAAGGAACTTTATATAGAACTGATCTGCCAGTTATCGGCTGAAGTATAATATATATATTTTTAATCAACTTAGATTGGAACTAGGGATGTACCTTTGATGCAGGATATATCTCGATGTACTCCTACAAAAAGTGACTTTATATAGAACTTTCAATCAACATAGATTGCAACTAGTGATGCACATTTACTTTGCAGAAAGTAACATTATTTAGAGCAGATCTGCCAGTTATCGGTTGAAGTACATATATATCATTTCAATCAACTTAGGTTCAGTTCAACAGAACTGATCGACCAGTTATCGCCTGGAGTAAATACATGTACATACATATATCACTAACTAACTTAGTTTAGAATTAGATATACAGATTTAATGGAGGATATATCTCAATATTCTCATATAAATGCAACTTAATACAAAACTGATCTGCCAGTTATCGGCTAAAGTATATACACTCACTTTTCAATATACTTTGATTTGGATTAGATATACACATTTGATACGGGAGATAAGTCAATATACTCCTGTGTAAAGCAAGCTGGAATATGAATATATATTCTTCATCCACTTGAATTGGACTTGGATATACATATCTAATGCAGTAGATATCTCTATGTACGAACATATACTGAATAGTTGTCTCCACAGAGAGCAAACCCAACTGTCAAACCTGATGGGTAACTACAGGGTACCTCGTTCCATTGGGGAGCGTGAGCGCATAATTACTAAATAGAATCAAGCATGGCGTTGAAGAGGGTCAGCAGGAGCAGTAGAAGAGCGTTGGTGGGGTGGGGGGCAGGGGTGAGGTAGTTGAATCGTAACGCATAACGACAACGTATCGTACATCGTGCATTCAATACGTATGCGTCCTACTTGAACTCGGCTCGTTGCACAAATCTTATCTCTGGCCACACTCACTCGCTTCCCACTCTATGTAATCAGGCATTATCAGAGCGATACTTAGTACACACATACATATAGTGTATGTACAATATACATGCATATATAGTAGGCGATACCGAGAGTGTGTGTGTGAGTGTGTGTGGGTGTGTGTGTGTGTGTGCTACTTACTCGTGTCACTGTATGCTGGGCACAACTTTCAAGCCAATCTATAATTACAATAGCCCAGCTATAATTATAAATGACGAAAGTCACCAAAAAAATAAGAAAATAACCACAGCAAACAATGTACACAACAACTCAATGATCGTCCACTTGAGATTTGAGATTTGAGTTCATTCGAATAACGGTTGCAAAGTCTTTGCCCCTATAGCCGATAATGTTGGCCGTGATTTATATGGCAACCAGATGGCAAGAAGTACTCATATAGTAGGCCTAAATATAGCCAGGTGGGCGCCAATATAACTGCTGTTTTACCTCAAACCTGATTAGGTTTTATTGATCGATAAGTTATCGATATAGAAATTGCAATAAATTCCATCACTGAATTTTCATTATTGAAAAATCGTGACATAATGAAAGACATTGATAACAGATTGTGGTGGCATGGCTTTGAACTTAATCTTGTCATCGCTTGTATCGATAACTAATCGTGTTCTTAAGCTTTCTAGATATGCATAATTTGACTAAGCTGAAACTTATAACTGAACTTTCGATAAAAATCGATTACTTAAAAGCCGATAACAACCAGAGCAATGTGGTCTACAATTGCTAGCTCACTGACCATACTTTAATTGTAAAATGATAATAAATTGCATTGAAATCGATAAATTTAACCACATCGCGCATTACCCCATTTTCTGTCTCTTTACAGTGGGCTTCCGCACCCACGGCATCGATCTGCACGAGGAGACGCAGCTACAGTGGATGTCCGAGCATTTGAGCTATCCTGACAATTTTCTGCATTTATCGGTGGACTACGAGAACGTTTTAGCCTAATCCCAGGGCAGCAATCGATATATATATATCATCCTACTACAATATACTTACATTTAAATAAAACTTAGCGCTAGTTACTTAGTTAAGCTCAATGTACAACCATATTTATGCAATAATATACGTATGTATGTGTCTATATATATATCTGTATATCTATATGTATATATAGATCGACTAGCTTGTTATTAGCATTTATAACGTAACGCATGTTGTTCGACCAAAAAAAAAAGAAGAAATTAAAGAAAGACATAAAGGAAAAAAGAAACTCAAGAGATTTACACGTCAATTCGATCGATCATTTCTCGTATTTATTCTCGCATTATTCTCCCGACAGGCAGTTCGTGCTATTTATAAGCCCTCCGCGACGAGTCAAATCGATCGGGCCCAGGAAGTCGATCTACAATACGAACTGTACGCACCCTAGGCATATCGAGGGGAAAATAACCCATAAACGGTTATCAATTTCAGCAAATACAACAATGTTGCCCATTGTGCCGACAATACTATACACTATATGCAGCTATTATAATAGCTCGATCTTTACGTTACTTATGGTGTGCGTTCTCCGGATCGAAGTACTATATAACTAAGCTCTCATTCGTTCTGTTAAACCGAAACTATGCAAGCATAAAGTCGGCATAAATATATGATCTAAATTGATAAACCTATGCGAACTTTATACTGTCTTAATTGATAAACCTAAATATGATTTTAAATTGATAAACCTATTCGAGCTTTATACTTATATATTTCTATATTCAATAAGAATTCATACATATATAGTATATATATATATATATTTGGTATCTGCTTAATTATAGTGTTCCATTTACATAAATATCGTCGTCGGGTTGCTTTATATACATTGTATACCTCAGGGGAAAACCCGTATACCCCCTGGGGAAGAGTGCAGGCATATACTATCATTATATATACATAGATCAGTGTACATATACGATACATGTACTTAGATACGACTGTGTGTGTGTGTGTCATTCAGTCGCGTTCGCTGGGTTCATTGATTAGGCCACTCGCGATTTTTATCCGCTGTCAAGATAATGGCGACCTTACACAATATTCCAGCGAGTTGCGAGCTTTTTTTCGCCTTCACTTTGCCTTGCCTTAGCCACCTCGCCTCGCATTGTTTCCCGTCGACTTCAGATTGTTTTCATTAATTATTTGAAGAGCATCGATTTGAAAATGTCACACACAACTCTCGGCGAATCGATTTCGATTCGATTTTTGTCTGTCTCCGGCGGCGGCTCTAAAAATAGTCAACGACACTTGAGAATGATTAATTCGATTATGATTATGATTTCGATTATTATTATTATTTATTATTTATCTTGGTCGTTAAGTGAAATGGAAAGTAAATACCCCTGCCTTTGCTGTTGCCCTGTGCAAATGTCGGGCAAACGTGCGCACACAGATACGTATATATTGTAGAACAGACAGATATATATATATACATATATATATGTAGAGGAAAATTAATTGTCGCCACTTGCGATCGGTTACGATGACAAACCACTTGCCTTTCAGATGCGGACATTATCGCCACTTTGATGGATCCGTGCGATCGAGTTTTGCATGTTCCAGGTGCCCCAATGCACCTACAAACATATATATATGTATATAATCAGTACTATATATGCCTGGCCGACATCGATCGAGCATTTATTTGTCCATTTGGTCATTGATCGATCCGCTCACTTTGCTCTGTCCAAATAGCAGCGCCTATCTGCTCTGATCGGTCCGGGAAACATTCTCGAGTGGAACCAATAACTTATAGCGTACAACACACAATAAACAATCGATTCTGGTGCCAATTGCCATGAGCCGCACCATGCATCATTCGCGAATTTGGACGACGATCCGAGTGGATCGAGTGTATGATCACATCACCAGATAGTCATATATGAACAACTTGATTCACAGATGCGGTAAAGTACTATTTCCTAGTGAGAGGATCACTGATCAGTGCTCGAGGATCTTATTAGGATTAATGTTTGATTTAGAACTTCAAATGATCTATCGACTCGACATTTGATCATCTGATAGCCGATCCATAGAGAATACACGAAGATTCACGAATGTCGAAGACGATCCTCGTTGAGTGAATGATCCTTGTCGACTGGTCAACTACTAATCTACATATAAAGTGAAGGATCACTAATGCTACATATAAAGTGAAGGATCACGGATCAGTGATCTTCAATCCTGCCGAGGATCACATAAAACCAAAATGATTTTCTTTAGCTATCGAAATGTCACTTAGATTTTAAACTAAAGATGTGTGAAGTGAAGGATGGCTGATCAGTGATCTTCAAACCTGCCGTGGATCTCATTAACTTTCCTTAGCTTTCGAAATGTCACTTACATTTCAAACTACAAGAGTGTTATAGACTCGACATTTGATAACCCGATAAAAGATCGTTTATGAATGTATATAGATAAGTTAAAAGAGCAAAAAAGAGTTACCAATTCTAAAAAAACCGTGGTAAAGATCAGTGAACCGTGAAGATTACCTAATGCTATACCCATTCTGTTGTTAGATCACAGAACTGTCACGAGGGAGACTAAAGATATCACACGATGCTAGACATAAGTATTTTATACTTTGTATACTTGTTGTTTACTTAGCATATTCTTTGCTCTGTGTGTGATCGCTTTGGGATCTTACATCATTTGAATATTTTCGATTTGATAGCAAAACTTTGCTCAAGCACATTTCGATTGAGTATTTTTTCGGTGCATTTCTTGGTATTTTCTATGATACTTTTACCTTTGCTCGGTGCCGTCGCAAATGCAGTCAGGTGCAGCAGAGCAGACCAACCCTCCCTCCCTGCCCCCAACCCTCTTGCCTAACCCCCGCCACTGCTGTCAACCACAGCGCCTCCTTCCGCCCACTGCCACGCCCCTTTTCTTTGTGTTTGTTAACTTTTTGGCGTTTGTGCCCAAATCTAAATCGAGAAATAAATCCCGTGAAAGCGCATCACATTGCTTTGGCAGCGCACATGATCAGCTGCTGCTGCTGTCGTCGTTGTTGTCGTTGCTGCTGCGGCGTTGCACTGGTGCAGTCAGGGCCCAAAAAAGGGGGTGGGGCCCGGGGGCGGGGGCGGGTGCTGTGTAATTGCTGCTTGCGAATGTTTGTCACGTGGCGATACAAAGAAATATTTGCACGGCAACAGAACAGCGAAAAATCAAATCGAACAAAACTTTGGGGTAGCACAAACGTAGGACGAGAAGAGAGAGGGTAGAAGGGACCCGAATTGAAGGGGTGAAGGCAGAAGAAGGTATTTGGGGAAGGGGTTGTATAAGGGGGTAAGAAACGGAAGAGGGGAGACAGAAGGAAAGCTTAGGAATACATTGAGGGGGAACAACAGGAGGAAAAAAGAGAAGGCAATACTCCCCCAATGTGGGGCCGAGCATGGGGCACGTTGCAAATACCAGAACTTGGATGTTACCCAGATTTTAAAACGCAGGCTGTCACTGCAGGTGTACTATGTAAGAGTATGTTTGTCTGCGAGTGTGTTCACTGTGTTAGTGAATTCTTCCTAATAATTTCTTTGTTTTCTTATTCATTTCTTTTCTACTATTTTATGTGCGACATTTCGTTCATCGCAGCATTTTATGTAATTCGATTTTGTATGAACAAACTCTCCAAAGCATTCTTATTGTAATTGTAAACCGCCATCAAAATTTCAACGCAATCGGGGCACTATAAAATACTATATAAGTCAACCAAGGAAAGGTTTCGTGTTAAAACTTGTTTGGTTTTTCAGGATTATCTGCTTAATGTTAGGTGTTAATGACCCCATACCTAAAAGGGTTTAAGGGTATTATGACTTTAAGTCAACTGAAAATGTATATAACAGGCACTAGGAGGCGTGGCTGACCGTACAACGTGTATATATTCTTGATCAAAATCAACAGACTAGTCGATATAGCCATGTCTGTCTTTCTGTCGGTATGAACACAAAGAACTAAGAGACTTTAAGAACTGGGAGTACCAAATTTGATGACAAAATATATTATTAATGCATGCAGATAAAGCTCATTTTTGAATATGGCCACACCCCCCTAAATGGCAGTAAATCGATGAAAATCAATGAACTGTAAGTGTGATTCCAATGCTCGAATGTTTCTTTTCGGTAAGCAATATATTACTTTGCAGAAGATTTCTAAATTCGGGGTTTAGTTAAAGATGTTATATAAAATACGCTATACGTAAAAGTTAAATATTATACTCGTAATGAAATGGTTTTGGTCAGATGGGGGGGAGCGGGTATGTCACCGCTGTATGTAGTTTATTAAGCATTTTTTTATTGTATGTTTAATATTCACTCTCCTTATTATACTTGTATTCTTTCTGTATATTAGTTGACTAATTTCTTATCTTTTCCCACTATCTAAATTGTTCTATTACAGAACTTGTACCGTACATTTTGTATTTCTTCTATCTTTTATGGCGTTTGAAATGAACTTTTACTTTTATGTTGGAGGTCGGTTAACTTCTCTTATAATGAGCTTAGCTGACAAGCTTCGACCACCTGGCTCCTACGAAGAGTGCAAGTAGGAGTGTGTGTGTGCATATGTGTGTGTGTGTGTGTATGTGTAAGTGAGTGTGTGCGTGTGTGTAAGTGTGTTGTCTACTTGCCGATCGTTGGGCATTTCTTGTGTACCTTTGGCCAAGTTCTTGCAGAGCGCAAATTCTTTGCCAGCAAGCACAACACACACACACACGTAGCCGCCACACTCACACACTCACACACACACAGATGAAGCGCACACAATGACGAACTGCCGCTTGCCAGTTATCGTTTGCCATTACGACTGCGCTGCTTCGCTGCCAGCAACAGCAGTAGTTGGCGACTGCGACGCGTCGTCGTCGCCGTTGCCATCGTCTTCGTCGTCAACGTCAACGTCAGCGGCGTCGGTGGCTCTGGCTCGTGATTGGCGCACAGTTTGGCAAACGAGAGCACTTTATTTTTAAACGATTTAAAAATATAAAGCATTATAGAATTTGGCGGCTTAGTCATAGCGCAAATGTTGCGCTAACCATCCCAAAAAACCGAAAACTACAAAAAAAAAACAAAAAACAAAAACAAAAACGAGCAACTAATGTGGCAGGCAAAGTGGCCAGAAGCGAGGCGAGCCGAACGTGAATACTCTAAAGGAAAACTAATCACACACGCACACGCAAACACACTCATTCACACACACACACACACACACGCACAGTCACGCACACTCACTGAGCCAAGCGATGAGCTGGCCAAAATGACACACGCAAAGAATGACAAGATCACAAGATTTCAAAGCAGCCGAAAAGAAAAAAAGAAAGAAAGAATGAAAAGACAAAACAGATCTTAGAGATCCGGAGAGATCACACAGTGCGCAAGGCGAACATATAGAAGATTGATCTGGGGATCAGCACATGTGGAATACGTATGTGGAACCTTTGCATGACACGTACAGCAAGTACGGTGGGCACCCTCTGAGTGCGACGCACGGGAAGATACTGGCAGATCGGTAGACAGGCTATAGGTACCTGTAGGAGATCGTTATAGAGCTTATGGTACCGATGGGAGATCGTTATATAGGAGAGTATTAATGGAATATAAATATACGAGTTTATCAACGGTGGACACCCTCTAAGATCGGTAGACAGACCATAGGTGCCTATAGGAGATCGTTATAGAGCATTATAGAGAGGAGTATTAATGGAATATAAATACATATTAACAGTGGGCACCCTCTAAGTCCGACACACTTGCAGATCAGTATAGAGACTATAGGTACCTATCAGAGATCGTTATAGAGCATATGGTGCCAATGGGAGATCGTTATAGAGGAGAGTATTAATGGAATATAAATATATATCAACGGTGGGCACCCTCTAAGATCGGTAGACAGACTATACGTACCTGTAGGAGATCGTTATAGAGCATTTCTGTATAGAGAAGAGTATCAATGGAAAATAAATACATATCCATAGTGGGCCCCCTCTAAGTGCGACACACTTGTAGATCGGTAGACAGACTATAGGAGATCGTTATAGAGCATTCGGTACCAATGCGAGATCTTTATAGAGAATTAGTATCAATGGGAGATCGGTATAAAGAGTACAGTACCTATAGAAGATCGCTATAAAGTATAATATAATAGTACCAATGGAATAAGATTATAGAGATGATGGTGATTTGTACAACATTGTATTATATATGCGAACTATAGTGAGTATTGATGGAAAACGAAACTGTTTAACATACAAGAACTTGATTTAGAAGTAATCTTCCCACTATAGCATATAGTTTTACGATCTGCGGAGCAGTTTAGTAAAAAGTTGAGAAAGTTGTAGTCAGACAAACATGTGTAGATTGACTTAGTTAGATGTATTTAACAAGAACATATACCTACATATGTATGTACGTCCAACTTAACCTATATTTATGCAGGTTCTATTACAGTACTTGGAAATTAGTGGCACATGTGTATCCTGATGCACTCTTACTCTCTCTCTCTGAAGAAAAACACACAAAAGTGTTTACGAATTCATGGTGAAAATGCTAAAACATCGCTAGTTTGCTTCTTCTTGATCACACATATATATAACAAAGTAAAGGAGATTTGTCATATTATAGTGAAACGGGGATTATCAGCTCTTCCCATCGAGTTCCTCTCAAAATGGCAGCAACATCAAGTCGAACACTTCAAACAGACCGTTGCCAAGTGCTAAATTTCTTGACATTAGCTTCGATAATCCTCGAGATCGGTGTGTGTGTGTATGTGTGTGTGTGTATGTGTGTGTGTGTGTGTGTGTGTGTGTGTGTGTGTGTGATGTCAATTCGATTGCAGGGCATGAAAAATTGCACAAGTAGCGATCGAACACGATCACATAATACCTGTTTGGGTAGCGTGATCTATGATCATTGGCGATCGCCAGATCGGGGCTCGGAGATGGTATGAGATAGGAGATCGAGATGATGCGGGGGGTCGGGGATCGGGGATCGTTGATCGTTGATCAGCAGATCTGCCAATTGCATAAGGGCCAATGCGAATTGTTTGTTGACTGAGCGGATGCCAAGAGATTAACAAAAACAAACTGCAAAAACAAAAAACAAAATGGTGACTGCATCGATCAGTACGGAAGGGGGAACCAAAGAAAAACCAGTTCAATTTCAATGTTTTTGTTAATTGAATAACTTTTTTATTTCTTTTTCAGTTTTCTGTGTGTTTCTTTTCCGTTGCTGTTGCTGTTGTTGTTGTTGTTGCTTCCTTTCAATATATAAAAATACTGTGTTCTTTTTGTTGTTGTTGTTGTTGTATACGTGTATAGTATATCATATATCATATATAGGTGTAATTCCCTATAAATATATGTAAAGTTTTGCACGAAAAAAACCATTTCTTGTATATAAATATATTGTATATATTTTGTATTGTATATATAAAGTATATGTGTATGTATATGTAATTGTTGTGTGTCTGTGTGTGATTTATCAGATATATATATGTAGATATAGCTAGTTGTTTAATTGTTTATCAGCAGTTTTCAACAATTTATTAAATTTTGTTTGTTCATATCACAAGAATTTTCAATTTCCCCAAAAAAAAGAGTTGCATATACTATATATGAATATGCATGTATATACTCGTAAACTATATGTGTGTATATAATCCGCATGTATGCATTGTTGTATATATATATATATATTTATATGTATTGGTGTATATCCTAGATTATGTATAAATCTCTAGCCTATATAAAAAACATTACACATTTGATTAGTTCCCGTTTGTTAACTCTCAATTTCGTGGGCTGGCCACGCCCACGCGCATTTTCAGCCATGACAACAAAATTCATGTGTACGTGTGTGTATGTGTGTGTGTGTGTATGTGTCTGTGTGTGTTATTTTAAAGCTTTCTCTTGCAATCAGTTTAATATTTTGTATTTTTTTTTCGTTCAGCGTAAAATTCTTTAGCAAATTCAATTTTCTGCTTGATTAATTGGAAAAAAAAAATTATTTGCGTTTCTTTTGTACACAATAATATTAGTTAGTATTATTTACACAAATTACGAAAAAAAATGATTAAGCTTAATTAAAAAATACCACAAAAAAAAACATGTATAATTAAGTTAGGCTACGAAATGATGAGCTTAATTTTATTTTGCGTGCAACTTAAACTTAATTTGTTCCTAGAAATTAAAAAAAAAAAATCAATTACAATTAATTCTCTATAATTATGACAATTACTTAGCATATTCTCTGTATGTGTGTGTGTGTGTGTCTGTGTCTGTGTGGGTTGATATGTTTTTGTTTTTGGAAGTATTTTCTTTTGCGATTAATCCATTGATTAATCTTAGATTAAATTTAACATTTGAAACATGCTTAATTGCTAACTTACAAGGCCAAGGACCAGGCCCATGGCCACGCCCCCCTGCTTGGTGGGATTGATAGTGGTTATTGTCGCCTCTCTTTCTTTCCCTCTCTCTCTCTCTCTCTCTCTCTCTCTCTCTCTCCCTCTTTGTTCCTCTCTATGCCAGCAATGTGATGGGCGCTGCCCGTGCGCCTGTTGAGGGCGTGGTTGCTGCTGCTACTGCTGTGGGGGCAGCAACTGTTGCTGCTGCTGCCGTGGGCGGCGTAAGGCGTGCAGCGCCCAAGGCGGCCAGCGCCTCCTGATCCAGCCAGCGTTGCAGATGCGAACGCTGCAGCAACTGTTGCTGCTGTTGCTGTTGCTGCTGTTGCTGCTGTTGCTGCTGCTGCTGATGTTGATGTTGCATAATGTTGATCAAGTTGTCGTTGTAGACGGCTGCGTGCAGCTGCAGATTGAGACTATAGCCGTGGGCAGAGCTGGCGCTGGCGCTGTCGCTGTACGTGGAGGAGCTGCTCTCGTAGCCGGAGACGGGTGAACCCTTGGGGCAGCAGAAGCCGGTGGGGGAGAGCGCAGGCGCCGAGAAGGGGCTGTGGATGCTCTGTGGTGTTGATGGTTTGCTGCTGCTGCTGCTGCTGCTGCCGGTGCTGGTGTTGCTGGCGTTGCTGCTGTTGCTGCCGTTGCTGTTGCCGCCATGAAACTGATGCTGAGGACTCCCGGCGGGAAATGGCGGCGGGACAGCAGCGAATTGCATCAGCAACGGCGGCGATTGAAAGCAGCTGGCGGCATTGCTGGCATACGATGGATGATTGCTCCAGATGATCGGCTCCCGTTGCTTGGGCGTGGCGCGCTTCTTCTTCTTGCTGCCCCCATTGCTTGCTCCATTGTGTGTGGCATGCTCCTCATCATCGGCATCCGCATCGCGCTCATCCTCCAGCTCATCGCCGTCGCCATCAGCATCGTGCATCTCCAGCTCAGAGTCCTCCTCTTGCGCATCCAGTTCGCTGCCCGTTGCCGTCGTCGTTGCTGTTGCTGTTGTTGTTGCTGTTGCTGTTGTTGCCTCGTCCAGCAGATACGGCTTGAAGAGCTTCACCTGCTTGGCCGGCGGCAGCTTGCGCTGTTCCACAGCTCCTGCAGTTGCTGCCTCCGCCTCTGCCTCAGCCTCCACATCGACATCGATATCAACGTCGGCATCGGCGTCAGCATCGGCATCAGCGTCGGCATCGGCGTCCTCCTCATTGTCGCTGGGCTCGCACTTGATGGCCTCCAGCTTGCTCATCTTGTCCGCCGGCAGAGCCGCCTCGCTGTGCCACAGCGTCTGTGCCGCACGCTTGCGGCAGCTCAGATCCACGCAGGCACTAGGCTTGACCAACTGTTGCTGCTCCTCCTGCTGCTGCTGCTGCTGCTCGCGCTGGCGACGCGCTGCGCTGCTGAGGGACAGGTCCATGGGGGCGGGCGTTGCAGCGGGCTCCAGGCGCGGCTCGAGGGGCAAATAGGCAGGCAGGTGGTAAGCGTAGCCGAGCGGTGGCTGCTGCTGCTGCTGCTGCTGTGGAGGCTGAGGAATGTGGCTGCTGCTGTTGCTGTTGCTGCTGCTGTTGTTGCTGTTGCTGCTGCTGTTGTTGCTGCTGCTGCTGTTGATTGGCACGACGTTTGGCACTTGTTGTTGTGGCTGTTGCTGTTGTTGCAACGTTGTGGCACTGATTGTTGTTGCTGCGTTGCTGGTGCTGCTGTTGCTGCTGCTGTTGTTGCTGCTGCCATTGCTGCTGCTGTTGTTGGCAATGGCAACTGCCGCCACAACAGCAGCAATTTTGGCTGCCGACAATGAGGAGGCATCGCTGTTGCCGGCAACTGTTGCTGCTGCATCGCTTGGCGGAGACAACAGTTGCAATTGCTGTGGCTGCTGTTGCTGTTGCACATTGACTGGTGGCAGGGGCAGGGGCAGTGCCAGCGGCACTGGGACATGCAAATGACCAAGTGTTGCTGCTGCTGCTGCTGCTGGCGATGCTGCTGCTGCTGCTGTTGGTGTCGCTCCGCCTGTTGCTGCTGCTGCTGCTGCCGCGGCCAGATGATGCGGATGCGGATGATGATGTGCGAATCCGTTGGCCAAAAAGTGATGCGCATGCGCTGCTGCTGCTGCTGCCGCTGCGGCCGCCGCTGCTGCTGCTGCTGCCTGATGATGATGATGATGATGATGCACATGATGAGCCAGCGGCAGATTGTGGAACTGATGCTGCTTCAGTTGCTGCGCCGCTGCCAATTGCTGCTGCTGCTGATGCTGCTGCTGCTGCTGGTGTTGCTGCTGTGCGACCAAGTGTTGCTGATGCTGCTGCGTGTGATGTTGCTGCTGCTGTGAGTGCAGTTGTTGCTGCTGATGTGAGTGATGTTGCTGCTGTTGGTGCTGCTGCTGCTGCTGCTGGTGCTGCTGGTGCTGATTGTTGGCCACCGATGAGCGCAAGTTGGGCTCGCATTGCAACCACTTCTGTATCTGGCGGCGATGGATGTTGTACTTGCGCGCTGTTGCACGTTGGTTGCCCTTGCAATCGTTGTCGTTGCGGTACGATTCGAGCACTTGCAACTTGAACTGCGGCGTGAAGATGCGACGCGATCCCATTTTGGGACTGCACGCGTTGCCAGCTCCAGAGTTGCAACCGTTGCTGCTGCTGCCGTTGCCGTTGCTGCTGCTGTTGCCGTTGCTGTTGCTCTCAGCCGTCGGCTGCTGCTGCTGCTGTTGGGCAATTGCAACTGTTGCTGCCGTAGGCTCCTTGGCGGCGTGTCGCTTGTGTTGCTGCTGTTGCTGGTTGAAGCTCAATGCTGCTGCTGCTGCCATGGCTGCTGCTGCTGTTGTTGCTGCGCTGCTGCTGCTGCTGTTGGTGTTGCTGCTGATGTTATCCATTTTTTGTTGTATAAAGTTTGTATAAAGTTATTGTTGTTGTTGCGTATCAAAAATAGTTCTCTTTGTTGTAATTGTTGTTGTAAATAGTTGTTGCATTTGTTGTAAAATTGCTCTAAAAGTTGTTGCTGCTGCTGTTGCTGCTGTTGCTGTAGCTGCTGCTGCTACTTGCGTGCGACGCTTGCGCTTTCATAACTCGCGATCTGGCAGCGCTGGCCCCACCAACATCATACATACACACACGCACGCACACCACCACGAGACAAGTGAGCGCCACCAACAACACACAATATAAAAAACACGTTAACGTCGTCGAAAATTGTTTTTTTCTCCTTGCTGCTGTTGCTTCTGTTGCTTTAGCTGTCGTCTCTCGCTGTTGTTGTTGCTTTTGTTGCTCTTTAGTTTGTTTGTTGTTCAAAGTTGCTCTTTAGTTTGTTTGTTGTTCAAAGTTCAACACAAAAACAAAAAATAGTATAATAATATTAAGCAAACTGAATCGGAATTCTTTTGTAAAACACACTGAGCGAAAAATTGTTACTCTTGTTGCTTTTGCTGTTTCAGTTTCAGTAGATGTTTCTTTCTGTTTTCTGTTTCTGTTTTCTGTTTCTGACTACGCGACGACGCGATCCGCATCCGCACGGCAAGGAATCCAAAACACAATTGTTCTGCCTTCTGCGTTCTACTTCAAAGTTACGTTCTAGACTGGCTGCCTCGACAACGTCGGCTGTCTCTCGGCTGTCGACTCTTTAGGCTGTCGTTCGTCGTCGGCTGTCGGCGCGCTCTCTCTCTCTCTCTCTCTCGGTGCTCACACTGACGCACACACACCCAGGCACTCACGCCAGAACGAAACGAAATGAACTGAACGAATGAACGAAACAACAGCAGCAACAACAATAACAAGCACAACGCGCGCGCGCCTCTCAGTCTGTCAGAGTGTGAGAGTGCAGTCGACGCTCTGTCTGCGCGTTTGTCTACAGCGCCGCCTTCTGTCTCTGTGTGTGTCTGTGTGTGTGAGTTCTAATAGCTCATCAGCAACAGTGCGCAGCAAGTGTGTGCGTGCATCTGTATATGTGTGTATGTGTGCGAGTGTGAACGAGTCAGACACTTGGCGGGCCCCAGAGCCACCGTCGCCGTCGCAGTCGCCATACTAAACCAGTTGTTGTTTTTGCTGCGCTTGCAGCCCAGCAGCACCAAGCACCAAGCAGCAGCAGAGCCAGCGACAGAGGCAGAGAAAGAGCCAGCAAAAGCAACAGCGCGGCGCTGAGCACTGCAGACAAACTGACGACAATCGTCGGCGAGGTGTCTGCGCCCCTGTATTATGCATGCATGTACACACATACATGCATACATAACCAATGCATGTGTATGTGTGCTTAGCTCTGTCTCTGCCCCACAGTGTGTGTGTGTGTGTGAGTAAGACTCGTTCTTGTCGCGGCGCTTTTGTGCGCTGGTGTGGAGTTGATTTTCAGCTACGCGGCCCGCGGGACCGACAGACAGACGACTGACGACGCGTCGGACACAATGGACAGAAGGGGACGGAACCCCGAACCACGACGATTGCTGGCCCTGCCCCCGGGCACAGCCCAGGCCCGATCCGACGACTGAGCTGACTAACTGACAAACAACTGTGTCTGTGTGTGTGCTTGGCCACTCAAAGTGAACGCACAGTGGGGCCAGCGGAGCATGTGTGCTGTGAATCATGTGACTGCATGGCTACAGATCATCAGTTGATTATATAATGCAAGAATAGGTGCAATGTACATTGAACAATGAACAAATACTATTTACCATATGCCAACACTGTATTTATGTAAGTAAATAAAGAGATTTCTGTAACTAAATTAATGATCAACAAATACGATTGTTATACCCCTGATTAGAAGTTGAAAATATAAATAAGTACTTATGTATATTAAAAAAAAAACCTACATTCATGAAAACATAACATAAATCATTCCAAACAGTATCATCATTTTCTTTTTTATCTATTTCGGCTCTATTTCGATGTTATAGTGGAATTACATTTTTATTTTTCCCATATAAATTGGCACCAAATTGAGTGAAAGAAATCTTAACTCCCACAACAATACACTTTTGGTAGAACTTATTGGGCTTTATCTAAAAGTTAATATTTAAGCATGTTGTACATATAATGCAGAACTTAGATATTTTATACTTCTCCTTGGTTTAAATTGAGAGCAATTGACAGGTTACTCATATCAATAATAAACATTTTTGACAGATTCATTGTAGTAAATCACTTAAACATGTAAAAAAATGAAAGCGAAAATGAATATAAATACAAAAAAATTAGACCATATACAAAAAATAGATAATATAATAATAAATTATAATATAAGTAAAGAAAATATTTTTAAATAAAAAGTTTTTTTGCATTTCAGTTTTTAATTTAATGTTTAAAAATATATTAATTACAATTTAATTAATTTTTTCATTTAACTTTACACATGAACAATAATTTGAAATTCATGTCGATATAAATAAAAAGCGGTTAACATGCATTTTGAAGTGATGGACATTTCAACTGACTGGCCCCACTGTGCTGCTGCTCTTGTGGCTTTGCCAGCGACGACTGCGAACCACGTTGTGTCCGCTGCCAACTTACGCTACAATTTTGCTGGCTCTGTCAGTTTACACACACACACACATGCACGTCCACAGATATGAGTGCATGCCGTGTGTGTGTGCGCTATATTCGTGGCTGGCAGACATTCTGGCACTAGGGCTCGGCCCGGACGACATGTTGCCATTGCTTGGTGCTTTAGCTTTTGCTTTTGTTGTTGCCCGACGCGGCGACGCATCGACTGAGCGACGCGGCGACTGAGCGTCACATGAACTTGTTGAGCTTGCCGTCGACTGCGGCAGCGGCAGCGACAGAGGGCAGCATGCAGTGGGGGGGGACGTGTGCACGCCAAGCCTTAGCGTCGCCTCGCTCTCTCCCCTCCGCACCCCTTGACATATGCTGTGTTTGCATGCACTGTATGCCTGTGTGTGTGAGAATCAACTGTTGAATGTGTAATGTGCTGCGCTGGCTGAGCGAAAGAGCGATGCATTTTTTAACATGTCCGTTCGTGCACGTATGCGTGCGTGTGTGTGTATGTGTGTGCTTGCACTGTGGGTGCATTGCTGCTGTTGCTATCGCCCTCTGACTAAGCTCAAAGACAAAAGGGCATAGAACGAATCGTGCAATAAGCACAGCAACAACAACAACTGCAATATAATGATCGAACAACGACAACAGCATGAACATCACTAGTTGCTCTGCACTTGTTGCAAATAACAAAAACGATATTTTCTACACGATGAACGCAGAGACAAAATTCAGTGCTGCCTGCTGCGCTGCTCGGCTGCTGCTGGCGCGGTGTCACTGCTGCTGCTGCCGCTGCTGTCTCTCTGTCGCCTTCGCCTTTCCGTTCGTCGCGCCAACATCATCAACTGGAATTCATGAATGAAATACATATGCATGTGTCTCTGTGTCTCTCTGTGTGTGTGAGTGTGTCTGTGTGCCGCTGTCGCTGTTTCGCCGTCGCTCTGCCGACTGCGTGTGTATGCAAATTCATAAATGAAAAATGTGTTTTCTGTCTATGGCAAGTTGTGGTTGTTGTTGTTGGCTCTGCCTCAGCCTCAGCATCATTTGCGCGTGCGATATCAAACAGGCGAAAATAAAGCAAAAGTAAAACACAAAAATAAAAAGAGAGCGTGCAAGAAAGACAGACGAACACACGCAACATGATTAGGTGCCCGTCAAACGACAACGACAACAACAACAACGAGTACAACAACAAGCAGAATGATAAAAAAGCATTGACTCACCTAGTCGAAGGCAGCATAAGGCGAAGCCAACTGCGACAGCGACTGAGGCCGCGACGCGCTGTTGATGAGCGATGATAGATCTCAGCCAGGCAGTGCCAGAGTGGGAGAGAGAGAGGGTGAGTGGGAGAGTGGTGTGTAAAGAGAGTAAGTGGGGGAGCATAGACAGAGAGAGCAAAAGTAGCCGTAGGCAGTGGACAGTGCGCATAGATTCCCATGTTACGTGCTTGTTGTTGTTCTTGTTGTTGTTGTTGCTTTGCCTTGTTGCCTTGTTTGCTGCCTTCGTTGCCTTTGCTCTGCCATCCCGCGAGGCTCCAAACAGCAACAACACCAATAACAACAACGAGGACAGTGGAAAAAAGCGACGACGCGTCGTCTGGAGACTTCGAGCCCCAAACGCCGCAGCCTCCATCACCGTCGCTGTCGCCGTCGCTGCCTGCACATGAAAATGTTTTTGAATTGCATTTCCAAGTAACAAATAACAAAAACAAAAAGGAGAAAAAAGTTGAGAAATGAACGAAAACTTCGAACAGTAACAGATGCACGTGTGTGTGTGTGTGTGTGCGTGTGTTTAAAATAAAATCAAAAGAATTCCACTTTTGTGGCCCCGTCGGCTTCTAAATCGATTTATCAAAAAGAAGAAAACAACAACAACAGAATGAGAGAAAAAAAGAAAGAAAGAAAAAAAAGAGGCGAGTAAAAAGCGGAAAAGAAGCAGGCAAAGAGATAAAAATTGAATATAAAAAAAGGTAAAGGTAACGTAAAAATCGAAAACCTATATACACAATAGATGCACACACACACACACACACACACACGCAGACGGGCAGAGATAGACACATGAATTGATTAAAAAGTTGAAAAAAAAAAGAAAAACAAAAACAAAAATCATTTGGGAACCGCGTTGCTCGTAGAGGGTACCGCGTACCGGGCACGGCTCCGCGTCTTCTTCGTGGAGCACAAAGGGCGCGGTGTGTGATCGGTGTGTGGCGTGTGTGCCTCTGTGTGCGTGTGTGTGTGTGTGTGTGTGCGTGAGCTGTGTGGGTAGGGGAGCATATCGCAGGCGACCGTGGGTGTGTGTGTGTGCGGGGGGGTGTCAGTGGCAAGGGGGTAGCCGGGCCAGCGCCGATGCCGACGCCGTGCTGTCTGCCTTTGAATGCGGCGCGTAAGCCCACACAGACAAACAGACACACACACACACGAGGCGACAAAGAGATCGAGATATATGCACAGCATATGGACAGACATTCCTACATACAAACAGACATACAAACAGACATACAAACAGACATACAAACAGACATATATTCAGTACATCGTATATATAGAATGAGTCGATCATTAGGCTGAAGCACGTTATAGGTCGAGGGCGACCAAGTGGGATGGAGGTGTAACACTTGGACGCCAAGGGAGACTTCTGGCGACTTTGCGCACGCGCAATCCCAATTCAACTAAGCCAAACTTAGTTTATGCATGGATAGTTCCAATATCATAAACTTCTACACTGAAATTTATGAAATCTGTATTTTAAGAGTAGAAAGTGAAATTTTTAAAGATTAATTCAGAAAAGAAACTGAAAATATGTTGTAGCTCATTCTTTCTTGTTGTCATATTTGTATATGTATGTACATATATGCACACATAAATACATACGTATGTGTATAATAAACACAATAAATTACAGAGAGCATTTTATGTGATTTATTTGTAATAATTCTAAACAAAAATGTCATTATGACACCCATTCCAACCTTGGCTGTATATAGGAATTGTCATTTAAATAGTTCCTAAGGTGCAAACTGTGTGGAACTTATAGACTTATCATAAAAGGGATATTGAAAATGTAGAATAGTTATGGTGGTTGTGGTTCCCTTTCAAGTCTTTTATAAAGTCGTGTATTGTTTGGATTGTTTTAACAACTGCAATTCAAAAGAGGTTTCCCAATCGAAATGTATGAAATATTAGTCTATAAAGTTTTACCTATGTGTGACGTAGAGAAAGAAAACTGAAACATCGGTGTTATATACTTTGTTTTATTTAATGCTTTTCAAACAGTTCAATAGCTCAACGTATATTGTATTAAATTGTAAAAGTCGTGTTAGTTATATAGAAATTGACAGTGGCAAAGTGTACATTGATGTAGGTATGGTATACATATGTATTGTATATGGCATCAATTTCGTATAACTACACAACTTGATTCCTTAAACATAATGGTACACAGGGTTTAATACTGATTAATAATACTAGCTCCCCTCCATGTGCCTCACACTTCGCAGATAACTGATCCATCAGGCTCGCATAAGAGATTTGCAGTCATTAATAAACCTTGGAGAACTTGAAGAGGTATTACGTCGATTTAATTGAGTTTCTCTTTTGCTTCCGCATAGGACCCAAATGTTAGAGGTACTTCAAAATTACATGACTAATGCAACAAAATTGTGAAAGAGGAGGGCAGAAGAGAGATAGGAGGAAGGTGTATAGAATGTCGACTTGGATGGGCTTGATCGCTTATCTAAGAACGAAAAAAAACATACCTCAGTTGCATTTTGCGTTTCAATGTATAGATACGATATATGTATATGTATTTCATCAGAAACTATTATTCACTCAGTGCGTACACTCATCTACGTCGATGGCTGGGTAGCTTGTTAAGTTGGTAGTGGGTCTACACTTTTTCCCACTTGATAATACCGCATTCTTTTCGGGTGATCCATTTTCTTTTGTTATAACTTTGGTAATCGGTTATCGTCGTAGCGTGCTGCTAATCAGCGTGAGTTGATTCGCTTACTAAACAAACTTGAGTTTATACTCTCAATGCTTCTTCTTGCTGCTCTACGTGTTCATTGCCATCTTCTATTGAAGTTCCATACACCCCCGCCTGTCCTGCCCCAACCTAAGCACGTTTAACCACGTTTTTAGACTCGCATAGAAGACTATAGTGCAGTACCTCTTCCCCACTGCCGATGTGACTCATCCCCACCCAAGTTAGTTAGGTACCCACTGCACCCGGAGGTATACGCTGATTGATTACACAACCAACGCAATTGAAATCGGAAGCATTATGTCTGTTTCCATCTCAGTCTCTGTCTGGGTCCAAGTCTGACTAACTCAGCTTGGTGACCCCCCGAACCCAGTGCGATAATCACAGATCACGATCGCCGGCGTGTGCAAAACTATCTAATCGCAGTTAGACAAATACCCTAGTGTGTTAATCGATCTGAGTTTTCCATATGCATTTCGTAGGAACTTCGAAAGCTTATCTTATAATTACTGAACGGCAGTATTTAATTTTGGTTCTATATATGAAGGTCGATACTTCAGGTCGACTGAGGTTCGGTGTGTCGATGCACGCGAAGGGAGCTTCAAATATTTACTGAATGTACACATATTTTATATAGTAAGATATTGAAGAGATCTTTTGTTATATGGATCTTGAAAACAGATGAATAGATCGTTTTAAGCTTCAGCAAAGATATCTTCGATCCCATAATGTAGAAAAA
The DNA here is from genome assembly GCA_018904035.1 of Zaprionus ornatus. NCBI lineage: Eukaryota > Metazoa > Arthropoda > Insecta > Diptera > Drosophilidae > Zaprionus > Zaprionus ornatus. Next base: position 27,087,966 of record JAEIFZ010000001.1, read on the forward strand.
ATAGGGTCAAGTATTTCTTGAGAAAACACATATAATAAGATATTGAAGAGATATTTTGTTAAACAGATCTATAGATCAGTTTATACTACTCCGATACTATAAAGTATAAAACACATACATATGTTCTTAAGACTTTTGATTTTATCTTTCTAGCAGAAGTTTGAGTTTGCTTTTGTATAAGTATCTCAGAAGCCAAAACTACTTTAGATATTGATCGTCAGAGAGTTAAGCGCAGGTTTATGAGTAGTTCATTGCGTATATAAGTATGTATGATAATTTAAATACTCTTCAACTTATTCTATCGGTTTTTAATAGTGCTTCAACTGAAGATAACAAACTACGATCGATGCAAAGATCAAACAAGAAAAGCTGAACTTCATCTACGTAGAATGAGCGTATACTACATGCCATACTATATATATTCTCTTTCGACTATATCATCAAGTAGTGGCGATCTAATCGGATCGTTGGAAATTTGCGATACATAAAACTATTTTGTTGATGAGCCACAGTCGCAGTCACAGTGAGAGCTTCAGCCTGAGTCGCAGTCACAGCTTCAGTCGCAGTTATGGCTCCACCTCGCAACAGGGAAAAGGATCATTTGGTGATCGTTTCATTTACAGCACGATCTTGCCCAATTCCAGGTAAACACAGGCGAACTGGACTCGGTTCGGTGATGATGTTCGGCTTGGCGATCTCAGGCGCCTAATGGATAGTTCTTCTTGGAAAAGAAAGCGGCCTGCCTTAAAGGAACGTGGCTCAGTGTGGCCGCATGGGAGGAGCACTGGCCAGGGGCAGGGGGAGCAGGGACTGGGGGATAGGGGGAGGAAGGAGTGTGCGAGCTTAGCAAGACAGAGGCAGACATTGGGCCGCCGAGGCTGGAGGCGCATAAAAATGCGCTGTCCGCACACACATACAGATATGCACACACACACACACACACACACACCCATACACAGAGGGGCACTGTCTGGTGGCCGTGTGTGAGAAAAGGCGGCAACGCGCGAAGGCAAAACTTTTATTAACTTTTCCAAGAAATGGAATTTCTTGGATCCTGTGTGCCTGTTTCTGTTTCGCTTCGCTTCGACTGACTTTAAATGCGGCTGCTGCTCATGCGAAGCTTCACACACACACACACACACACATATAGAGTCGCATATACCTCACACACACACACACACATGACTATATCGAGTGAGCTTCAGGTGTTCTGCGCTTCGATCTGGCGACCAAAGCTAGTTAGCAAACGCCGCAGTCTCAGTCTCAGCCGCAGTCAACGTCGCAGTCGCAGTCCCAGCATTCTTTTGCTGGCTGGGACGGGGGCAGAGGAGGGAGCGGCAACTATGGCGTTGCCCCCGTTGCGTCCACCGTCGCCGTCGCCGCCGTCAATTTGAGTCAATTTCTGTTCAGTGCCGCCGCAACGAAATGAATCGAACGAAACTGAACGAAGCGCATAAATAACGTAAAACAAAAACAAGCTACCCGGGAACGGGGCCCTCCAACGCCAACACACACTCACACTCGCAGACACACACAGCAACACCAACACACTCTCACACATACACTCACACACACACTGGGCCAGACCCGTGGACGCCTACGTGCAGGCAAACGAGTAAACTGCAATGGCGCTGCCGCTGCGGTTTACACTGGCGGCGCACAGTGGGGCCAGCAGGCCCATCTAGTGAAATTCAAAAAGACTAAATTCATGTTTCGATTAAATTGTTTTCTGACTTGAAAGAAAACCTTTTATTGACACTGAAAACACATATTGTTTCATTTTTATTACTATTATTTTTTATTTATTTATTTTATTTTTTTTTTGCCCTAAGCTGTTTTTATTTATTTTGTACTTATTTATTTAACGTCAACTACAAACAGAAGACGAACAGATTAGAATTATTTCATATCAAATCATTTTAGAACATGGTCAAATCATAAAATAGGTCGTGTACCGTACAAGATAAGAATTAAAAATATTTCTATATACAAAAGTATAAAATTATAAATGAAAATAATTCCTTTATTTAATATTAAAAAGTAAGAGTTGCGTAGGATTGGGCAAAAGGTAGAAAACTCCAATAAGATCAGGAGAGTTAATGCTTGGTACAAATCAAATCAAAATCGGGAGTAGAGTACTAATGAGGAGAACTACCACTACTGCAATTCCGTGGATATTTCTGAGTATAGATATTCTACATAGTTCGATTACCATTTTTGCGAGGCGTGTGCTGATCCATAATGTCCACGCCCTTGATCTGTAAAACTAGATAGAAACAAACTAAATTCAAATACGGTTTCAGCATACAAAAATACTCATACATACATATCAAAATTAGCAAAAATATGTTCACAATGATAGAATAAGGAGTTACAAGATATATTTGTCCGATCCTACTGAAAATCGAACTGAATATGTATTGAATTGTATATGTATATGGCATAGTAAGCTTGAGCTTGAATTGCATCCACTATTGCGCATTTACTGGCCCACTGTGCGCGCACAGCGGGACTGCAGCGACGTCAGTGGCGGCGACGCGGCAGCGGTGAGGGGGCGACAGCACGACTGGCGCACTGGCAGACACACTGGCAGCCCCTGCAGTTGCTCGGCTGCTGCTAAAGCGCCACACAATGCACATGTGTGTTGTGCGAGAGAGAGAGAGAGAGAGCGAGCGAGTTTTAAGTTACTCTCTCGCGTTCTCTGCTGCTACGGCTGTGGCTGCTGCTGTGCGTGTGTATGTGTGTGTGAATGTGTGTTGGTGTGTGTGAGGCGCATGTATTTTTAGTACAAGATTGTTGTTTAAACAAACAGGTTTTTTTACACCGCAGCAAATAACTCGTCTGTCTGCCCCGCTGCCACCGTCGCTGGCAGCGCCTGCTGCTGTTGCTGCTGCTGCTGCTGCCCGCAGCGCCACATTGTAAATACATACATACAAGTATGTGTATGTGAATGTATGTATATACATATGTACATATGTGTGTGTGTATGTACATGTGTGTGTTTGCCTGCCGGTTGTGCTGCTTCTGCTGCTGCTGCTGCTGCCGCCTCCGCCTGCAACGCTACGCGCTGTTGTCGATTTTCAATTTGGGTAGATGGGGACGCTGCCCCTCCTCCCCGTTCCCCCTGGCCCAATAGCAGAGGCTGAAGCAGTAGCAGAGGCAGACACAGCGGCAGCGCTTAACTAATTTTCCATGGCAGCCCTGGCGCCAACAACAACAACAACAAGAGAAAACCAGTTGCTGTTGGCAACCCTGGCAATGTCCATGCCCTGGCAACGATCTACAACAGGTTGGGGCTGCACACAGGAAACTGTCTCTCTCTCCCTCTCTCTCGCTTGCGCAATGGGATGAGTGTTGTGTGTGTATGTTGTTGCTTTTTTGGGGTCCGCATTTCGCGTTAAAATAAGCAAACACCTCGCGGTGTGAAATTCCGTTGTAAATAGCTTTGCTGCATGGCAGTGCAGCAGCAGCGCAGCAGGGGGTGTGGTGTGTGGGGGGAGAGGGGGTGCGCTGTTGGTTCAATGCTCACGTAATCTCGGCTGCGGTCAAACGTTGAACGGCGCAAAGCTTAAGCAGACACACACACAAGCACATGGACACAAACACACACGGACATTCACCCACACACACATACATACATACATACAGAAAGGAATCTATCACTTGCAAGCTGCGCCTGCGAGCTTACAAAGCTTTTGCCACGTTCATAATGACGCATGTGCAAGAAAGAGAGAGAGAGAGAGAGCTTTTTGAATGGCTCTGATACTATCGGCGCCTCAACGTCTGCGTTGGCGGCAGCGGTGGCGTCGGCGCAGCAGCAGCGCTGCCACGCTGTGTAGCGCATACAGTGGCGATCCGGCAAGGTGTACCTCGAGCTAATGTTATTTAATTTATTTTTGTATTCACACGTTTCGTATCGCACATTATGACCGACACACACTCACAGAGACAGAGAGACAGACACACAAATAGACAGTCAGGGGTATACATACATACATATGGCAATCCACACATACATACATATGTAACATACATACATTTACATGTACTGCCTTAGTGGGGCAGCGAAGGGAGCCGCAAAACGGCGGCGGCGGACGCGACAAGTGACAAATGCTGAGGTGAGCGAGAACAACAAAAGCAACAGCAGCAGCACAGAACGTGGGCAGCGCCAACGTATGTGTGTCTATATGTGTGTGTGTGTGTGTGTGTGGGAGTTGGCATGGTGTGAGAGAATGAACACAGAATGAATGCTTGGCTCTCTCGCTCTCTCTCTCTCTTGGCGTTCTCTCTCCCAATTCATTGCGCGTCGTCGTCGCTCTGTCTGTGCTCGTTCGCTGCAGTTGTGTGTGACTGTGTGTGTGTGTGTGGGTTCTTCGTTCATTCATTTGCTCTCTCACAAGTGCGACTGCGACTGCGATGCGGCTGGGAGTGTGAGTGCGATGCGAGTGCGAGCTCGTGCTCATGCTCATTGTGCTCACACAGCATAGCGCTGTGCTCTGTGTGAAGTGCGGCAACAGCGCACTCGATCGGCAGACAGAATGTCGCCAGTTCATGCTACGCTGCCAGACATACTGTCGTCGTCGTTGTTGTTGTTGCTGCTGTTGTCGCTGCCGTTGCCGCTGCTGCTACTACCGCTGTCGACGTTGCTGCTGCCGTCGTCAAATCACATTTAACACGCTGTGCTAACCCCCACCCCCCCTCACCACCTTACCCGCTGCCTTTACCCATTGCCTACCAAGACGTCGCAGCCGCTGCTGCTGCCGCTGACCTGCCGCTGCTGGCCGTTTTTAGAGCGAACTTTTTACTTGATGCATATATATTTTTGCAGCATATGCAGAAGTTCCACTGTACCCCCTGCGCCCCGTCAGCCCCTGGCTCCCTTGGGCCCTAACCGACAATTGGGATTTCGCAGAAACAAATACACACAAAGATGGGGCGAACAACTGTGTGTGTGTTTGTGTGTGCGCGTTGTATATGGCATACATATATAGCAAGATATGTGTGTGTGCCGCTTGCATACAGTGCGACCTCGACTTTGGCAACTGATCGATGCACGTAACAGCAAAGAATAAGTGGAATATGTGCGATATATACCTATAAAATACCTATATATATATATGTATGTATATATATACATATTATACAACTATGTATGTGTATGTGTGTGTGTAGTTGTGGCCTGACCACGTCGTTCCATAAAGAAGCCTAACGCTATCGCATGCATTCTGGAATGTTGCCCAGTAATTTTCCATACACACATACACACGCACACACACACCGAAGCTCAAGCGCATTCTCACATATTGGCGGCGATCGATCAAGCCTTCATTCTCAGATGTGCTAACGAGACCCAACAGCAACAACAAGGGAAGCACAGGCACAACAACAACAACCTTGAACTAAGCTCAAAATGCATGTTTGCTAAAAACTGAACAAAGCCTCTGTATGTGGTTATCGATAGACTGGTTATCGATACATAAACTTAGTAAACTTTATCGTAAAGTATATTATACTGTTTTCCTGATTTTGGTCCATATGAAATAATCTTATGTGCGTATCTTAACGTATAGCAGCTATTCTTCTGATATAAATATGCTCCTCATTTGTAGAGGATTAGAAAAGATTATTGCAATTACTTTCAAAACTTGCTATAAAATGTTTTTAGCTTCTATTGGGGGAGAATGCTTGCTAAATGTTTAGGCTCTTTCATTTTTCATCTGCTGTTCTTCTGCCATTTACTTATACATACATACATAATAATATCCACATTTGATAAAATGTCTTAAGCATTCGTGCAAAGTACTAAGAATTCCTATTGGTGGGGCCCTTTAAATACAGAATCTAGATCTCTGACCAAAAAAACTTAAAATGTATGCAGAGAATATGTTGGTTTTAGGCACATCTACAATAGAAATATCCAATACTTTTGCCAGAGCACTTATATTATTTAACATACAAATGAATATATTCAAATAAAGCATACATAACCTAAACAAACAAAAAACTACCTTCAGCATACTGATTTTCATAACATTGTTCCTATGGCAGCTATATGATATAGTTATTCAATATTTATCAAGTCTCAAAAGCATATCATTCACATAATAAGAACCCCATATGGCAGTTATACTATTTATCAGTCTAATCTGGTTTTTTTATACCGTTTAGCAATAAAAATCATTGACATGGATAGTTCTCTCCTTTAAATGCCGATTGAGAATATATATCTATACTTTAAGGGGTTGAATATGTCTCCTAAGGTTTTTTTTATCCAAAATTAAAAAACCCTCTCCCGGAGTACATATACCATAATTTATTCTATTTATTATTTTAGGGATTATTATTAAATGTTTTATATTTTATGTAAATTCTCATTGAATATTTCCACTGTAATGCATTACCACTGTGGCACCTATCTATCTTTTGTAGAAACCTATTACTTGCATATGTACTAATATATATATATATATATATGGTATATATATATATATATATATGTGTGTGTGTACCATATAAATCTGCTTTTAGTAATTTCCTCATCCGTGTTTGTTCTTATTGTTGCCTCTAGATATATTTCTGCCAAGTCGACAGAACAAGCCATGTAGCAAACGCCCCCAACTGGGCCCTAGGTAAGAATATAGCCATAAATTTAGGCTATATGGCACATAAACTCGATCAGCATTAAATTGACAGAAGACTACGTCAAAGTAATTGGCTGAAGTGCAAAACTACCCAACGGTATTATATTTTAGACGATATAAGTATTCACTTTTAGTAGTATAGGTAAATTCAATATTTATATATGAACCTATGTCATATTCGATTTTAATTCTGACCAATTCAGCTCTTTAGGGCTCGCGTGGGTGGGCCAAATACCTGAGCCGGACAATGCCCAACCAGCGTTCTATTCTACTTTTCGTTTTTCAGCTTATGTTTTTTAGTATTTATTTTACTTTATTTTTTATGTTTCTTTTTGCAAAATCGGTCGTTATTTCCTATCAAACACGTGATCCGAACTAAACTGAGCTTCGATCGGCAATAACTTAAGCCCGTGTAATGAAATTGTTTACCTCAACCGGGAGGTTAATCACCTAAGCAAAGAGACAGCTGTTGGCGGTTTGATAGCTCTGTTGTTACTGTTTATAGCAAAGGTACTTAATAGAAAAGAAACCAAGTATTATAGGAGTCAAGTTCGGATGATATAACTGAAATAAAAATCAAAACAGATTTGTTTGAATTGCGGAATTAAAGGGAAATCAGTGGGAAATTTAGATATACCCATATACCCATATATAACTACCCATATATAGTATAACTATATACAGAAATTTATCAGGTACCATACTAATGACTCAAACATCATCATGATTCAATGTAATATGTCATATCAATCAAACAATTCCCTGTAGTACATCAGTTCCTCCTTGAAGATGCTGAGGAACCTGTATTATGCAATCATAGAACCTTGTGAATTTCCCATCGTTCAGCTCGATCTTCACCCGGTCTGGTTCCGGTGAAGTACGTTTGAACCTGTTGACGGTGCCGTGAGACATGTGTTGGACACTGTGTGCTGGCCTGTTGGTCAGCTTTAGCATGGGGCTTTCCCGGCGCACCCAAACACATGTGCGCTAGCCCTTAGCCGTAACCGTAAACGGAACCTCATCTGATCCCGATGCCGATCCGCATTGTGCCTTTCCTGCCTTCAACTTTGGCTTAAGGTGCGCAAAATCAGGCACAAACCGCGGATCATACGGCCAGCGGACCTGGGCTCGAGCATTGAGCCGAGTCAGTTCAATAACACACACACACACGCGCGCAAATATATATACACAGACGGACACACCCTCACCCGCACCCACACACACCATCCGGCTGCATTTGTTTTGGATTTCCCGTCGGATTAAGCAACTTAGTGCACAAGACCAACGCGTTTCCCTTTTAGTTCCTACCCAGCCCAGCCCGAACAGGGTGCCTGCCTGGCTGCCTGCCTGTCTGGTACTTGTAGCGCTAATTATAATCGTGGGAAAACCCAATCAGACGCAACTTTCGCACTTTTTATTACAGGGCCAATTTTGGTGTAATCCACTTTTAGGGTCCTATCAAACATAAACCGTAAAGAACTTGGCTTGTGTTTACGGCCCTTGGCCCTTGGGCCAGCGGCGTCGTAAACGTTCTACCTGTTCTACCTGGCAACCTGTCGACCTGTCGACCTCTCCGGCCCCCGCCCTTTTATCAATGCATGCGACCGCTCCAGTCTTCAGTGACGTGGCCCCTCTTCGCGCACCCTCTATGATACTTGTCCCTGCGGTACTTGCATTCTAATCGAAGTATCGCGCGAGTCCTGCATAACAAAGATTTTCCCTATGCTTATATTACTATCCATATTGCACCTTTATCATTTGTGGGCAAGATTCAAGCATCGATGACTGCGTTGACAAGGGAAAACTATTAGATATGATGGGTATAATTTATGGAAAAAGGAAGTAATAGATGGAAGTGGAGATAGGGATAAAGATAGATGATTGTAACAATAGATTCCTTCCGATTTGCTTGCTTAGTAGTGGTGTAGAAGACGTTTGAGTATTATTGGTATTATTTGTTGTACATGATATATCAGCATAATCTGACAGAATACGAATATATATGCATGTGGAATGCATTTCAAGCTAGTTTAGCTAAGAAAAGGGAGTCAGTTCGAATCATCTTATCCAACCTCATGACGGTCTAAAGAAAACTATATACATATATCATATCTAGACATACATATATGCAGTATCGTATTATAATATCTTTTCTAAACCATTTCTCTCGCCACTGGCAGACGGCACGTTCCTCGGGCGATAACAGCCGCAGCTGATGAATGGCTCCATATCCGGTACTTGCAAATGAAGAAAGAATCCCGACCGACGGACGGCGTCGGGCGAGTACGTGGGTAAATGTGCGATTGGTAGAATCCGATTGAAAGACCCAAAAATTTGGTAATTCATTTGCCACTTGTCGTCACTGCCGCCACAGCCGACAGCTGGCCATAATTTAGCGCTTCTTTGAAAGTAAAATGAGGCCCTCTCCCGCACATTAGCAGCACCTCCGACTCCGGTACTGGCAACGCGCGCGGCATATGAAAAAAACAGAAATCGTTAGCCGACCAGGGCTTCTCTATCCCTGGCTATCTATCGATCTATCTATATAATATCTATGTGCCTATCTGTGAACCGCGTCAAACAGTAGTCGGTCGCAGCTGTCCATAAATCGCTCGAGGGTCCCCTGAATAGTGTCGCACTGGCAACGCTCTTCAAATACTAATTAGTTGCTCTTCGATCCCCGCCCGATCTCTCATACCCGATGCGATTGACAGTGCATTGGGCCATTGCCATAAATCAGAATTTCTTGATTTCTTGATTTCCCAAATGCCTTGGACATCTAGCACGACATGACCAACCGCAACACCGACGTAGCCGGGAATGGAGCTGAAGATTAGCGATAAGCATCTGAGCACCCGATGCGCCGTCGCCCGATGATGTTTGCATACGAAAACAGTCCGAAATATACGCTCCCCCTCTCTCCCTCGCTCTCTATCTCTTCTTCTGTCCCGCATGTCCATCATGTGTTCACGTATTTGTATTTCCGCGCTTTTTGACGCGATTTGACAGTTCCCCTTCCATTACTAGATGGATTAAGCGCTTTCTTCAGCGCCCCGAGCATTCCAGTCATGCCCAATCACGTTGACACCTCGCCAGACAGTCTCACCTGCAGTCCCCTTTACCCCTTCCCCTTCCCCATCCCCCTTCACCTTCCCTTTCCAATACCAAACTCGGCACTTTTCCAATTCCCACACAGGTTTGGAACGTTTTATCAATTTAATCTTTCATTGACATTTTTAAGATTTTCATCGAATTTGAGGTTAGGTTTTAGTATGGTTTCTCATCAAACCATTTTTCCAGATTTGTATCGAATTATGATATATAAAGGAATGATTTTTTTTAAATTGAATTTTCTTTGATAACATTTTTGATAGCCTTCATGCTCCCTAAAGAAATTAAATTAGAGTAAATCAAATTAAAAAAGTGTTACAGCAGAGTGGGAGCGAGCTATAGATGGATAGATAAGGACAGATTGGGAGAAAAAAATAGATAGTAAAAGTGAGAAAGAGAAGTTGAGAGAGGGGAAGAAAGCTAGAAAGAGGGTGAATAGAGAAGGAAACTAAGACAGAAGTATAAAATATGGGAATGTATAGGGGAGTGTCAGTTAACGAAAAGCAAAATTGTTTGACAAAAACACACGAATCTCGTTGGAAAAGTATCCGTTTCAAAGGTAAGTCCACTTGAAGGAACTGTCCGTTAAAACAGAGTAAGAGAGAGAAAGGAATGGATACATAGACTGACCGGATACTGTGCGCCTTCAAAAAGAAATATGTACTATTTACAGAGGAGAAACTCTCTTGCCCGGACCGATACGTCAACCAATTTTGTTCGGCCAAGGAAAGTGTCCGTCAAGAAGAATCAGAATGAATGAACTAACGTACGTCATAGTGTCCGCTTGAAGGAGGTGCCCGTTAAGGAAGAGGACGGCGAAGATGCCTAGACTAAGAGAGAGAACGATAAACGATAAAAAGTCTAATGAAAGTCATAGTGTCCGCGTGATGGAGGTGTCCGTTAATGAAGAGGAAAGCGAAGATGCCTAGACTAAGAGAGAGAGAACGATAAAGATTGACAGGCTAAAGAATGTCATAGTGTCCGCTTGAAGGAGGTGTCCGTTAAGGAAGAGGAAGTCGAAGATGCCTAGACTAAGAGAGAGAACGATAAAGATTGACAGTCTAATGAAAGTCATAGTGTCCGCTTGAAGGAGGTGTCCGTTAAGAAAGAGGAAGGCGAAGATGCCTAGACTAAGAGAGGGAACGATAAAGATTGACAGTCTAAAGACGGTCATAGTGTCCGCTTAAAAGAGGTGTCCGTGAAGAAAGAGTAAGTGGAAGATAACTAGACTAAGAGAGAGGGAAGATACAGATAGACAGGCTTCTAGGCAGATAAGTTTCGACTTATAAGTTTCGCTGCTGCTTTGGGCAATTCATTGAAAGTAAATTTTTGCCTTTCTATGTACATATGTACATATATGTATGTATATGTTATGTACAATATGTGTACATGCTTTGCTGGCTTCGCCGTTTGTTTATGCTTTCGTCGCTTGCATATGCAAACATTTGTACATATGTATGTATGTTCATACATATGTGTAAATGTATGTATGTATGGATGTACATACATCATGCACACACACATAAATACACATGTATGTGGGCATGTGGCGTTGCTGGGATACCTAAAATGCACACACGTCCGCGGGAATCCATATCAGCACGCCACAAGCAGCAGCAGCAACAACAACAACAGCAAATACATTTATGCCCTGCCAAACGTATGAAAGTTCATGCACACACACATACACCGACACAAAAGCGCACAGACACAAGGCACAGCGTTGCCATATAAAGGCAAAGCAACGTGCGGCGAAGGCGGCGATGGAGACGAAGACGACAACGGCGGCGACGACGACGACGACGACGGCGACGGCGAATGCCCAGCCGGGCCAGGCCAGTCGTCAGCCCAGGCAGGCCAACGTCGTCGCGGCAGAGTCGGGCCAGACAGTCTGTCGCCAGAAAATCTACACACAACAACAACAACAACGCACACACATACACACACAGACACACACATTGATACATACACAGAGAGAAGGCGAGCAACAGCGTCGAAAAAAACGAGGGCAGGAGGGCGCAACACGACGGCGACGCGAGGCGCAGCATGGCGCAGCGCAGAGCAGCGCGGGCGATGACGGCGTCGTTCCTCAAGTCGTTTGCGTCGCTGTTGGCGTCGCAGCGCCTTGCGCTACGTAAGTGTGTGCGTGTGTGTACGTAACGTAACGTAACGTAAGTATGTAACTACGTATCAGCTTGAACAAATCTGACAAAGCGCAGCACAGCCGCAGTCGCAGCCAAAGCCAAAGCAAGGCAGAATTCCATTTAGATTATTTTCTTTGCTTTGTTGTTGTTGCTGTTGCTGTTGTTGTGCGGCGGCTTGCTTAGGTGTTACAATACATAATGAACACACGCATACACAGACACACACACACACACACGCACTCATGCAGGCGCTGCTGTGCATTGCCAGACCGTGTGGCGCGCACAGTCGCCTCATAACGTCATCGACGGGGGTCGCAAGCAGGGGTTAAGGGGATCGGGGCAGCGCGAGGGCAACTGCCAGAGGCTGTGCACCCCCTTCCCCCTCCTATGCACGACTCGAGTACGAATTTTATCGCCCACGATTTGTGTTGTTTGTTTGTTTGTTTGCTTTTGATACCCTACCCCAGCCTAGGCTAGCCCCACTGCCATTCGCACACACAGAAACACACAGGCACACACACGCGCTGCACATGGGCCACTTGAGCGCTATCGCCGACGCTGCACAGGAGCAGCGGACGCAGCGTGAACTGTGGGCAAGAGGCAGCGAGGGAGAGGGGGGAGGTCGGTAGGCAGAGGCGTCAACAGGGGGCACAACTTTTGTCGCCTTCGTTCGCTTTCAACTGCGTTTCCCCCACCAGATTGTGTGTGTTTGCTCACTTACATACACACACACACACACACACACACGAGTCCCCTTACCTATTCTGCCCGTTCCCCTTCTGTAGCCCCTGCCTCCGCCCACTAATCCCCAGAGAGACCCCCAACATATTTACAATGCACATTTGATATTTGTATACAAAACTTATCGGAAACTCCCAAGTGCGACGCGCAGTTCAATTCGAATCGAACGAAGAAAAATCGAGACCCCAGAGTTTTCCATTCCATTCCCTATCGAAATGTGCATTATCCCCACTTAACTGAACGTTTTGTATAAACTAAAATACATAAATAAAGAAACATAGCCAAGTCTTAAACGATTCTTGATTCTTGATCAATATGAACTATTGTAGAACTTTAAATCGATCGAGCTGAGCCGTCTGTATGAGCACCTAGATCTCAGAGAAGGTACGTGTTAGGGCTACCAAAATTGACGATCATATGTCTTATTACTATATGCAGATACATTATATTTTAAAACTTGATCACGACCCCTTCTGCCCCCGAAATGAATTGAAAGTGTTTTAAAATCACACTTTCAATTCATTTTGTATTCCTACGTTAATTTGTAATGTGTATATTTACATGGTTATAATAATTATGCACAGATAATTTCTTAAAATTTGATTCCTTCGGATAATTAAAATATAAATTATTTAGGAAATTATTTTAGTAGGTGAACAGATGCCACAGATTCCGTCTGTAAGTATGCAATACAAATATGCTGTTCAGAATATTTTTAAAAAATGATTCAGTGCACCATTAGGTGGTTATCGAATATATGTATGTATGTATAAAAATCTGTAGCTTTTTTACATTGATATGTGGAACAATTTAACTTAAGATTACTGTCTAGGCAGCTTTATAGTATTTAAGTTATGGCACCCCTTTATTTCATATAGCAGACTATCCAAAAGAATCATCTATAGTCGAATCTTATGCTTGTATATTTTCGTCAGTTTGAATTGCACTGAATCATGCTAACTTGTGCAAAATCAAAATCTTTCCAAATTGAAACCTTTTCCTTTGGTAATTTTAAAAACACAAGACTTAATTTTTAATATATAATACATATATAATATATGTAAGTATGTATGTGTGTAGATTAAATCTAAATCGAAGCACTATATCACTCTAAGTTAGGTTAAAAATCTTAAAATCACTGTAGTTGTCTTTATAGTAAACTTATGTAGCCCAATAGCAACATTACTTAGTATCTCTTTCGTTTATTCTCCAACAATCGCCCCTCCCCATCAAATTATATATAACTATATTTTATAGCTAAAAGTACTGCAACTAACACAGTATGTAGTCGCACTAAATAACCCCCTGATGATTATTTATATTGTGTACAGGGGGAACTTTTGTTTATTATTGAGAGCTTTGGACAACTTTGAACCTGAGTTAAAATTGTACTGTGTGTGTTTCTCCCCGTAAATTGCCCCTATATCATTTTTCTCTAGTAGTTTCGCTCACAGATTGAGGCGTTAATCTCGAAATTATGTCATTGTGTAACGCAAGGAAATAACTGCCTCCCCCCCCCCAAAAAAAAAAAAAACAAAATGGAATGAAATGAAATAAAATAAAAATGCAGCGAAGAACGGGAATTAACCCTTGCAGGATACTTGAAATCAAGTGGAGTAGAGGGCAGTGGAGGAGAGGAGAGTGAGAGTGAAGAGATTGACTAAAGGAGAGTGGGGAGAGGAGAGTGAGGAGTGAAGAATAAAGAGTGGGCTGAGAGGAATTGAGAGTTTCGAGTTGAGAATCGGAATCGCAGTCGGAGTCGGAGTCGGATTCGGAATCGGGTCGCCGCGCGGGCTGCCACAGTCAACTGTACTAAAGATAGAACTGAATGCGAACACGTTCTTGCTCGCACACACACACACAAACACACAGACGCACACATACACAGGCACACACACACTTAGCGAGGCACAGCAGGCGAAGTAGCGTACAGGAAATGTGAACGTGTGGACGCCAAAAAGGGACGGACAGACGAACGGACTGGCAGACGAAGGAGAGTGGGAGAACGGGAGGAGCGGGACAGGGCGGACGTGGTATAAGTGCATCCACGATGTGGTCGGTCTGAAACCTAACACTGTTGCCTTGCTGCGAATATTAAAATACCCACTTAAGGCCAACAACAACAGCAACAGCAACACGAGCAATGGTAAGTAGTACCTTCACGCACACACACTCGCACACACTCTCACTCTCCCGATCAACTGCAGAGCATTGGCGCCCTTTGCCACTTGGCTCGGGCTCTTGAAGCCCAAAGAAAGATCTGTTTGGGCTACCCAAAACGAACCTAACCTAGTCCAATGGCAGCAAACCAAACCGAACAAAACCGCACCAAACCGAACTGCATCTGCAGCACTTGAGAAGGGGCAATCAAATTGTCGTTTAGCTCAAATTACCATATTCAAATTGTCGAGCAACTTTTTGTGAGCATTTGTTGGGTTTCCTTTGGTGTTCTGCTTTCTTTACTTTAATGTATACATACTTACAATTTGCTGTATTTTTGTGTGTGTTTTATTTCGTTAATTCAAAAACGACTTGTTGCGCGCTCATTGACAGTGTGTACAAACGACGTTAACGCATATCGGAGCAAGACGTGCGTGCCTCGGCGCAAATTGAGCAACCATGTGACGCAAAAAAGAGAAATATATTATGCAATCGATATATTTGACGTTATCGATAAGATTGAAGATTTTCACACACAATCGGACGTGTTGGTGTTTGCGCGCGTGTGTGTGTGTGTGAACGCGTAGATTTACTTAAAAAAATATTCAAACAAAATGTCAATAATTTAACAATTTGTTGCATTCCTAGCCATCAACAGAGTGTGCGTGAGCGAACGGCAGTGGCATTTGCAGGCAGTCGGCAATAGCAACAGCAACAGCAACAACATTAGCAGCAGCAGCACCAGCAAATGCTGCTGGAAGGCAATATAGAAAACAACAACAACAAAGGAGAACGTTAGCAACACTCACGCACACACACACCCCCATTCATCCAAACCCCCACACACATACACATGCAGTGAGACACAAGAAAAAAAAAGGAAAACAAAGGCAGCTTTTCCAGAAATTGGGTCGCGAATAATTTTTGGCTCT
The DNA here is from genome assembly GCA_018904035.1 of Zaprionus ornatus. NCBI lineage: Eukaryota > Metazoa > Arthropoda > Insecta > Diptera > Drosophilidae > Zaprionus > Zaprionus ornatus. Next base: position 27,103,695 of record JAEIFZ010000001.1, read on the forward strand.
TTTGCTGGAAATTGTGTTATGGCAACTTCAAATACATGTTTCGGTTAGTTTTGAAATCAGTTCAGAACAATAACTAAAAAAACAACAACAACAAACTTTATGTTGGTTTTGGTTTCTGTTTTGCAGCCTGAAACGCCCTGTACCCAACCCCAAGCAATAAACAGTAGCAGCAGCAGCGCAGGCAGCGACAGCGACAATGAGTGTCGTTGGTAAACAACTGAATCCCGTGCAATCTTCGTCTGCTTCCAGCTCGAGTTCAGCAGGAGCAGCGGGTTCCAGCAGCAACAGCAATGAGGTCAGCAGCAATGCAACTGCGGCAGCAGCAGCGGCAGCGGCGTCAGCAGCAGCTGCTGGTGATGCAAAGCGCGTGGAGGAGTCAACTGTTACGCCCGATGATGTGCTCAATCTGAGCAAAATAACCGATGACTATCTGTGTTCGGCCAATGCGAATGTGTTTGAAATCGATTTTACACGTTTCAAGATACGCGATCTCGAGAGTGGCGCCGTGCTCTTCGAGATCGCAAAGCCGCCCAGCGAGCAGTTCCCCGATGGCCTCAGCATTGAAGACACCATGCTGGCCGCCGCCGAGGAGCTATCGCTCGATGACACTGCCGATCCGAATGCCGGTCGCTATGTGCGCTATCAGTTCACGCCGGCATTCCTCAATCTGAAGACAGTCGGTGCCACGTAAGAGATACACAAACAAACTCATATCCACAGTATCTTTCAACTAATGCATCTGACTCTTCTCTTCCTCTCTCTCTCTCTCCTATTCCCTGCAGTGTGGAGTTCACGGTGGGCAGTCAACCGGTTAACAATTTCCGTATGATTGAACGACACTTCTTCCGCGATCGTCTACTAAAGACATTCGACTTCGAGTTCGGCTATTGCATTCCATATTCAAAGAATACGTGCGAGCACATCTACGAGTTTCCTAACCTTCCGCCAGACTTGGGTGAGTCTTCCTTCCAATGCGGGGTTTCGCCTTGCAATACCTTCCGTGTTTTAACTGCAACGCCTGAGACAGAGTCGTCTTAAGTGGGTCAAGGTTGTGCTGATATAGCAGATATAGTGAGTGTGCAATATTGCCATGTTGAGCGACCATAATGACTTCTTGCTTGGAATTGATAAAAGAAAAAGGACCCATTTAAAAATCTTAATTATAAAAGAAAGATAATGTCAATTAGTCCTAATAAAAACTATACTAGAATAGGAACTCAAAACTCATCACGGCTACAATAGAATTAGTTATCCTAATTAAATAATAATGAAAGGGAAAATATAAGTTGAATTATATAGATTGACTCCAGAGGCTTGTAAAGTCTCGTGTGATATACTTATCGGTAAATCAAATCAAAGAATGAGATGAGTCCATAAAATTTTAAACATAAACAAAGTATTACACATATATCAAAGAAACCTTAAGAACATATCCATATATTGCAAAATGCACAAATTCCTAATGGAATTACTTATAAAGACTGCAAAACACACTACACTACACTTATCCACACTCTGTTACGATATTAATACCATCATCTCTCTCTTGCAGTTGCTGAGATGATATCGAGTCCCTTTGAGACGCGCTCGGACAGCTTTTACTTTGTGGAGAATCGGCTTGTAATGCACAACAAAGCGGACTACGCCTATGATGGTGGCATAATTGTCTAATTGCACCAAAGTGTGGAGAGGCAGAGGAGGCAAAAGAACTAAAGAATTGATGCAGCTACAACTACAACTAAAAACTTAAGCTAAACTAAAACAAAAGAGAACAAGAACAATTAATTAGAGCTGACTCACACACACACACACACACACACACACACACACACACACACACACACTTACGAACACGAGAACATACGCACATCAAGCGAAAACCAAAGCAAAGCAAAGAAAAAAAGAAAACGAAAATGAAAAGAAAGAAAATACATATAAAAATGCAAAAGCAAAAGAAGGAAAACCATTTTAGCCTTAGCACAATGTTTTACCCACCATTCCTGTTCAATGTATTTATTATGATAAACTCACACACACACACACACACACACACACATACACACACACGCACGCAAACTGTGTTCATTTATAAGGGAAAAGAACAAACAAAGAATAAGGCAAACAAGCCAGACAAGAAAAGAAAAACAAATTTTACTTTAAAAAACTATTTAAGTTGTAAGTGCAATGTGATTCCCCTGTATTCCACCCCCAACTATCATTCGTATTCTTTATTATTTATTCGTACTTTAAGCAGAGCACACACTCACCGACATTCATGTGCGCACCCACACACACTCACCCATTCACACGCATGCACCCGATCCGACAATGCATATTCATTTTGTATTTCCATTTGAAGTCAGAATTTGTTTTTTTCCAGTGTATTTGTATAGATATTTTAAATGCCGTCTTTACTATAAATTCAAACATGAGAACGAGAATTAAATTTACATTTGAAATGTAACCAACTATTTTGTGACTAGTCTTTTGTATTTGTCTTCCAACTGCAGCTACAACCTATCGCACAACTCAAGGTATACGATTTCAAGGCCTATAATAAACTGATAATATAAAGTGTACTTGTGGTTTTAAAGATCTTAGCTAATTAGTTGAAAGGAGACATCTGCGACCGCACAAATAACATATATGTATATGCACACATATTCTTGACCAGGGTCAACAGAAGAGTCGATCTGGCCATATGTTTGACCACCCATATCTCAAAATCTGAAAGAGGTAAGAATAACAAATCTGGTGACAATGTGTCTCATAATAGTACGCTATTAGAAAGCTAGAATGGTAATTGTTGATGTGTCCCATAATAATCAGCAACCAGAATTATATTTACAAGTTTGGCTGCGAACGAATAATAAAGAAATTTGCTTACAAAATTTACTTAGTGGAGCGAACAGAAGTCGCTATGGATGCCTAAAAGTATGCTACACAAAATACGCTGATTGTGGATGTACTCTCGGCTGTTGCTTCGGTCGTGTTATTCACTTTCTAATACAAGACTTATACATTCATATACGTCCAATATTCACGGTCTTATACAGTCAAGGCTGTTCTTCCTTGCAAACATTATAATTATATGAACATATTCGAAAACTGATTTATTGGTTACATTGCCATCAACGTATTGCCTATTGCCATCTCACTCTAATTCGTGTACACTCTTATAAACTAAGCCAAGAAATTCGAGGTAATCTCTATGAACTGATGCGGCTTCTCCAGATGCACCAGATGACCCGTATCCAGCCACTCAAGCGTTGAGTTCGGGAACAATTCCTGGACTGCAGGCCAATCGTCGGGTCTGGGAAATAGAAAATCAGAACTTTGAGAGAGGAAAAGAAGACAGAGTATTTGCAAACGGATTTACGGCATGTACGGTGAATGAGTGCCGCAAATGAAGGTGGTGGGTCCGGAGAAGGGTGCCAAGCCGGCAATGTGATCGCCGTAGCTGTTGAAGCCGGAGAGATTGTCGTGCAGCACCTGCACATTGCAAGCCCAGTAGAATCTGAAAAGCAACACAATTTTGGAGAAACATCTTTGTTACTTTGCTACATTTGATCACCTACTCGCCAGTTTGAGGTCTCTTGCGCAGATTGAGCATTATAAAATCGACAGAATCCGCCCCGGCTACGTCTATTAGTTTCTCTCTGGTCTGCTTTCGGCCTTCGGAAAGGGATAAGTTTGCTGGTAGTGATACTCCCTGCATTGCCTTCAAAATGCCCCTCATATAGTCTACGGAACCTGGTATGGATACAGGGGAGATGTCCACGACAATTAGACGCTCAACAAGTTCCGGCTGCAAAGGAAGAAGGAACCAGTGAAACACAACAGTTTCTTCTCGACATGGATACCTACATAAGTCAGGGCAAAGTGCATCACAGCCCGGCCACCCATGCTGTGGCCCATCAGACAGATTTTAGGTATTGATTTGGACTGCATGAACTCATGTATGTCTGCAGTCATCCCAAACGAGTCGTGGGTGTCGGCGTGTGGACTGTCTCCATGATTGCGTAAATCTGCCGCATAAATCTGAAAAGGCATTATAATAGAAGAAACTATAGTTCACCGGTTTTTAATCTGCATCGGATATGCTTACGCGACGATTGGTTTTGCCAGCAAGAGCTTTGCTCACGCTACGCCAATTCTGTTTGCTCCCGAACAGGCCGTGGAATGTGATAAGGGGACTCTTGCTAGCATCTGTCGAGGGTCCATCGAACTGATCAGTGCTGATGGTCACTGCTGAGGCACTGGAGTAGTGGCGATGTTGGTGCAACAGCTTGCCGTAAATCGGGACATTTTTATTGATCACTCCCTGGACATTTAATTTGTTACGAAGCAATTGAAGGCAACGTAACGTCCCGTTTAACAGCTGCATTTCGCTAGAGTTGCAAAACATTTATCGATTACAAAATATGTGACATATCAATCGGTGGCACAACTATCATTGAGCACTGATAACTTAAATGGGCAGCATCGATAAGGACCACTTTGATTTTTGTGAAGAGGATGTCCTCGAAACCAGTCTAAAAAAAAATTTATAAGTACTTTACAATAAAAAATATCTAAATGAATGATTAATATTAGTTAGTGTGATACAATGAATGAATATTACAAAGTTGAAATTAAGAATATGTAATCCAAATTGAATAGAGGATCGATCGACGTGGTCGGCGAACTATCGATAATGGCATGACATGCGGCAATACTGGCGATAGTAGTATCGATTGCACCTCTAGCTATTAGCTTCCACCTCTAATATTTTCTGCAGTTGCGGCGGCTTCGTTTGTGACAAAAGAAATTGATAAATTTTCGCACGGACCAGCATATCTTATAAATAAAATACCTGAAGGATAAGGTAAAAGATAAAGCTGACGCAGCAGCAATATTGTAGATGCACCTACAAATTGTTTAAAGTGATCCAAAAAGCCTTGCTCTTGCAGGGGAATACGAGAGAGAAATTGACGAAAGCAGTTGGTTCCACAGCACACGCATACACGCACTCGCACACATAGGGACACACACACAAGAGGCACACACGCATACACATTACAAGTTCTGCACGAAGCCGGAGCCTGCTGATTGTGGCCTGGTGTGTGTGGGGAGAATAGCGACGAAGCGGTGCAGAGAGGAGAGGAGCAAGGACGAGTGCGGCAACACATCAGCAAGACCAACAACAACTCCCCATAGGTGAGTAACAACAATTGAAAAGAACGCACATTGCCGATATACTACAAACAATTGATATATATATATATTTTCAAGTATTCTATTTTTCCCCTCCAACACTACGTAAGTGCAAAGTGGTTTAGACAAGTCGAAAAAGTACAAAATTCATAAAATAATAAAAATCAAAACAAATACAAATCAAAGAGACAAAATGTATAAAGCTTTAAAATCGTCTTAGACTCTTGTGACTTCTGTTTTGTGATAAAGTTGTGCTTGAGAGCCAGAAAGCTCCGTCTCTCTTCTGTCTCTTTCGTTAAATAAAACTTGCGATTCTTCAGTTAAGTTACAGTTATTTAAACAACAACAATAATAAAACATTGTCGGTCGCGGAAAGTGCGAAAAAATTACAAAATAACCCAAAAAAAGTACTCAAAAAGACAAAACGTATATGATTTGTCGATGTCGATGTATATGTATAATGAATACATGTGTGTGTGTATATGTGTGTGTGTCTCGATGTACTCACTTGTAGCCCTGAGATCTGAGCAACATAGTTCTTGTATTATTCCGATCCGTAATTGTTTTATATCCATCAAATTTGCTCTCGATCTCTATTGCTTTTTGTTCGCGTAAAGTCGCTTCAGTTATCAATAAAAGTAAAGTAACCAAGTAATATTTTAAGAGAAACACACACACAACTAAAAAAAACAATCATAAAGAAATAAAAGTACAATAATGAAGGTAAGAATTCATCAAAGTGAACAGAAAACTTAAACGTTCAAAACTTTTCTTTCCCCCTTACATTATAAAACAAAGAAAACGAACAATATAAACGATGAAAATGAAAATGCACAGTCGAATTTGTTTTACACACACCAAAGAAAACCAGTAAACAAATAAATAATGAGCAAAATGTATTGTTGAAAAGGAAGTGCTGAAAATGAAGAAGTCCCTGTTCCTGACTACCCCGAGCAGCTTAACATTGTCTCTTCGGTTATCGCTTAAAAAGAGAGAGCCCTTAAATCGTTTTGAATTTTTCACGATATCACCACTGTTTAGGTCGTTAAAAAGCTATTCCACCCGGTTAGTCTCATTTAAGACATTTAAATCCGTATTTTAAAGAATAATGATGATAATAGAGTTTAATTTCTGTAGTACGCTCGATAGATCGAGCTCATGTTTGGATCATTGTCATCAAGAAGTTACACTCATTATTCGACTGACGAAGTCGAAGATATCGCGACAGTTTTCGTAGTCTTCTCTCTCTTTCTCTCTCTCTGTCGCTCTGTTTTTCTCTCTATGTCCCTCTTTCTCCATCATTCTTTACTTTAGGATCGACGTTGCGTGGAACTGATTTTTTTTTTGTTCGAATATAGATAATTATGCTATATATATTCTTGACTTTGGTCCGGATTCTGTTCTAATCTTGTTTGTCTCCTGCAGAAAATTAAAGGCGACACGCGTGCAAGGGCGTCAGCATGGAGTCAGATGATTCACGTGCCAGTTCGAGTTCATCATCAGAATCGCCGTCAAATTCAAGGCCGACCACCCCCACAAAGGAATTGGCTGGCGGCGGAGGCCATGCGGCTGCGACGAATGCTAACACTGATGGCATCGGCGCAGCATTGAACAGTCCCGTCCGTTCGGTATCGAGCAGCAGCTCATCGTCGAACTCCAACTCCAGCTCCAGTTCCAGCCGAAGTGGTCGCTCCAAAACAAAGAAGAAGAGCTCCAGCAGTAGTAGCGACAGCGGTAGCGGCAGCGATAGCAGTGGCTCCAGCAGCAGCAGCTCCAGCGATGATGACGACGATGAGGCGGCAGCACCAGCATCAGCCAGTTCTAATGGTGCAGCTAAAGTGCCATCCGGCTTTGCTGCAGCTGATACTGAAGTTGCTTCTGCGGCAAGTGTCAAAGCTGGTTTCAATTCCCTCAACAAGTCACAACAGCAGCAACAGCCGAGCTCGCTGCGCAGTCGCAGCAACAGCAGGGAACAGCTGTATAATCAGGCGGCAGTTGATCTTAACATAAGCCATGAGGATCTCAGCGATGTGAGCGACATTGATATGGAGAAGCAGGCACCGCCGTCCAAGAGCAACTCAAGGAATGCCGACGATGACAATGACGACGATGACGACGGCGCTATTTCAAATGATTCGCTGCCGGTGGCCCAAGAGTCAACGGGCCTCAATGGCAAATTGCGAAATGCGGAGCGCAAATCGTCGATAGAACTGGCAGCAGAAATGAAGTCACTCAGCAGCAGAGAGAAGAGGGTAAGCTTTGTTTGTGTATATGTCTGTTTACATTATGATGAACGATAATTGATTCGCTTCATTTGCTTAACTGTTTTCAGGAATCGGAGAGTGCAAATGGATTGGATGATATGGTAAAGCCACATGACGACGATGCGCTCGATTTCGAGGCAGAAGAAGGCGAATGCCCAGAGTTGAACAAGGAAACAGATGCAGACGTCGATGCGGATGCCGGCGGCGTCAATGCAGAGGTCAATGAATTACACAGCAAAAAAGCTGGCGGACAGCCGAAGAAGACAGCATCATCTGCAAATGATGATGATGATGATGATGGCGAAGTGAATAATGGCGATGACAAAGCCAGTGGCAAGGACGATGGCACTGAGGATGGCGAAGATGATGAAGAGAGTGCATCGGCTGCTGCTGAGGCACTAAAGAAGAAAAAGGATGAAGAACTAGAGGAGGGTGAGGTATCCGATGAGGATGAGAAGCGTCCCGAAGAGACCGAACCCAAACCCGTCTGTCGTTTCTATACACGTGGTCAATGTACTTGGGGCATGAGCTGCCGTTTCCTACATCCCGGCGTCACCGACAAGGGAAACTACACGATGTTTGAGAGCCTAGTGCGCTCTGTGCCCATGCAAAGCGGTGCGGGAGTCGGCGGTGGCGTTGGTAATCCATCGCGAGCTCCGACCAGCAGTGCCTACAGCAGCCACATGGGTGGTGGTGCGACCGCTGGCGAGTATCACGATTATCGTAACGAGCGACCCGCAGTGTTGCATCATCGCGGTGCTGCTGGAATGCATCATGCAAGCATGTATGGCAGCAGTGCTCCGGCAGGGGCCCATCATGATGCACGCAGTGGACTATTGATGTCCGGAGAGGGTGGTCCGGTGGTGGTGGAGAACGCTTGGGAACGTGGCCTGCGCACCGCGAAGGAGATGATGCGCAAGGCGAACAAACGAAAGGAGCAGGACATGGACTTTGAAGATAAGAAAATGAATCTAACTCTGTCGCCCGATGAACTGGAAAAGGATCCATATTATCTTAAGGAGCGAGGCAGTTCACCGACCGTTGTACGTGAAATACCGCCCAATGCACCCATTGCTCACGGCAATCCACGTGCTCTGCTTCCACCTGTGTATGGAATGTATGGCGCACCTGCAGAACGTTATCGGGCTGCATATATGGCACCTATGCCTTATGAGGATGTGGATGTCTATGGGAGGATGGCACGCTATCGGGAATTACCACCACATCGGATGCCACAGTACGAGGATGATCGCCGACTGCGGCCCACGCGGGAGGTAATTGTGCAGCGTGTTGAGGCCGTTGGGCGAGGGGACGAGTGGAGCGATCCATGGATGCGATCAAAGTCTATTGGACGCGCAAACTCATATGATCGCGAGGACCGTCGAGGGCGTCGTGATCGTCGCAGCTACAGCAGCAATACATCCTATTCCAGCTCCAACAGTTCACAGAGCGATTCTAGCTCCGACACATCGCGTTCCAGCAGCGCATCGGATCACAAGCGTCGTTATTCGCACAAAATGTCCGCCTCCTCATCGCGGCGACAAGCGGCGGGACGAGCGGCACGCTCGCCTAGCCAGATACCTCGACGACCCAGACGGTCGCCAAGTAAGTGCGACTATCCTAGAATGTGATTCATTGATTAATTGATTCCCTTCATTATTCGTTCATAGAGGGAAGCGCTTCGCCTTCGTATAAACGGGCAGCACAGGAGAAACGAGCCGGTGGCGCACACAGTCCTGCCACCAAGCGGAAGAAGATGTCTTCGCCGGCGCCCAAAAAGTTTGACAAGTTGCGTCGTCGTCGCAGCTCTAGTTCCTCGGATTCAGGTAAAAGTGTAGATTAAACAATTTGGGAAACATTTCTTATTGTTGTTATTATATCTGACAGATTCCTCGGAAACGTCATACTCTGGTTCGGATTCGGGCTCCTCCTCTTCAGGTAGCTCGTCAGGATCCAGGGAAACGCTGCAGAAACGTGTGCGGGCAACAGACAAGGCTCTCAATGAGCGTAAACAAATCAAAAAACGTATGTTGATGCAGCTTCCTCTGTTCCCCATCTCATCAGAAAGTTAATCTTCGATCTCTTTTCTTGCAGCATCAGAACAATCAACCAAGAAGCGTTCGCCCATTTCCATTGAGATTAAGAAACCATCAACAATTGTCGGTGTGTCGGCGCTTGCATCGCCAACCCATTCGGCAGGAACCTCCGACAAGGAGAAGGACAGTGGTGTTAAGGATAAGGAGAAGGACAAGGAAAAAGATAAGGATAAGGATAAGGATAGCAAAAAGTCGAGACGTGAAGAGCTGCTGAAGCAACTTCGCGCTGTCGAGGATGCCATTGCAAAGAAGCGCTCGAAATTAACCTGATAACATATACAGATCCTAATACAGATACATATACCGCCGCAGCCACAGTCATCGCAGAGATGTCCTTCCATCTTTCCCCTCAACCCGCAGCACTCACAGGCAGCAGCAGGCAGTGACAATTGCCAAACGATTTTTACAACAATCTTCAAACGAATTTCTTTGTCTACTATTACTACTACTACTCTGTGTTGAGCTCTGTGTAACTGTGTGTGTGTGTGTGTCATGTCCACAACTTGACCTGCCTTTGGCACTCAGCGCTGTCTGTGTTCCGTGTGCCGGGAATGCCCCTCAGCATCCGCATCGACCCTCATTATATAGTTGTTCAAGCAGCATTCAAAACTATAATTAATCTATTGAGGTTCTATATCCATCATTAACATTCGCATCGCGTATCATCGATATTGTGTCGATTGTCCGTTACAAACAAACAATTCAAACAATTCAATGCATTTAGTTTTAATTACCCCCAACGTCATCTGCATCTCCTTTTATTGCTTAGGCCCTTCTGAGGCCCAATGATTGTACACTGATTATACTACCTGTACCATTGTATAAATACAAAAATATATCACTACATCGGATAAACGTGTGCTGGCTTTTTTAATTCATTCGAAATGTTGTAATTACCGAGATCTCCCTGATTTTTAAAATTTCAGCCTGATCAGATTTCACATCTTAACTTGTTTTTTACAGTGATTATATTACTTGTACCATTGTATGGATACAGAATATATTATGACACTGGACTGGATCTCCCGGGTTTCCTCACTGCTCCTCCTTTACTTTCAATTGCAATATCCTAAACTCAAGGGATATTTTATAATGTACATAGATTAACACTACGATCAGTTCAGTCAATCTCTAGCGCATTTAGCTTTTGTCAGCGTACAAGTGGAGGCACAAGAGTTGCCAACTATCTTTCTAAAATGAGTTTCAATCGTAGTTAAATTGAATTTCGAGAATTGTAAACAAGGATCAGTGCTGCCAATACCGCTTTTTCACCATATCTAGCTAGTGGATATTTGAGAATATCTTTTGCTCTTTTTATTGTATATTTTGAATATTTAGTTTTGCGTTACGCCCTTTTTATTACTATTAAGGAGAGGATCTTATATATTTAGCCGTAATCAAGCCATATTGACAAAATATTGTGAAGCAATGAATAAACATAACATCTTCCCGTTTTGGAGACTAAATTTGCTACCAAAAATTGGAAGCACTGAGGATTTGTTGCGTCGGTCTCGTGATCAAGGATATAAATGGTATACATATACATGCATACATAACCATGTAAATGTATCAATTTATGAAATTTAAGCTGATATAAGCTACAAACTTCTTGTCCTGTTTTATGTCCTCTTTTAAAGCTACTTGTCCTTGTTCTTGCTGCTTTTGTGGAGGGGTGGCAACAGTGTTATACAAGCTGAGGGCAATACGAACTTTAAAATCTTAATTATGTTTGGAGTGTTTTGTTTGACGTTCATGAGGCCGTTTGTCAGGCGGGCAATAGGCCATGTTTTTGCGGGCCAGGCCAAAAGTACAGTTGGCAAACGGCGAAACTATCTTTTTAATGACATTTCGGATACCACAAGCAAGAGAGTCGGGAGTCGCTCCAAGCAGGAAGTAGCGACAGCCACAACGGTGACAACATTGCGGAGTGCGTAATTGCTTTTAAAGCCTGATTTAAGACACGCCCCGTCTCAGCCCCAATCGCAGCCAAATGCGTTTGCTATTAGCGCTAAAAGCTACGCACTGACTTGAAGCGCCTTGGCGGAAGCATCGTCGCGACGAGCCCACACATACAGTTGCAGTTGTAGATGCAGTGTTGCCGTTGCAGTTGTAGATGCAGATGGAGACAGAGTTGGAAATACATAAATGGAGGAGATACAGATACGAGTCGATTGACTTAAGTTCAATGCACCAGCAAAATAGACAAGGCATCCCAAGATTAGTCTAGTTTATACGAAATCAAACTGACTGCAACACTGGCGCTAACACGGGGGAACACACGCGTTGCAAGCTCGATAAATGACGCCTTGAGGCGAGCAAGTTGGTCAGATTTGACGCAACAATTGAAATAATCGATTACATCCACCTGACTGCCGATTGATGATTGGCTGAGCGATCAATGTTGCGCTAAATAGTGTCAAGTTGACATGTAAGCAACAGATGCAGACACCGATGCACACACACACACACACACACACATACGTGTGCTACATACCACAAGCGAGTCACTTGGTCAATATCAAATTAGACACGGTCAACAAATGCCACAAGTGAGCAAAAGGTTTGAAGCAGATCGATTGAACCGACGTGTCGGTGTTAGATAAAATCGAATATCGATAGGTTGACAGAAAGCCTACTCACCGATATTGTACTCTGATATTTTTATATCCTTTGACCTTGCAGAATGCAACAGGCAAAAGAAGGAGTGGCAAACTCAATAAATACGAGTACCCCCCTGTTTTTCGACAGGATCAACGTAAAGATCTCAAATATTATTAAACCTAGAAACATAGCATATCATAGTTCAAATTCAGATTTCAATTGATGCTGAATTGTCTGTATAAAATCGTTTATTTGTTATTATTAGGTGAAGAATAAAAGTCTTAACTATGTACTTCGGCAATTAAATAAATTAACATTTTATGTACTTCTGAACTAACAATCTGATCGGACAATAAACACAGATTACTCACATTCGCGTTAACAAACAATAAAAATCTAGACCGATTTAGAGTTAAGACATAATTTATAGAAAAACGCACTTAACGGATTATCAAAAATTGTTAAGAAATCAAGATATTTCCATGCATAGTGATTTTCCGATTATGCCTTGACTGCATGAGTGATTTAACATTTATTTCTCAGACAATTTTGACCATTTTAACAACTAAAGTTACGATTTTTGTATAAATATATCGCAACTAAATTTTGACAACTTAATTTACATATGTACCGATATGTTCAAGTAATCGGATTACTCTATCTGATTTACATAGATATATCTCTTAGAGGAACAATCAGTCGAAAATGAAGTCTTTCAGGCAACTCAATCTCGGAGATCACATTGAAAGCTGATAGAATAAATACAAATTTTAAAATATATTTTGTTACGGTCCCCCCTTATGTATTAGTAGTAGTAGTTAGTAGTACAATATTTTCCGCTTACTTTCGGGTGTCTCACGCGAGCATTATTTGCATTACATCGACCATCGTGCGATGCCTTGACAGCAAATGCTGTTTGTGTCCTTGTTGTTGTTGCTGTTGTTCATGTTGATTTTGATGTTGTTTCTAGCTACTGCAATTGTGAAATTTGACATTGTTAAAACGCATAGTCACAGTAAACACGCATGGGTAGCTTGATGCCTTGTTGAGCACACGATAAGCTTGAAGTGTATTACCTTTAGGGGCAACTTCATCGGTAAATAGCTTTGTAAATAACCGTTTAGATAGCATATGGTATCTGCAATATCAAATTTACTACCTTAGATGCCTTGATATGGTTTAGGAAACTGTTGTAGCGACCCTCGACCTCGTTCGTTCGTCTTGTTGCATATGCAAAGTTACCGCTGTTTGGACGAGTTCAATTTGCTCTTCGTTTGCTGCGGATTTGCCTGCTTGTTTGCAGTTAACCATACCATGCGATACCATAGTAGTGAGCACAGTACACGGCTCTGGGGTTTGTTTTGACTTCAAAGATTGAACATTGTTCACGATGCGATTCACTTTGATTTATTTGCGCCGTCGTGTCGCGAAGATGATCCTCAGCGTTGGCTTTGGCTCGATTTGGGCTTGGGGATTCGATTTGGTTTGCCAGAAGTTGCACAAGACGAACATTTTCGGTAATTCGAAGAGTTATCTAACTGCTTTTACTACAATAGATCTCCCGCTTGCTTGCTAATTTTTCCACTCTGGTTCAGGAATATATATGTGGGCTATATGCATGAACTTTTTCCCTTATAATCTCACCTGTACGAGCTCATCCAATGTTGCGAAGTCTATCTTTCGTCTATCTTTCGTTCTCATTTCTGGTTCAGGAATAAATAGCATACAGGCCGGAATAGGCTACTTTTCTCGACAGTTCATTACACATTATACAACATACATTTATTCATCTGTAGGAACTCATCTAATGCTATAACAGAATATCAATATAGTGTAGTCGACTCTCTGGTTAAGGAATATATAGTATATAGGCTACACTCTGAGATTTACTCGAAAGTTGTGCCACCTTTTCCCCATGTTACTTCCCCTGTAGGAACTCATCTAACAATAATTACAATGCGAATGCGCGGCTAATCGAACTGGCGCCCACGTCTATATATATCAGTATATCGCCCCCGGAGGTGTCTTTATAATAGCTAAATCATAAAGTGTCATATTTAATCGGCGACTATTTGTCACAGTCGAGTTAATGAAATGACAAACGCGCTTTTAAACGCGATTTCAGTTATTATGGGATTATGCAAATTGTGGCTTAGGCGCAGATACAGATACAGATACCGCTGCAGATACAGATACAGATACAGACACAGACACAGACACAGATAAAGATACTCGTGTCTGTACATTTTCTGGTCGACGCTAGCGTTAATTTGCCAAACATCTTAAATATGCAAGAGTTCGCTCATACGGCATATATTATGGAGCTGCTTGACTATTCCGGGAGGGGGGGGAAGAGGGAAAGCAACGGCGAAAATATCAAAAGATATTATACATAATGTCTATCAATTATCTTGCAGGGCCAGCGACAGGCGACAGGCGAACGCGCCAAATTAATTACACGCCACTTGGTTCAGCCTAGTCAGAGCCAGAGCCAGAGCCAGTGCCGGGACAGACCCATGTCGGACAGGCCCGCGGCCAATGGATTTGGCAATACTCACACATGGAAATTGGGCAAAACTTGTGCAAAGTTTGCGCAATGCTTTTAGGATTTGCGATGAGCAGAGCCGAAGCGTAGTCGAAGTATTTCAATGCAGATTTTATAGAGAAGTCCCCATACGAGTAAACGAGTACGTAAGCTTACTCCTGTACCATTTCGGTAGTTGCAACTCATATTGTCAACTACTTACGTAGTGGTAGGAATGGTAAACTTAAAGTTTATAATGTATAATTGAAGACTTTATACATGTGTGCATAATGTATGTGCCTAGTTTGGCAATTAAGTTTAATCTATTCTTGGATTGGTCTAACCTCAGACTAGATAGAGTAAAAGATACAATTAACTACAATGAAGCATTGAGTACCATCTGTTCAATCTTGGTACAGAGTGTTGGTTTTGGGTTGCTGTTGGATTGGTCTAATTCAAAACTAAATAGGGAAATAGGTACAATAAAGCATTGAGTTCTATTTTTAATACCTTTGTACAGAGTATATGAGGACTGTACGTAAGTCTAGCTTTATTCCTGTACCATTTCGGAATTCGGAGTAAATATTTTCAGGTACAATATGTGGTATGGTAAACATTGGATTTATTAGATGTGCTCGAAGGTTTTATAGATTTGTAAGATGTTATAGATTTGTATGTACATAAGGTATGTACAATCTAAATCATAAAATAGGTTCAATGAAGTTCTGGCATGCATTTCATACCATTTGTGGTGTACTTTGGTACACATATTAAAATCTTTAGGTTGAATAAAGCAGTGCATTCCATCATATTGTAAGTGATCTTTACAGGTTTTAGTTACAATAAGGTTTTCTTTAAAATTTTGATATATATATCATATATATAAATATATAATATATTGTAATAAAGTATATAATAATGTAGTAAGTGAAATGTTGCTGGTTCCTACACTACTTGATAACTTTAGAAATGTACCATCATATTAAAGAGTAGTACAAGTTTCGGAACACAAGAAAGGTTTGGTAAGAATCTGATTTATAAAGTAACATAAATAAAAATTGATCCCAGAGCTAGGCTTAATCTTGGACTGGAATTGACTTATTTCATGCGAAATGCACTGCGCCTTCCTATATAACATACCTAATAAAACTGTATTAAGTTGAACGTCTATCAGAGATATTCATAGATATTTTTATTACTTTTAATTACTTTTTTAGGCTTCCATCGATTGCATCTATGGATCCATCGACTGTTATTTATCTCTATATGTTGTACACAGTAAGAGTAGTATTTTAGTACTTTCGAGTACTTTTTTAAACAGGGTTGCCACCTCTGACTTCAGGCTTGCGGGACTTTATTGCATGCGTCACGTGCTGGTCAGAAGAACAAGAGTAGCAGCAGAAAAACAGCAGCAACTGCTGCAGCAACCTGAGCTACAGTTACGATTGCGAGCGACATTTACAACGTTTACCGGTTTGGGGCACAGCTGATCGCTTCATTCATCAAAGAAATAACGCACGCGCACGCTCGCTCACTCTCCCGCTCTCTCGGCACACGCTCCCTCTCTCTCTCTGTCTCACTGTCTCTCTCTCTCTCTGGCGCTCGTGCGCGCATTACAGGGCTTTAAAAGTGTAAGACGGCGCCTGCGCGCAGCTCAGACAGTTGACGGCGTTCGCAGCGAGCGCATGTGCAGGCAGAGAGACGTCGCGTTCCGTAAACGATCTGTGGGTTGTAGCTGTATAGCTGTGTAGCTGTGCAGCAGCAGCAACAACGTAGCATAAGCCGCCATACCGCACCACCCCACCTACTCCCGACCGCCCCCCCTGAAAAGTGCCTGCCTACCCCTCCTCCGTTCAAGTTGCTCGTAAGGAAAACGCGTAGCTCTTTGCGTGTATGTGTGCGTGTGTGTGTGTGTGTGTGTGTGTGTGTCAGTGTGCGGAAGTCCAACGCGCAGTCGTGCCACATCCTGCAATTACGCACACACATACACACACACACACACACACCGCACACCTCTACACACAAATTAAGTTTGTTTTTTTTTTTGTTTTTGTTTCGAGTTCGAGTTTAATTTTTGTTCAAGTGTTTCGCAGTTGATTGGGCGGCATTTCCGTGTTAGAAAACGAAAAGTGCTTCAGCAACGCCAACAACAACAACAACAACATCAAGAAAAACAAAACCAAATCGAGCAGCGACAGCAACAACAGCAACAGTCGAAGTGAACAAGTAGCAAAAGTGCCACAAAATGAGCAAAACAATAAAAATCAAAATAAATTATAACAAAATGCAAATTAATTACAATACTCATTAAATCAACTCGCACACACACACACACACTTGCGCATCGAATTATTATCTAAGAGTACGCGAAATTTATAGCAAATCGTTGCGAGTGCTTTGCATGTTGCGGCAGCAACAGTTGCTGTTGTTGGCAATTGCTGTTGCTGCAGTTGTTATTCCTGCTTAACAAAATACACTTTTTATAGCCTTTACGCGCAGCCGATAATCGCCAGCACAGCAGCAGCAGGCAACAACAACTTGCAGCAGCAACAGCAACAACGGCAGCAGCAACAACAAGTGGCAACAGGAGTGCGTGACCCCAACACACAATTCACTTGTCGATCTCCCGTTGTGTGTTTGTCTGTGTGTGTGTTGTTGTTGTTGTAGTTGTCGTTGTTGTGTTGTAATACCTGCGAGTCCACTTGACTGCACGAAAGTGAAATTTCACTCTGCAGCCTCCGCTGCTGACGTCGCTGCTGCTGCTGCTGCTGCTGCTGCTGCGGTTGTCGTTCAACATTTTTGCTTGTTTATCAACTTATTTTTCTGTTCAATACGAAAGTGAAATGCAGCTGCAGCAGCATTCAACAGGTCAATAGCAACACAAACAACAACAACAACAGCAACAAAAACAGCAATAACAATAGCAACAATAACAACAACAAAAGCTAAAACAAGCACAAGCCAAAAATCGAAAAGAAAGCGAAACCAAAATCATCAACAACAACAACAATAATAACAGCGAATATCGTAAACAGCAACAACGTAAAGCAACAGCACCGACAACAATAACAACAACATTAATAGCAACACCAACTGAGAACACACTGACAACTCTGGGCGACCCACGATGGCTGCCACAGGACAACGCATCGCACTCTGCGCCAGTCTGCTGCTCACGCTTTTATCCTGCACGCTGCCCACGCTGACGTCGGCAGCGGCAGCGGCAGCGACAGCGACAGCGGCCAAGGCCCAAGTGCAAGCCCAAGCGGAAGCAGGCCATGTTAACGGTAAGTCAGTTGCCTCTATGTGATTAGCGAGTGACAGCGAAAGTGACAACGCTCTAATGAAGTGCCCCCAGCCCCAACCCCCTCTTGCCCCCTTACGCGCCTTCCTCCTCTGCTGCTATGCCCTGAGAATCGCAGCAACAACAGCAGCGGCAACATTCGCGTCAACGTCAACCGGTCGCCGGGGCAGCTGGTGATCGTTTTGATTTGTGGCATCGCTTTCACTTTGCCAACGCTCTGCCTTTGTGTGTTTTGGTGGGCGTGTCAAGTCAGACCGCAACACAACAACATAATGATGATGTCGGCCAAGAGCAGAGCAAGCCGAGACCAGAGACTGGGAGTCGTGTCGCGCCATAATTGGATTATGCATCATTTGCAAGTTCATTGTGAACCCGAAGACGATTGTGAACGAAAGTCCGAGAAATGACCGGAGCTATGTGATCTTGGGAGTGGGGGTTAGGTGTCATTCAAGGCGCTGTAGAACGCGTTGAAAGTCGAGAAGTGAGAGTAAAATTTGATTGTTAATCGTATCTTTTACGATATTGAGCAGCAAGTGGATATGTTTGGTCTATCGTATATGCAGATCTACAATACAAGATTTTGATTTATAAACCCTTTTCCCTGTTTGAGTTCTTCTTTGCATCAAGCTTATCAAATTTTTTACGATTTAGGGCATATATATATACTACATATATACACATAGTCTCTTTGATTTGTAGTATCTCATATAATTTTTCAAATTTGTATTCTTCACTGTATCGTATCGTATCTTTTAAGATATTGGGTTGGATTGCGCGATTAATGTATTTAAATATATTTGTATCAAGTGCCATATAACATCGTAGGTACCATGATATATTTTTCCCACATGTGTATGGGATAAACATGTGAGTTTTGTGGATCAATCGGAGTCAACAAAGTCATTTCGAATTTGATGACAAGTTTTCCAGCTGAAACTCAAAACCAAGACGAGCTAACAACTCTATTCGAGCGCTGTCTATCTCGCTCAGTTTGTCTTATATATACAGATACATATGATATGCAGATGAGCATTCCCACGACGCCCCCAATTAGTACATACTACTACTACTTATATAATTTCCGCCGCGAAGACAACGTTTACGAGGTGCAAACTCAACGAAACTCCTCCGTCGTTCGTATCCAATTACTACTGCGTCAGAGACGAGTCTGCGAGTCTTCCAGTCTTCGTGTGTCCGTGTCTTCTCGAGTTGCCAATTTGTAAGACGGCAAAAAGCTGAAGACCGCAGAGCGAAGACTGAAGAAAGCGCAGAAGACTAATTAATCAAAGCTGGGCAACAATAAAATAGCACCAAAAACAGAGATAACAAACAAACGAAGAGAAGACACATTGGGAAGAGTGAAGACGGGAGAAGAGAGAAGAGCAGAGAAGGGGAAAACAACAAAAGACTTACATGTGTTGTGGTTAGACGATCCAGCAACATTTTCCCAGATGCTGCAACTTACGACATCTTTGGCAACAGATTCGCCGCCGCTGCCCCAACGATGCGACTCAGCATCTGCCCCAAACAACAGCAATGCACTTGCTTCCGTGTTGTTGTTGTTGTTGTTGTTACTGGTGTTGTTGCCTAAATAGTTGTTATTGTTGTTTATGTTGCTGATGTTGGCAATTTCATTTCTTTTGTTTGCCCCGCAGTCGCATCGCTTTTCCCACCTACAAACAGCAGCCAGACCCGCCAGCTCCCTCCCTGAAGAGTCGCCTCTGTGTCATTATGTCATGCGGTCGCCAGAGCCCGTCCCAGTCTCAGGCCCAGTCTCAGTCCCAGTCCCACTCCCAGTCCCACTCCGACACAGATGACACAGCCCAATTTGTGCACTCACATATACCCTATGCGAGTCATGCAGCGGGCATGTTGGTACCTCAGACTATATTAACTTTCTATTCTACGTTTAGTATAAGTACGTGTATATAAGTAGGTATTTAGAGAGCCTTCACAAAGTCCGATCTTCTCTTAACTAGATTGTCTCTCTGCTGTTTCTCTACAGGGTATATAGCAAGCTTGCATTAAGTCAGTGTATCTCTTTACTTGGTTTTTCTGTTGTTCGTTTTCAAATACCTGGCAAATACCCTGTGTAAAAGTAAGCAAAGAAATATATTAGTTTAGGCAACTTCTTGAATAAGAAGAAACATATATAAATAGTACAATATATATTGCTGTATTTACACTAATATACGAATATACTGCCTAGCATATTAACACGTTGCACCGTCATAGTGCCAATTTGCGGCTAAAATCCGCCAAAACGAGCCGTCAAATCTCGGGCGAATCGGATGCGATTCATTTGCACAATTAAAGCAACTGAATGGGCCCATGAAGATATAACAATTACGCATAAAAAACGGACAATAATGGCGCAAAGAAATGAATAATACGAGTTGAATGAAAAACGCATAATGGCCGTGCTCGTATACGATATAACGCAATAGCAGGGCTCAAATAGAGTTGCGTTTGTCTCGAAGGAGATCTACGTGTAGCGTAGCGCGGGCCCCATCATTATTTGCCGTGGCTACTTGTATTATTCATTATATTCATGCCAAGACTCACTCACTCGCACTCACGCTCATTCACATTTACTTGTATTTGCGGTTTTCACAATTGTACGCAAAGTGGGCGGGCCAAGTGCGAGGGGGGGGTGGTCTGGGCGTGTGTGTATGAGTATTGTGGCATATTATGGGAACTGGGTCCGATGACTCGTTGGCACATTTATTGCACCTTGGGGGAGGGTATCAAGATTTTGTCACGCAATGCGCTGGGTGGGTAGGCGTGGTGGGCGTGGCAGAAAGGCCTGAACATCCGACATAATGACTAAATAATCCAATAGCGCGAATATCGTATGCTTTGTAGAGAGGTGCGTTCTACTATCGATTTACTATCGATCATTGTGAGTGACGCCCCCTTTGAGGCGTTGCAAGTAGCAGGCATTCACTGTACTTGAGTTGCAGTTATTGTTGCCCGCTTCCAATACCGTGAAATGGGCAATGTAGCTGGCGCTGGCCGTAAACGATTTGAACTTTGAAACGGCCAAAAAGGCTAAGAGCAGGGCGGCGCAAGTGTGTAATAGGCATAGAAAAAGCCAAGCCAAGCCGAGCCAAGCCGAGCCAAGCTAAAGTCGAAGCCAAAAATGAAACCGAGCAAGTCAAACTCAAATTGGAACAAAGCGCAATTTGGTTAATTGTTGTTATTGTTATAGTTGTCATTGTGCATTGTTGTTGTTTTTGTTAACGGCTTTTTAAAATTTAAATGCTGAGTTTTAACCTTTAAAAGCGGCGAACTGTGCAACGGCAACGGTAACGGCAAAGGCAAAGGCAACAGCGATTGCCCGAGCGAACTGAACTGAACTCTAATTACAGAGTTTATGTACGATCCGATTTTGTTAAAGGTTTCGTTTGCACTCCAAAATACCAAAAGCATTTCGGGCCAATTGAGAAATTGACACCGAAAACACGAAACGACGTTGAAAATCGAAATCCAAGCTGAGAAAATGAAAAGAAATGCCGCGATCGGT
This sequence comes from Zaprionus ornatus, assembly GCA_018904035.1. Lineage (NCBI taxonomy): Eukaryota > Metazoa > Arthropoda > Insecta > Diptera > Drosophilidae > Zaprionus > Zaprionus ornatus. The sequence goes on from JAEIFZ010000001.1 coordinate 27,125,206, forward strand.
TGCGATCAATCATTGATCTAAAGCAATTGCAGTTGGGCAATGGCCCCGCGCGAAGTCAGAGACAAATAGCGTCACCAAACGGTAGCGACAACGCATAATCATTCATACCGCGGCGATGCCGATAAGCCACCGATAGATACAACGGTTTGTGGCTACACGACGGGCCAATGAGGGGCAGATCGCAGAGAAATAGAGGAAGAGGGGACTGCGTCGGACTTAGAGATGACAGCAAAATGCGTTGGGAAGTTTTCCGGCACAAGCTTTGAATATTAATTGATATCGATATAGTTTGATGACTATCGATTACTAGTATATTGGATATTAGCTCTGTAAAATTGAAATCAACTTGATGCCAATAATTGCACAGCTCGTGGGATGAGAGAATTTGTGCAAAGCTTAAATTCGAGTCTTCTACGCACAAGTTAGTGCCATATCGTGAGACTGTCTTGCTTCATACGATGTCACACTCCCATCCCTAAGACAGATTTGCGTGCTCTTCATCTAGATATGCAAATGAGACGATCTACAAAACGCATCGCTGCACAACCACGAAATTCGATAGTAAGCCCCAAATCGATAAAGGGGAAAGACCTTTTACTTACATAATAATCGATGCGGTGCGGCAAATGTCTAATTACCATAGCTAATTCAAATCGCCAAATTCCAGTTCGAGCTCCAGTTTCGAGGGAAAGTGGCGAGGTAAATTAATCAAAATCAAGATATACGAGCGGCACATTTGAACATTTCTAGGGCAGAGTGAAATAAATACCTTATTTCTTTTCGATGTATCCAATTTTTTCTTTCGACTCTTTGGCTTTGCTTTGGTTTTCGATTGATAAAAATAAATTAACGCAAATGTGCGACATGCTGTGCAGGAGAGTTGGCCAAAAGGTAATGGGCAAAATAGTGCGAAAGTGTTAAAAATAGATGCAGAATGAGTGTGTGCCTGTGTGTGTGTGTGTGTTTTGTATACTCTTAGTTAGGGTTAATCAATAGAATCACTTGACTTATTCAAATCTTCAACTGTTGAGCTGGTTCTGAGCAAAGGCTAACAATGTTTTTTGCCTACGAAGCAGATCAGCTAAGGAAGCTCATGACTGTTACGAACTGTTAGCATCGTATCAATACTATTATGTGAATGCAATAGTTCAACTCTAAGTCTCCTATAGATGTAACAGTACTCCCTTCTTAAATCTTAACTTTTTTCTAGATGAACTATCGGGTAACCCTTTATCGATCAGTTACAGTGACACCATCTTTATTATATGCTTCCAAATAGTGCTGTGATTAGTTTTTCTTGGGGATAAAAGTACTTTCTTTTCTTAGGAAATCTCTCTGGCAACCTTATAGCCTTAAAGTAAAGATACTAAATTTGGTTTAATTATATAATATTTACTCTAATAGTCGAACTCTTAGATTAATATAGAAATACCTGCACATTCGTCTTAGATCTTAACTTGTCTTAGCAAAACAATCTGGCAACCCTTTTAGCATCAAATTAACAGTACTGAATTTGAACTCAAGTCTGTCCTAGAAATAACTCCTGGAAAGTGAAGAGTATCGAAATGCCGCATGCTCTGGTTTCTTTGGACTTTTCGGTTAATTTTGATTAATTGCAGTTCGTGTAGATTTGGTTTTGAGCATTTCGATTGAGATTACGTCGCACTGCGAGCGTGTGTGCGAGTGTGTGCAATTTGTTATACAAATCGAAGTGTGGCAATGGCCAAATTGACGCTTAATGATGTCTTCATTTTGCGCGCTCGCAGGGAAACCTAACGTAATTGCGCACTGTGCAGGGCCTGTTGGCCCGTTGCTCAGCTCCCCAGTTGGCCATTTGGACACGCACCACTGCCGCTGCCCACTGCAATCAATCACGCACAGCCAAGAGCGGCAGAGCGAGATGCAGATGGAGATGAAGAAGGAGGAGGAGAAGGAGTGTGAGCGGGAGAGGGAGCGGGAGCGGGAGTTGAGGTAACTGTCTCGGGATAGGCAAATGCAAATTGCGTTACGATCATAATGATCAGTTAGCTCATGTTGTAATCCCCACGAAAATCAATCAGGCATCGTTTAAAAACTGACGAAAAGATGAGCCAAAAAGGTTGAGCAACACGGGCAGCCAACGGAGTGCAAAGAGCCCGAAAAGCTCCGACAAAGAGGCACGCCGACAGTCAGACAAACGCGACAGGCCGACAGTTCGACAGGCCGACAACGAGAGTTGTCTCGTTGTTGTTTGCATTGCCGCTTGGCTGTCATGCATAATTGTTGTGATTGGGGTTTTGCCACTTCAGCTTCACGACAGCATCTTCCCGTTTGACATCGGGCATCGATCACAAGGGGGGAAACGGGCAGGGAAGAGCACCACTCCAGCTCCTCCTGCTGCCTGAAGTGTGCTCCACTCTGATTACAATGTTACACAGTCGTTGCATCTCGCTGTACTCGCAACGACATCATTAGATGCCCTACACTTGCTTACCCAATCGCTCTCAGTTGATTGATTTACCCTGAATGCGAACATATATTACAATATAATTACAGCTGCTGCTGTGCTTGGCAGGCATTCATTATCTTTGCTCTGCGGCGTCTTCCCTTCTGGCTCTTGGTTTCAGTTTTACATTTTATTCAGAAATATCTTTAAATGTATACGTCATATAATTACTCTTAGTATATTAGTCTTTGTTTGTATACCCTTGCAGAGGGTATATATGTTCTGAATCAGCATCAACAGAGGATTCGAACTAGCCCTGTCCTCTTTTGACCGTGTGTCCTTCTGTTCCAACGTAAAATAGTCCCTCAGTTTTAAAGCAATCTTAAGGAAACTTGGCATACATGCCAAACTTACCATATCGCACTTTTTCTTTATATATACTATGCATATAAAAATTCATAAGAATCTGACCACTATAATATAATATAAAGCTACCATTGGAACAATCGTCCGAACTGCAGGTTTTTGTATGAAGACCAGTTTTGAATTTAAAAACAACTGAACTTATCAGTGTCGATCAAAGTAAGACATAATATTGAATAAACACATTCATGCATTATTATATATAACTAGTATTGGAACCAGCGGAGCATATAAGAACCTGCAAGGGTATAGAACCTTCGACATGCCAAAGGTAGCCTTTCTTTCTGGTTTTTAATATTTATTTATTTATTTATTTATTTAGTTTATAGTCGAACTATGATCAGTCGACTTTTTTAAAAGTAAAGAAACAATTAAAATTAGATTTAAATTATTTAAGTTACATTTTAAACTAGAGGTAATTTTAAATTAAGGGTAAAACCTTAAATGTAAAAAAAAAGAAAAAATTAAAAATTGTGCAAATGTGCAAACTGGGATAAAGAAAAGCCGATCCAACATTTGTTGCAGAGGATTGGGGAAAACCCAGAAAAACCCAATCAGATCAGGAGAGTTAGTGTTAGTAACCAAATGTAGAGTGTGTTCAACATGATCTGTATGTAATTTAGCTGCAATATCATATCCAACAGTTTATTATCCCATCGAAATCCATGAGAAATAAAGAAAAATGTATAATATATCAGTGTAATGTACATATACCAATATATATAGTATATAACAATATGGTATATTCAGACAGCAAGCAGTTGTTTTATAGTTCGTGAATGTGATTTGCATATTTCGCTGTGCTATTAACCATGTTCCCCGCCCCTTTGGCTGTTGCCTTTCTGGCTGCAGTTGGCAACAGTTCGCTAACCTTCACCTTGTTGGCACCGAAAAAGCCATATAAAGAGCCAAATTTCAAATGCAGCAACAACAACGACAGCAGCAGCACCAGCAATAGCAACAGCAACAAGAGGAGAGAAACGCTTTGCTGCGGTGTCTCGCACTCGAACGTGCCATGGCCCCAGTTCCAGGCTGGCCCCGGGGCTCGTTGCCAGTTTTGGGCTGAGACTTGGGCTGGAAACGTGTTTGGGGGCCGCTGTGCTGACTCAGCTAAAGTCGAACAGTCGAGGGCAGTGGTCGAAGAGGGCGCGGTCGAGGGATACGGGGGGGCAGGGGGTGTGCGTATTTAGGCGACATTTAATTGCATGCGGCGCGGCGTATCAAAAAATAAACGCAAATATCACGCATACGCCAAGTGGCAAAGCGACAGCTTATTAGCCTTTTTTGGCTGTTTTTCCCCTGCCCAATTATCAAAAATAGCTTTACATTGTGCCCCTCCAGGCCAATTTCCCTTGTCTTTGCAACATTTTATGCACGATATATCGGTTATCGATATATGCAAATGCCTGGCAGCGTTCAGCATTCAGCATTTCTACTGCGACCACGCACGCCCTTGTGTAAATATTTTGAAAGGAATCGCGATCGCCATCTGCGCAATCCATCAGTCCGTTCAGCGGCGATCTATAAACGCAGGCGGCTCAAGCGGCTCAAGGGGCATAGGCGGCACAGGCGGCACACAAAAGCCGCATCGTTAATCAAAAAATCGTTTAAAGTTTGTCGGATTTCTTGTTTCTGTTTTCACTCTTTGATTTTTTCGCCAGTTTCTTTTGCATATTTGTAGAGTTGAATGCAATTATTTGGTCTATTATAATGATTTTTTGATTCGCTATGCTTCAATTTCTTGGACTTTTCATAATTACAGTGTATTGTGAGGCCTGCGCATTGGAAGTTGCTCCGGATATCGTAAGATCCATTTATCCATTCATGTAACCTTTACAAACACCTGGAACTCAATTGAGATATTTCGATTTCTATAGTATTTTTAGTACTTTGTATATATACAATATATTGTTTATCATATAAATTTAAAGAAGATTATTTTTAATTGTTCATTCTTAATTTGAAATAATGGGGAAACCTTGCTTCTCTGGAGTTGTTCAAGTGGGAACTTCTGTTCAATACTTTATCAAGAAAGCAAGATTATGATCAGATAAATCAGCTCCTAAACAAAGTAAACTTATATCCAACTGAAAGAGAACAGTCCATATTCAACCTCACTCTATCTAATCAGCTCCTAAACACGGTAAACTACTGGGATATCCAACTGAAAGGGAACAGTCCATACTCAAATGGGAACTTCTGTTCAATACTTTATCAAGAAAGCAAGATTATGATCAGATAAATCAGCTCCTAAACAAAGTAAACTAATGGGATGTCCAAATGAAAGAGAACAGTCAATGCTCTATCTCACTCTATCTAATCAGCTCCTAAACACAGTTAACTACTGGGATATCCAACTGAAAGAGAACAGTCAATGCTCTATCTCACTCTATCTAATCAGCTCATAAAAACAGTAAACTGGGATATCCAACTGAAAGGGAACAGTCCATACTCTACCTCACTGGAATAGTCTATCTGAAGTTCCTTTCTATGTTTCGATATGTCTTGAAATATCGATCAATGCACTGGCAGCTGCACGATGATAGACACAGCGCGACGAGCTTGAAGCTTGCGCATTGACTGATGGACTGATGGACTGACTGACTGACTGAATGACTGATCGACTGACTGACAGCACCTACTCAATTGCAGCACGAAGCATTTCACAAGCCATTAGAACTGCTTGCCAACATACAAACATGTGCACATGCACTCCGATGTTGATGTGTGTGTATGTGTGTGTCTGTCGAGATATCTATGTTTTCTATAGACTATCTTCAGCATAGACACGACTACGGGTCGGAGCCCAGCGAAGCGCGAATCTCTGACTGCACAATGATCATTGAGGCATGCTACGAGCTCAACAGACAGACGGACGGACAGACAGACAGACAGACAGACAGACAGACAGACAGACAGACGGACAGACAGACAGACAGACAGATGAGCAGACAGACAGACAGATGGATCAAGATTGAGATAGTCAGATTGTCAGTCAGACCGGGAGACAGACGGACAGTGGGACTGAGAGAGCGATAGAGACAGAGACAGAGACAGCGAGAGCCAGTGAGGTGCATAGAGAACAAAGTATGGAAACGCGAAAAGCCTCAATAGCGAAACGCAACGCAACTAACTAGCGCGTCCTTGGCCAGTCAACATTATATATAATTATTTCTTTTAATTTTGCGCCGTGCCAGTCAAACGACGACTGCGACGACGACGACGACGACGACGATGATATAAATAATACAACAACAGCAGCAAAAGAAACTGAAACATGCCTCGCTAGGTAGAGCTGACTTGTTAGGGGGTGCTAAAGACGCTTCCCGCAACACCCACTCCCCCGCACCCCCCACTCCGGCCTGGTCTCGAGCGCCAGCTAGACAAAGGCGCAACTCTAATTAGACATAACGATGAGAATAAAAGATATATACATATCTGTGCATACACATGGCTTGGGTATATAGTATATACACGTATTTATACAATATGAGAGTGTCGATTCGCGAGAATTATTACGATATGAAAACTTATTATTATTATTATGATCAACGTTCAACGTTTTCGTGATTTTCATACTTGCAATGCCGTCACAGACGTCGTTATACCCTGTGAATAGGAGTTACAGAGAGTATTGGGTGATCTTTTTGGCATGATACTTACATGGAACAGGTTTACTAGCTTTTAAGTGGTATCTATTGTGCGAGCATGGCCAAGCTTATGCCCTCTAATGATGTACCGCGATATTACAAACAATTCAAGTAGAGTGCCAAGTCTGGCCGGATCCGTCTCGCGGTCGTTGTCGCCTTCCACATGACGCTGTTCATGACTTTACTCATGGAAGACCTGAGGGTCAGATGCGTGCAAAGTCAGCTAACAACCGACTAGCAACAGCAACAGCAACAACAGCAACAACAGCAACAGCAACGGTGACGACAGTCGCACATTTATGTCATGCAACAGTTGGAGCACTCATAAATAATCTTTAAAGAGCCATTTAAATGCTTTGCAGAAACAGAAATAGGAAAAAAGTGTAATAAATAAAGCAACTAAGTGAGACACAATCGCAATGGCAACGTCTGTCTGTCCGTCCGTCCGACTGTCCGTCTGTCCGCCTGTATGTCATTTATTATATTTATAATAGCTGTGTTTATTATGGTTCACTTTGGAAAAGTCGATTCAGAACGGACTTGAAAATGGCCTCCGACTAAGCGATGCTCTGTCCAAAAGTGGAAGTGAGTTAAGTTCTTCATTACATCGGGTACTTCTTGATAATATGGCAGTCGAGAGGTTTGCAGAAGAGCATAGATCTCAAAGTAAATGCTTTAATGGCAATTTCACTTGTATATAGGCTTTAACTGAGATATCTATTGCATATATGCGAGCTGATTATATATTGACTTGATCGTTGATCATTTAAGACATGTTTTGATTTGGTTGAATTGGTCGAATTAGAACAAGTCACTTATAGTCAGTCCATCATTGAGTACCCTTGTCGGCGAGGATGTTGACGATATTATTGACCCCTCCTACCTCATTATCTGCAATCGAACTGCGGACAGATTCCTTCTTCTTATAGCGATCCTCCAAGCTAAGCTCTTCTGTGCAATGTAACCTCAGCGCGACTCAGAATTATGCTGGTTAGAAGCAAAAGTCATCGTGGTCGTCGTTGTCGTTGTCGGCGCTTGCCACATGACCTTGCAGCGTCGGCAACATTGTTGGCCGCAATTCTCGCACAGCCTGCAGCACTTGCAACATGGGGGCGCCTAAGGTAGAGTTGCTGCTGCTGCTGCTGCTGCTGCTGCTGCTGGCATCGCAACGTTCTTCAGTCGGGCTTCTCAATAAACCGTTTAAGGTCAGAAAATCGCGCATTAAACGATTGTTGTTTATTGGCAAATGTCATGTTCAATTAGTCGCCGTACGAGCACGTATTCGTATTAAGTATACGTATGTGGCAGGCTTGGCAGGCAAGCAGACGGCGGCCAATGTCACCAGAGCTCGTGTGGCAAATGGCGCAGCTTAACGTGGCATGCAACGCGTCGCTGTCAGAGCGAATTATGTTAACAAATTGAGTTATGGCTTCTCCGGCTGCAGCTCTCTGGTTATGGTTATGGATGATGGCGCATTTGTGTACGACTCGCTCAATATAAGCATAGATCATCGGATCGGGTAGCTGCATCTGATCTGTATCTGTATCTGTATCTGCTCAACTGGCAACTGGCAACCGTGCAGCAGGTGCAGCAGCAGCTGCCAGGCAGGCAGGCGGGCAGTCAAAGTCAAGTCGCAACGCGACGCGGCGAGGCAATTAACAATTAAGCCATGGTCATTGCCGGCTGCCCGGCGGGGCCCGTTGTAAGTCATCTTAATGATGAGCTCGAGCTGAGTGACGGAAATGGAAATGAAAATGGAGCTGCGCATGAAAATGTACCACGTACCTCGCTGCCAGTGACTGCGAGTGACTGCGAGTGGCTCATCTAATTGCCAAAGCCTCCAAATGGGGGGCATTTAGCGGCAGCCTCACACGGCTAATGGTTTGCCTCAATGACGGATGCGAAGGGGTCGGCTAATGATAACAAGTGTGGCCAGTGCGGCCAGTGTGGCCAGTGTCATTGCCATGGACAGCCTCAGCATCAGCGTAATTGCGCCCATTATCGTTATCGTTATCGCCATCGTCATCGTAGAACCTCTTCTCTAGCACTCGCGGCTCGTTTAATTAGGCGAGAGAACTGTTCGGTCAGTGATGGATGCGATTCATTATACGTATTACATTGCAGATATTAGGCTTATTGTTCCGTAAAGTACCTAAGTTATCTTTAGTTTGGATGGAAGATCAAGTAGAGGGACAGACTTGACTTTGATGAATTGTAGAATAGAATAGTTGAAGATCGAGAGAAAGTCTTGGCTACTATAACAAATAAGTTATTTAAACTCTTGCTGCATCTGTTTCATTATGATTTCTGATAACTTTCGTTGCACTTCTTATACTCATCAAGCGCATTATAACCTGCCCAATATCTCTATAGTTTTTAACTAGCTATAGCAGTGAAGATCAAGGGATAAAGTTAGATATAGAGAGTGAAGATTGACTCGATATCTAAGCTCACTTCTTATTCTCAAGTTGCCCCTTACAATCGTATCCCTCTAGTTGTCCTCAATATGAATGTCGTGTATATGCTAAACATAGATCAATATATTATTCAGTTTACATTCAGAACACGACTTAAGATCATAAGGAAACAGAACAACTCGACGCTATACGTGCTGCAAAGCTCCACTAAGCTGATCTGCATTTCATAAGGCTATTTCAATGTTGCCTTCGTCAGGGCATAAAAATGCCGCGCGCAAAGCAAAGACTTCGACTTAGACTACGACTTCGACTTCGACTTGGACTCCCATTCCGAGTGCGGCTTCGCCTTCGCCGAGTGAAACAATCCCCTGCGTTCAATTATAGCGAATGCTAATGGCAGAGCGAATGGGAGACTTGCATGCAAATGCGAGGCGTGTGGATGCCATAAAAGGTGCAAAGAGGCGCATGATATGACAGTTTGCGGATATTACAAGGTATTCATTAGGCGAGCAACTCCCACTGCGCCGGGCGGGGCGATAAATCAATGTGCGATGCGAGTTGTTGAGTTCAGCCATCATAGACATACACATGCATGTATCTATGTATGTATCTATCTATGTTATGGATGCACACTAGTGTGTGTGTGTGTGTGTTTGGTTAATTGAGTCAGGCGAGGCGTCGAGATTTATGGGCGCTGTCTGGATAGCGCAGTGCGGGCCTGTACAAGTTGTACATGAAGTCAAATTGTTTATGCAAAATGAACAAAAAAGAACAGAAAAACACTGAGAGAAATAACTGACTAATAATGTTGCCAGCTCGACGAGCATTGGAATGCCGGGCACGGAACGAGCCGAAACTGAAACCGAATTGAAATTGAAACGAAAACGAATTGAAACCGAAACTGAAACTGAAACCAAAGCGAACTGCCGCGCCTCGCTTCGCTTTGCCTCGCTTTGGCTCGCTTTGGTTCGCTTTGGCTCGCTTGGACGCGACTCGAGCGCGTCTCATGGCTAAGATTGGCTAATTGCGAGCGCATGTGTGGCAAAGTGTTTTGGGAAATTAACTCCAATGCTAAAGCCAGAGCCAAAGCTATGGTTATGAAGTTATGAGCTACATGAAGCTCCAGTTCGAGCTAAAGCGATCGCATGTTATTGAAATCGGAGCAAACTCATTTATCACCAGCGAAACAGCATTTGAGTAGCCGCAAGAAGGCAAATGATGATAATGCCGAAGATGGAACACAAAAACGCAACCAAACACTGCCAAAGGTCAGTCAGCAACTGAATTACAGAGCAGAGCGAATCGAAGCATAAAAAACCGCGAGGAAAAAAGAAGCAAAATCAAAGCGAATTCGTAATCGAAATCAAGCTGAGACTCGTATCGATTGCAGACCCATAAAAAGAAAACGTTCTAAATTATGCCTGTCATTGAGAAAAAATTATTTAATTTACTTGTCGATCGCAGCTGAGCGATGATCATTTCAACTATCCATCAGGTCTATCGATCACAGAGTTAGGACACTATGTTTCTTTCTCATGTGCGAAAGGGAGAAGAATTTTCTGGTAGCTGAATGCCTTTCTGGCAGTTAACCTATGGGTTTCTAGATCACTTCACTTGCAGAGCATCTACGAGTCGAGCACACTTCACTTGTCGCTGTATGAGACATCGCCCGTCACCTGCTGGCGACAAATTAGGCAATGATTGCTGGCTCCGATTCAGCGATCCTCCAGCTGCTTATTGAGAATTCTCGAGGCGCGATTCGACGCGCATTCGCTGCCTGCATTCCAAATGAATGCGACAGATACAGATACAGATGCAGATGCAGATACAGATACGTTGCTCGAGCACAATCGGCTCGCACATGAATTTATTCACTTTGACTGTCCTTGTTGAAAGTTCGTGTCTTAAGTCTTTTGTTCGAACCGCTTGACATTTTGAGAAAAAAATCATCTTTCTACAGTCGTTGTAGCTATTATTGTTATTGCTGTTGTTGCTGTAGATGTTGCTGTTGTTGGTCAAGTTAAATGCCATTTAGTCGCTTTGAACTTTAAAGTTCAAGTCTAAAATATTTATACTGCCGCACACAATACTATATCCATATAGTATGCAATGCCGTGTTCTTTTTTTTGGGTTGGGCCTCAGCCACCAGATGCAATTGGCAAACGTCACAAAAGAGAACCGAGGAACGCCATATATCATGTGCGCCACTGCAAATTCTTCGCTTAGAATTTGCTTAGTTTCTTGATTCGTTTCTGACGCCTTTGTCGATTGATTTATTGAATGCGCTGAACTAAAGAACTCTGATCTGCGAGGAAAGATAAACGATGTTATGCCTGAACCGCATTTCAGCTGTAGCTAGAGTCTGCCAAGGCAGCCCGAGGGCTTCAAGTGCCAGCCTACTTCCTGAAGTACCTTCGCAATACTTACTCACTTCTCCAGATTGAATCGCCCTCTTGCCCTGTTCATCTTTCGTTCCCGCCCCTGCTGGGTGTAGCAAGCCACAGTTGAACAACATATCCGCCTCCAGTTTCGCCCGCCTGTCATAATCGGCCATTCTAAGCTGGCTTTGCCGCACCCAAATCGGCACACAAGACTAATTGCATTTCATTCTTCAAGCCTAGACAGCTTTGATTTCAATTTAACTGTAGATTTGCCACAGATTTGCTGGCAATGCGGAAGAATTGGATGAATCGGAGCCCGCAGCGGTGCTTTCAAGGTTCTCCCACAGCTCAAATAGAGCGCACTCCCAGTTTCAGCGATGAGTCAAGTATTCAATTTACAAAATGTTCACAGCACAAAAAAACACTGCAACTTTAATTATGTGAACAAAAAACTCAGACAAGAACCTCAGCAACAGCAGCAGCACCAGCAGCAGCAGCAACGGCAGGCAACAACTTTACAGCATTCGTGTATTTCTTCATTAAGTTTTTGTATGTCATTCGGCTGTGTTGGGCTCAGCACTTGTGTCCCAGACCATGGCATAGAAATTCGAATCTAACATAATGACCCCACTTGTTGTTGCTGTTGCTGTTGTTGCTGTTGCTGTTGTGGCTGAGCTTCGCATTTGCATGTGCTGCAGTTGCACCGTCATCAATCGACGAGACTGTGCAAGTGTGCGCGGCTCAATGGCAAAATAACATAGAACGTCGGCGAGTTAATTTATAGCATCACTCATACGCCGCATTAGCCGCACACTGTTCACAGTGTACAGTGCACAGTGGAGCAAAAAGGTGTCAGATTACATGGCAATAGGATCTACGCTTTCAGCAGCAGCTTGGCCAATGCACACTGGGCTAAAGGGAATATGTTGTAAATAAAATATAAATAAAATATAAATAAAATAAAATTAATAAAATATATATAAATAAATAGAATACAAAATGTACATTGAAGAAAGTCTGAAACATCTCTGTAGAACATTAGGAATCCCCTTTAGTTTCTTGTTGCACTTGCACTTGCCGATTGTCAGCTCACTTGAAGAAATGTTGAGGATCTTCTTGCTGAGATTGCCATTCTTAGTTTATTATTAAACTGTCTGTTATTAAATGTATTTTAGTGCTCGTGTGTTGCCAGATGCTCACAGATTTGTATAATATTTAATTAATATACTATACAAGTAGTTGCAAAATACATAAGAGATTTACAACAGCAGTCTCTGCTCTCATTTTGGGGAATCGTAACAAGACGAGCCGAATTGTTACCATTCTTGCGTTTGCATAACCTGCTCTGAGTTGCGGCGCATCTGCCCCACTGTGCAGTCGTGCATCTGCTTGCATCTTTGCGGCGATTATTATTGACAATTACGAATAATGGGCAGCGTGTGCTTGGCAAGTGGTTTATCTTGAAATGAGGTTCGTGCAGTGCAGTGCAGCGCAGTGCACACTACACTCAATGACATTGACCGCATGCATCGCCGGCCGGCTGATCTCGCGAATCGGCTGACCAGTGGATCGACAGACAGACAGACAGACAGACAGACAGACAGACAGACAGAGAGACAGACAGACGGAGCAGCTGAGTCATCGTCATTGTGGGCAAGATTCTTGAGGTTTTTCTGCCTGCCCAGCATACCCTGTAGCCACAGAGCATAATTACGAGGCCTCCACTTAGACACGACTGTAACTGACTATGCATATACTGTATAGTGTCAATCGTCGCACCTGCCAACGATACTCCAATCAAATTTGGCATATACTCACTGGCTTCAGGTCCAAAGTAGTGAGTACTCAGTCTTCAGCGCCGATAGAGACATTCTTCGGCCCCTGGGTCTGAGTTCTTTTTGCTCGAATTGCAAATGAAGTTGAATAAGTGTCGTGTGCTGTTGCCGAGTCGGCGCTGTCTTGGCGGAGAGTTGCTTACCTGCTTACTCGCTTAGTTGGGTAGTTGGGTAGTTGGCCAGGCAGTCAGTGAGTTGATTGCTTGCCTAGTTAGTTAGTTGCAGCAGTTGCAGCGCCCGCTTCAAGGTTGGGCGCCTCAATGCGGAAAACATGACAAGACATAAAGTGGAGGGAGGCAGAACAAAAAAAAAAATGCAGAGAAAAATAAAAACAAAGCTAGAAAAAAGCTAACAAAATTGTCATTAAAATGTAACATAAAAAGCCGCTAATTGCGAATGTTTAAGCATATTCGTGAATACATACGAGTATGCACTCGCACTCGCACTCGCACTCGCGCTCGCACTCACAGTCGCAGTGGCCGCGAGTAGGAATACATATTAATAACAAGCTCATAAATAACAACAGCTCCGCGTTAACAGTTAACAGTCGCATTGAATTTCCATTGAATGCGGCCCGGGGCAGGTTATTACTCAATCGTTAAAGATCGTATCGCAGGTTCGACAAGCGGAGTTAATTCTCATGAAATGTGCCATTCTACACCCGCGCAGCACACTGAAGATGGATTCTATCACTGCATTCCGATCATTGCAACCTTATTCAAATTTCTCCAACCACTTCAAGTGCAACGAGTACAAAATCATCTCTCTTCGAGCCTTGTTACTTGATGCTAAATATACGTTCCTTAACCATTGCAAATGCTCAAAGAAGGATATACAACCTATGTAGCAGGCAGATACATCCGTACAGAACCCACAAACTGCAAACGACACGATTAAGCTACTTCTGTCGGTATGAGCGCGCTGATCTAAGTAACTATAAAAGATAAAGACACGAAATTTCACTTGAAGGCTCGTGTATACGGTATGTCAATTAATTGATTTACAAATCTGGAATGCCACGTCTGCAAGCTACGCTAATCGATTACTTATCTTTGAATGAATTCCGATCATTGCAACCTTCAAATTTCTCCAATCACTTCAAGTGCAACGAGTACAAAATCATCTCTCTTCGAGCCTTGTTAATTGATGCTAAATATACGTTCCTTAACCATAGCAAATGCTCAAAGAAGGATATACAAACTATGTAGCAGGCAGATACATCCGTATCAGAACCCACAAACTGCAAACGACACGATTAAGCTACTTCTGTCGGTATGAGCGCGCTGATCTAAGTAACTATAAAAGATAAAGACACGAAATTTCACTTGAAGGCTCGTGTATACGGTATGTCAATTAATTGATTTACAAATCTGGAATGCCACGTCTTCAAGCTACGCTAATCGATTACTTATCTTTGAATAAATTCCGATCATTGCAACCTTATTCAAATTTCTCCAATCACTTCAAGTGCAACGAGTACAAAATCATCTCTCTTCGAGCCTTGTTAATTGATGCTAAATATACGTTCTTTAACCATTGCAAAAAAGGATATACTAACTATGTAGCAGGCAGATAGATCCGTATCAGAACCCACAAAGCTCAACCGACATGATTAAGCTACTTCTGTCTGTATGACCGCGCTGATCTAAGTAACTATAAAAGATAAAGACACGAAATTTCTCATGAAAGCTCGTGTAAACGGTATGTCAATTAATTGATTTTCAAATCTGGAATGCCACGTCTGCAAGCTACGCTAATCGATTACTTATCTTTGAATGCATTCCGATCATTGCAATGATTTGATGCTAAATAAGGATATACTAACTACGTAGCAGGCAGATAGATCCGTTTCAAAGTGCAAGCGATACAATTAAGCCACTTCTCTCTGTATGGCCGCGTTGATCTAAGTAACTATAAAAGATAAAGACACGAAATTTCTCACGAAGGCTCGTGTATACCTTATTGCAATTAATTGGCTTACAAATCTGGAATGCCACGTCTGAAAACTACGCTAATCGATTATTTATCTTTGAATGCGACAAGTCTACACTCTATCTAGAATTTGTGGACATAAGACTCCATTCTGCAAGTTGTATCTGTTTGGATCAATGGTTTTATTTCGAATATGTGTCAAGTTTAGTTCTAATTGCTATCGAAACATGTTTACCTCAAGCTTTTCATCCGTTGAAACGAAACGAAGCTATGGGAAAAAAAGTAGTACGATTTTCCTTGGCTTCGTTTCTCATTTCGTTTCGTTTCGTTTCAATTTGTTTTGTTTTGCTGCCGCCGCAGGCCACAGGCGGGAAAAAGACAAGCAAATTTGCCTGGTCGGCCCACACAGCGATATTTGGCGGCGATATGCTTGCAGACAGACACGATAATGTGCCGCGCGACTTGATTATGATGCATGCCACTTGTGTCGCCTGGCGGGGTGCGCCACACACAGCGGCCGCAGGCGACGCCCCAAAGCAACGGTAACTGTGCAACGGCAACTGTGCGACGGTAACCGCAATGGCAACGACAACAGCAACTCATCAGCGACTCGTTCGATTTTCCGGCACTTTGCTAGCACTTACAGCAACGCGTGCGTGTTTCCCTCTTTCTGTTTGTGGCTGTCTGTGTGTGTGTGTGTGAGGAGCTCATAAATTTCAAAATTCGCAGTCAAAAGCCAAAATAAACTATCGACACTTTCACCGAACACAAAAGCGACAGGTTTTCGGCAGAGCCTGACAAAACTATCGAAATCAATTGAGAATCGAAGCGATTGCAAAGCCAATCAATATGTTTATATTATAACATATCTAGGGAGTTATATTAGTAAATACTTATGAAATTTACATACAACAAAGGAAGGAAACTTGGAGACTGCTTAGACCTTTCGTCGTCAAATTGTTGCATCTAGTTTTGAATAGAGAGACAGAAATTGAAATGATTTTTTGATTGCACTTACACTTGCTGACATCCTTGAGATATTGTATATATGCAAACCCTCATGTTTATAATAATAGGTACAGTTTGAAATGGCGCGACAAAATTATTGGACATGATGGTAAATGCAAAATAAGATTACTTACGATCACTTTCAAGAGTATCGCTGGTATTATTATTTTAATTATTATATTCATTATCATATTAATTATTATAATTATTACTATATTCATTATTATGTTCATTATTATATTCATTATTATATTCATTATTATATTCATTATTATATCCATTATTATATTCATTATTATATTCATTATTATATTCATTATTATATTCATTATTATATCCATTATTATATTCATTATTATATTCATTATTATATTCATTATTATATCCATTATTATATTCATTATTATATTCATTATTACATTCATTATTATATTCATTATAATATCCATTATTACATTCATTATTAAATTCATTATTATATTCATTATTACATTCATTATTATATTCATTATTTAATTCATTATCATAATCATTATTATTTTCATTATTATATTCATTATTATATTACTCATTACATTTATTATCATAATCATTATTATTTTCATTATTATGTTCATTATTATATTCATCATTATATCATTATAAGCAGAAGTGTATATATTTGACCATGGTTCATACAGATTTCTCTTGCTATATTTTTCGATTCAATTCAGTCTCTTTGCTCCTTTCTGTCCCTCTCTCAGTGGCTATATTTCCCCAGTCAAGACACATGCTACACTCCCTTTGTGCCTCCCAGTCACAGCTGACGTCATTGTGGGGCACACAATGCAGCGCCATGAACGCCCATTTAACGCCCACTTAGACGCACTCGCATTACCCATACGCCGTGTGTGCCGCACATTGCCACACGTTGATGTGAACAATGTGTTAATTACACGGCTGACGCCTACGCACTGCCAGCGCATTGCAGACGCAGTCGCAGTCGCACTCGGTTGCCACAAGCGTTGAACAAAGCAAGATAATCAGCGAATTGTGAATTGTGAACTGCGAATTGTGAATTGTGAATTGTGAGCTGTGTAAATTGTGAATTCAAATTGAAGAAGTGTCGTGTTCGGGCACAATGTAAAACCACTGACTACAATCGCAGTGCGCAATCTGAGTTTGTTGTTGTTGTTGCTGCAGTTGTAGTAGTCGAATGACTAAACACACTTATGCCCATGTCATGGTGGCTGCACTCACACACACACACGCACACACATGCATGCAAAGTAAGAGACACTCTTCCCATTTGTTGTGGGCACGACGCGCTTAATTTAACGCATACGCCCCGTTGTACAGCCAGAGTCGACACCGTCATCAGGGTCATCATGTTACGAGTACTCGCTGTACTCACACCACAACAACACCAACACACACACACACACACTTTTTTATGGCCATAATTATTGCGCTTGCCTCACTCTAGTTTTCCAGTCTCTTTCTCCCACTGCGTCTCATTATGAAATGCCTCCGCTTTGTTTGGCTTTTCTTTTCGTTCCATTTCTTCTTTCGCCTTATTGTTTAACACTTTCATAATGCATAACAGCAGACAGCAACAGCAACAACAAGTGTAGTAATAATAGTGTAGTGTTTATCACTTACGTTGCATTTATTAATTTCATTTTCAGACTTGATATTATTAATTTCGTTGCGCTACAATAGCTGATCCATTTCGAAATACTGTTAATGGGATGCCTCTTTTCCTTTGCGTGTTCTCTATGTGCTACATCCGCATATACCTCTCTCTCTCTCTCTCGTTCTCTCTTGACTCTCTTTTACCTCCCTAGGGAAGGTCAGTTCCCCTGCCTAGGTTAGTTCTCCGTTACATATCGTCGCAGTTATATCTCTGTTTCGCTTATCATTACCATTTTCCAGTCTGAAGTACCACGATAATTATCTTCGGTGCCGAGACAATTGATATGTAGCTTCCCTCTGGGGCATCTCATCCATCAACATCATCAACATCATCATCATGCCATCATGCCGGCAAATGCCGTTAGCTTTTTCTTTTGTCTTTAACTTTGTGTTTTATTTTGGTTTCGTGACTTTCTGTAGTTTTCGCGCTTTGCTTTCATTTTCGTTTTCGTTGTTGTTGTTGGCGTTGTAAATTTTGTTTAATTATCGCGGACGAATGAATGAATGAATGAGTGAATGAGTGAATGATTGATGAGTACATAGTCAATTGATGAAAGTGTTGCGCGATCTCTGGTTCGTCTGCCTCTTTCACCTGCTTTCCCACTAAGATTCAGATTGATCATTATTTTTCGAATCTCCATTCGGTGTCGGCTCTGATCTATTTGTTTTGCTGCTGCTCGTGTTGGCAGCTTCCACTTGCGGCGCCACAAATCGAATTCGCAGTCGAAGTCGAAGCCGAATTCGAAATTGTAACGATCGTAATTTATAATTATTCTGCTTTTGTTTTATAACAGCTGCCATTATTGTGAGCAGCGTCCATTGTGAATAACGAATAAATTATACACAATTTCAAGCGTAATTAATCACTTATGAGAGAGAGGGAGAGAGAAGTAAACAATATTTCTGCAATTCGCACAACTCGTGTGTCGATCGTCAAAGAAACCGCAAAAGACCATTTTATTGCTGCAAATACTTCCTTGAGACCTGCCTCGGAAATACACCCATATGGATGTGAATATATTCGATTTCTTGTGAATCAAGTATGCCTTTGTTTTGTGGCTTCAATTGAACAGTTCATATCTTGTGGTTCCAGGAGCCCAATTGATTCTCGGAAAAAAGATATAAAGCTTTCTATTCAGTTAATGTTATATAATTTCAAAAGTTTAATTGATTCTGGGAACTACCTTAGTAGGTTATACATTGTTCATACGATAATAATGTTAATATAAGCACATCTTAGACAAAGTTTCGAATCCATATTGAACTCAGTTTCATAGTACTTCGAGGCAATTGAACTGAATTAAAAGTAAACAAAAGATTTCCCCATTCTAGTGCTCTGATTCGATATTGCTCAGGTTATATGCGTTGTTTCCAGTAATCAGTTCACCTTTCCTTTTGACTGGCTGTAACTGGCTTTATTGCTGTTTGCTGATTCGCTTGATAATTTGCTCACCTGACCAATTCGCCATAGTCTACGCCCTGTGAAAGTGACTTACTAGGGTATACCTTAGTTATAGCTATATCATACAAACAACGATGTGTTTTCCATAGATACTTACAGATATTTTCCTGCGAACGACTCACATTTGTCAGCTCTATGAGGTGTGCAAGAGTGGAACTGGCGATTACAGGGTATCTCGTGATGCTTGGCTCATTTTCTCTGCATTATTTGAAGCAATTTCGCAAATTAGACGAACGACTAGACGAGATAACCAAAAGAAAAACGTGAGGTGCAAGCGGCCTCTAGCTAGCCAAATAAATAATAAAGTAATTTAGACTTAATACACGACATATCGCTGCCAAAAACCGAAATGTGTTTGACCTATTTTCGCATTTTCCAGCAGCGCTATCAATAATCATCAACCGTGCAGGCCCCACAACCAAGCGACCAAACGAGCCCACCCACCCTTCCTATCGGCCCCTTATCCCCTCAGTCAAGTCCCAAAGCTAACGCCAGCTACTGAGAACATTGTAAATTGCATGGGGCTCACTATAAGATACCCTCTAATGGAGGAGTTTGACATATGTTAATATAAGAACTTCGCAAACATATTTCAACTGTTTCGAATACATTCAAAGATTATATATTTACATATTTTCTTCTGTAGATCTCATCTTGTCTGCTCTATACCCCTTTAATTCTTTACTACTGGGTATGGTAGGCAAAGCCAAAATCCTATGTTCGCAATCAAAGCCAAAACTAAAACCAAAACCAAAACCAAAACCGAACCCGAAACGTAGCCAAGCAATGGCCAATTACACCTAACAAACTCATTATGTTCCGTTTTGCCAGGCGCAAGAAAAAGAAAAAAACTAAAAAAAATAATAAAACACAACCAGCGGGTGTCGATATGCAATACAGGCCAACAGCAACAGCAACAACAACAGCAACAATAACAGCAGCAATAATAGCAGCAGCAGCAGCCACAACACAAACAACAATGGCATAAGAAATAAAATGTGCCTAATAAAATTAGCCAGAGACAGCAAATTGAATACCCTAGCAAGGCCAGGATAGCAAGGCTGATCCTTATGCATATTGCAGATTTATGTTGACTATATCTTGACTATATCTTTATCTTTAGGTACAAATTGATAAATGTAGCTTTTATTTAGCAGATTTTCAATTGCAAAGCTTTGCTTTAGGTTCCTCGAGCTGCAACTGGAGTTGGAGTCTGCTGTTAGGGTATGGGAACGGCAGCAAGTACCGTTAAGTGCGCCATGTTCATGTTGTAATAAAACCAGAGACGGCAACTGCCCCCATATGAAAGGCGGCTCGTGCTTGTCAGGTGGGGTTCAGTGGGCAGTGGGGGTAGTTGGGGGATAGTTGCGGGAATGAGTGCGGGGAAGAGATGAGGGTTTGCATGGGGAAGAAGGCGGAGGCACGCAGGCAAGTGGCCACACTCATGTGGCCAGCGGGCAGCATAGCAAGGGATCGGCTGATCAGTTGATCGACTGAACAAACGTACAGTCAGTCGTTTGGTCGTTTGGTCGATTGGTCGATTGGTCGATCGGTTGGCTGACAGGCGACATGGCTAGAACAAAATTTATGCCAGCTGCCAGCTGGAAACGTTATTATCGACTTTTATCGAGACGACATTTGACTGCTCAACGGCAGCCAGCAACAACACGTTGAGACAACAGCAGCAGCAGCAGCAGCAGCAGCAACGAGAGCAACTTGAGGAACAAATTTGAAGCAGGCCACTGAAGCTGAAGTGTAATTGAGCTGAGCTGCCGCTGCCCAGGCCGGTGGTACGAGATTTGCTGCTCGAGAATTCCATGTTGCTACAGTTGTTGCAGCTGCTGCTATTGTTGTTGTTGCTGCTGGGGCAGTCGATAGTATGACAAAATATTTGCGTGACCCGAGGAATTTGCATGTGATGTGTTGCATGCAACACGCTGTTTTGTGGCCAGATCACTAGGTATAGGGTATCTATTAGTATAGGGTATCTATTAGTTGTGCTTATACTCAACCTAGTTGTTTCATCAGAAAACACACAAATCTTTTGCACAGTGTACTCCCACTTGGCACTTCCTGCCTCGAGACGCACCTCGCAACTTTCGCGCTGCAGCTCCCCAGCAGCGTCATCATTTCGCCACTTCAGCTGAGTGGAAGCAGGGGGAAGAGGGAAGAGGGCATGATGAAGCAGCTGGCCACTTGAAGCTGAAGATTATCTCTTCATGTCGAAGCCCGCACGCTCAAGTGGCCCATCGAAGTGCGGCGAAGACGTCGCTGTTTTGTCGTTAGTGTTGCCTGCCGGAAAAAGATACATGCGAATCTTGCTCTTCCTCAGGCTGTGCTCAGTCTAACCCGTCTCTGTCTCTGTCTTTCTCTCTCTGTCCATCTCCTCCACCTGTCTGCTGTTTCGGTTTCTGCATAATCTGCAGCTATCTCAAAATCGGCCTCAGAGTCCCTCTTCAACAGCCTTCTCTGTCTTTCAGCCTGCCTCTCAGTCTTTCTCTCAGACAGGCTCTCAGTGCGGCAGTCTCTCTCGGTCTTCCAGTCTCCCAGCCTCTCCAGATTCCCAGTCAAGCTGCCTTTTTGTCAAAAGCATTTAAGAATGTCAAAATGAAAGCAAAATAAATTACAACTCAAGCGATCTTGAAGTGGAATGACTTTTCATTTATGTTTTGATCTCTCGAGTTGTTTTCGCGTGTTGCGAAATTTCAATTGTTAATCTCTTGGAAAAGTCCTTAGCTCTTATACTACCCTGTCTTACTCCTTATTGACTTGTTATTGTCTTTGACTTTGGCTTGGGAGACCCTACGAAGTCAGCATTAACAGTTAAGGCGCTTAGGTCGTGTGCGTCTGTCTGAATGTCTGTATGAACGCACTGATCTCAGGAACTGTTAGAGCTAAAGACACCAAATTCAGTATGACGGTTCTTGAATATCGTATGGAAACACAGTTTAATTACAATTTTAAATGCCAGGCCATTGGGCTCTGAAAGCGATAGTTTCCCTTTAAATGAGGGAAGATCAAAGGTCACAATTGTTTATTGGGGATAAACAAAGCTGAATACATGAATGACCGATTCGCTTCTCAACTTGACTGCCTTCTATTCTCAATCCACTCACTTATCTAACCCCTCTCTCTCTCTCTTCCCCCAACTCTCATTGCAGCGGAATTTCCCGAGGAGGACAGCGACATGTTGATGGAGCCAAACGACTTCACGCCCATCACTGTGCTCCGCTCTCACGAGCAGCAACACTTCCACATGCCACCCACAACGCAGCTGCATCAGCAACAGCAGCAGCAGCAGCAACATCAGCAGCACCAACAACAGCAACAACAACAACTGCAGCAACAACAGCAGCAGCATCGTGTTGTTGTCACGCCCGCCCAGAGTCGCCACTTTGAGGCAGCACTGCCACAAGAGCAATTCCGACCGATTGCCAATCCGAACACTCAGCTGATTTCCCGAGCCGACGTCACATCCGGCGGACCCGATTCGCATAGCCAGGCGGCACAGAACTTCTACCCGCCCTTCTACCATGAGGCACCGCCATTGGGTCACTCGCGCCCCTACTTCGCCGGACCCGTTGGACCTGTGGGACCTGGCGACAATGTACCGTTGCAACTGCCGCTGCTGGGGCCGGGACAGCAGCAGCCACCAGTGTTGCAGCAGCAGCGTGGCTTTGATGCGGCCATTCTGGGCAGCGGCGACTTTGGCGTGCTGCGCGGCGGCACTTTTTATCCAGAGGAGGAGATGCCCTATCATCCGGAGGACAACAGCGATTACATCTACGGGGATGCGAACAACGGACATGGTCGACCCAGCGAGGGCTTCGTGCAGAAGTACACATATCCGGAGGAGCAGTTCGCCAATTTCCGGGACTTTGCGGACATCAACACGCCCGCCGATTCGGCCTTCTCGCAGTTTGTGGTCGTGTATGCGGCGAAGAATGCCACCAAGCCGAACAGCCATCCGCATCCGAAGAACATATTCGAGCAGTTGGAGCTGCTCGATCGCGAGAAGGCGCTCGAGGAGGCGGCGCTGAAGAAGCAGCAGCCCAGCAAGTCCAAGTCCAAGCTGTCCAAGACGAAGCTGCAGAAAAAGTACAAGAAGAAGACGCCAGCCAAGGAGCTGGAGCTGGAGCCGCTGCTGGCCCTCAGTTAAGCGGTAGGTCTATCACCAGCTGCACCACGCCTCCCTTCCCATCCACCCCCGCCTCCTCATCCGCGGTTTCAATTGGGAACATATAAAAAAGTTTATTACATTCTTCACATTTCTTGTTTGTGTATTTTATTTATTTTTGATCAATGCGAAAATTTCAAGAAAACCCCGCAAACTTTTGCAGCGGCTTCATTTCATTTGCTTTCACTTCCCTACACTTGCCACGCCCCACAGCCCCCGCCCCAGCCACAGTCCCTGCACCTGTTCCCTTCTTCATCCCCGTCCCTGAATTGCAATAGTTCCGTTAGTTGTGTGTAGTAATTATAATTGTTACGATTATGTTTACGATTAATTACATATTGTAATTTGTATTTTTTTTTCCTATTCATCTTTCTCTCTCTCTCTCTCCCCCTTCGTAATCGTAGCCAGTAGTTTACGCGTATCTTTATTCGTATTCGTATTTGTATTTGTATTTTTATTTTTATCATAATTTTTATTTTTATTTTTATTTTTATACTCGGTACTTTAACTATTTCGTTGTTTAATCAAATATAATTGTATTGTGTGTGTACATAATGAAAACAGCTCTTAATTGTAATTATTATTAATAAAGACGATAAACCATACCCAAGCACCTCGTTTGCCTTTTTATAGGGTATCATAACGTTGTGCCAGCTGCTGAGGTATTACTCAGTCGAGCACACTCTTTCAGCTCTCTAGTTCAGCTCATACTTTGCGCGCAACGCGTTCAGCAGCGTCGTAAATGAACCCGCAGTGCGGAAGGTCTGTGGAATTAAAAATTAAATTATGATAAATACTCTTATACTACTAATGAAAAACAGATGGAGAATAAGATAGAGAATAAACGACTGATTATAGATGATTGACAAGGTACTACAATAGTTAATACATAATATATAAATAAAAAAGACCTGAATGTTAGGTGTTCTTCGGCATGCCTACGGTCTGATATTGTACCTATGCCATTTATGTTTTCAACTATTCAGTTCTTATAAGACTAGCTAAGTGTTCTCTGGAATATCGTTGAGTCGAAAGTGGTGTGTGAAAGGGGTGTATATATGTAAATTGGAATAGGTTAGTTGCAATGCCTTGAAAAGAAATACAGGTTCTCTTAAAAAAAACCCATATTTCGGTTGATTGTTTCTATGTTTCTATATATTATATTATATTTGATCATATACATATAATAAAATTCAGAACCCTCATCCCAGATCGTAGGGACTGGGATGCCGGCAACCCCATCAGAGACCCCAATGGTGTACATTGGTACACTGACTGTACAAAGACTGATCTGGGGGTTGGAGCTGGGATATATAGTCTCAATTTCAACTGGCCCACAGTCTTCCAATCAGAGGTTCAACCCGAACCCTTCTGTGGCGTGGGGTGGTCAACTATTTCTTCCCTGGTGAAAACCTGGGCTGCAAAGTTTGACCGAACGCTACTGGGTCTTCCAACCAGGGATGCGGCAGGCTAAAAGGGTTACCAATCTCACAGTTGATCGAAGGACCAAGCTACTCTCTAGGAGGGACCTCTACCTCCTTGTTGGCTACCTTAGTGGCCACAACTTGGTGAACGACCAAAGACCTGTTAGGCTTCATTAGGGAAGCAGAACAGCTTTTGTCAAGATAGGGAGAGCATTTAAGGTACAAAAGATCATCATGGTCGCAGTGCCTCGCGCCTTCTCCGCTGGGAGACTCCCTCTTTATAATAATAATAATAATAATAATAATAATAATATACATATAGTAAGGAGACAGCTATACGGTACTTGGGTCCGATCTGGCTCGTCCTAACTTATTTACTGCGCAAGAGGAATATAATAATGGGCATATAAACATGGTTAGATCGACTTTCTTGGTGATGCTAATTAAGATTATATACACTTTAAAGGGTCGGACATGTCTCCTTAAGTGCGTTGCAAACTTCTGGTCAAAACTAACATGAGATATTAACAGATTGTAGAATAGAGAATCGTTAAACAGAAGATAGGTACAATATTAAAGATATTTTAATCGATGTACAATATGTATATTAGTGGATCTTTCTGCTTTCCATATGCCTAGGACTAAGCAGACAGTTCCCCTTTTGGACTTACCCACACCAGTAGCGGATGTCCAAGCACAAAGAAGTAGGCACCCAGCTGGGTCTCCTTCTGGGCACGCTGCAGTGGCAGTAGAAGCAGGCGGCGCTGGGCGGGCGATAGTTGGTGCCAGGGCAGTTGCAGGTACAGCTGCAGGGAGAACTGGCGCGCCTCGTGACGCACCTGCTCTGCGCCGAAGCCATAGATGCACAACTGCGTGCTGACAACCATCGAGAAGAAGCCGAGGAAGGCGAAGTTCTGGTTCGTGTGTGGCATGATGTACTGGCAGATGACGGCGCAGTAGAGCACGCAGATGAGCAGCACCTCGACGCAGGCAATGTCCCTGAAGCCCACCTCGAACCGGTCGACCAGTTCGAGTAGCCGTGCATGCTGGTCGAACAGCTGCTGCAGTCGCTGATCCAGTTGGGGGCCAAGGCGACACTGCTGCACGTCGCGTTGCAGCTGCCAGACAAGGCGGCGATAGTGGGCGGTCAGACCAAAGACGAACCAGCCATAGAGCGTGTCCACGCCGCTGGTCGAGCAGCAGAAGAAGGTCAGCACGAACACCATGAGGCAGCAGTCGAGCATGTAGATCTCTGGCCGCGTCACATCGTAGGGCAACCTGCAAAATAGAGAGAGGGGAGGGGGAGAGAGGCAGAACCTTAATACAATTAGTCACCTTAGTTGCCCTGCGCCTACCTCACGCGGAACGAGCTGGCGGGCACAAACTCGCCCGTGGTGTAGTAGCGCAGCAGTGTGGAGGCCAGCGGCATCAGCAGGAAGGAAATGCTGGTGCCGGCACACATCAGCAGGTAAATGGCCGAGAGCAGTTGACCGCGTCGGTTCTGCAGCTGCCAGAGATGTAGTGCAGCCGGGTCGAGGGAGTAGCCGGGCAGCAGGAAGGGATCCTGCAGCGCCCTGATCAGCGATACCAAGTGCGGTCCCTTGCACACAAATATGGCCATCTTGAGCAGCGACGATATCATCTGCACGCCGTGCATTAGCGCCTCCGAGCAGAGCACAATGTCACTGCGATGCTGCACAATGAAGGCGCACACTGTGCACAACTCGAAGCCGGTGGCAAGGGCCATCACAATGTAAGTGAGCGGGGAGCGGAGCACCTGGCGGTAGCTGGCAGGTGCCTGGGGCAGCAGCTCCAGGCCCATGCAGCCGAAGGTGAAGCGCTGTGTCCACAAGTTGCTTAAACACGCATCCAGCAGCTTCGACATGCTGGCAATAACTGCCTCTGTCGAGTGGCCTCTTCACCCAGGTGACCTCTTTGGCTCTTTACCAGCACCCACAGATGTCGATGGGTTCAGCAGGGGGAGGGGCTGGGTGCTAATAGTTCGAAATTGAACTTAATTGTTGCCATTAATAGAAACTTGATTGGACCCGGAAAAGTTGTAGAAAGTGAAACTTCCTAGCAAATGACTTAATTACACGCCCTCGACACGAGTCCCAGCCACGCCCACACCAGAGCAACACCAGCACTGAGCAGCTATTGGCCTCGGTGGGCGTCAAATAGAAAGTAGAACTGCCAGTTGAGGTCAATTGCAGATGTAACTGAGTGCAATCTTAGCCTGTAGCTGTGA
Source organism: Zaprionus ornatus (assembly GCA_018904035.1). Lineage (NCBI taxonomy): Eukaryota > Metazoa > Arthropoda > Insecta > Diptera > Drosophilidae > Zaprionus > Zaprionus ornatus. The sequence goes on from JAEIFZ010000001.1 coordinate 27,152,262, forward strand.
TACGAGTAACCAGTGTTGGGTAGTGATTCACTGAGGGGTTCCGTGCTTATACGATTTCTGGGTATCTAGGGTATATCACTTCTGATTTGATATCAAATCTCATTCTCTTATTTTTGTTTTATTTTGAAAATCAATCCTATTAAGACTGCATGTCAATCATTTATATACTTGTACAACACTAAAATAAGAATATACAGTGCTGGGCAATGGATTTTTAAGAGAACTTTCCTACATTGTTCAGGGTATTTCTCTGACTTTAATATCTTTGGCGATCTGAAGCTCAATAAGTGCGAGTAGATACACGTAGTGTTGGAAAATGATTTAATAAGGCGGGTATCTAATGTATCTCTCTGCTTTTCGGGCCTCAAAGAAAATACTTATATTTCTTTGACACTCTGTGTATCAATCATAACTTTTCGATACAGAGACTGACAGCCCCAATAATTTCTATATATATCATATAATACAACAAGCGACAGTTGCCAGATTCGTCAAACGATCGATCTGTCAGCCGGTTAACGGTTTACTTTACAGCTTGTCGATATGCAAATGCTACTGCAACTGCAACTGCAACTGGATCTGCGAATGTAAGTGTGAGTGTGAGTGGAACTGGAACTGTGAGTGCGAGTGCGAATGCTGCTACTGCAGTCGCGACTGCCTCAGTCATGGTCATTGCCCGCTAGCGGATTTTTGCCTAATGTGGGCTGTGTACACAGCATGTGCATTCACTGCCCCAGGGGTATATGCAGGCTGGCAGAGCATACGTAACAGGTAACTTAAATAGGGCATAATTGGAGGCGAATTATGTCATACAATAAAATAAATTAAATAAAAATATATTAAATAAATGTAATAAATTAAATAAATTAAGTGAATTAAGTAAATTAAGTAGGTTAAAAAATGTGCATAAATTAAATAAATTGAATAAATTAAATAAATTAAATAAATTAAATAAATTAAATAAATTAAATAAATTAAATAAATTAAATAAATTAAATAAATTAAATAAATTAAATAAATTAAATAAATTAAATAAATTAAATAAATTAAATAAATTAAATAAATTAAATAAATTAAATAAATTAAATAAATTAAATAAATTAAATAAATTAAATAAATTAAATAAATTAAATAAATTAAATAAATTAAATAAATTAAATAAATTAAATAAATTAAATAAATTAAATAAATTAAATAAATTAAATAAATTAAATAAATTAAATAAATTAAATAAATTAAATAAATTAAATAAATTAAATAAATTAAATAAATTAAATAAATTAAATAAGTTAAATAAATTAAATAAAACAAATAAATTAAATAAATTAAACAAATTAAACAAATTAAATAAATCACATTAATTAAATAAATTAAATAAGTTAAGTAAATTAAATGAACTAATTATATTTAATAAATGCAATAAATTTAATACATTAAATAAATTAAATAAATTAAATAAACTAAATAAATGTAATAAATTAAACAAATAAAAAGTAATTAAATAATTTAAATGAATCAAATAAATTAAATAAATTTTAAAAATTAATTAAATTAGATTAATTTTATAAATTGAAATAAATTGAATAAAAAAATTAAAGAAAATTAAGTAAATTAAATAACTTGAATTAATAAATTAAATAAAGTAAATTAAATAATTTAAAGAAATTTAACAAATTAAATAAAGTAAATATATGTATGTTCCACTTGAGTTAGGGTATTCGTGCTTAGGCTATTATTGCATTAGTATTCATTGGTTTTTCTTTATCTATCAGCAGCCACAGAATTCCCGACCGACTTTGGCATATGTTTTGACATTTGGAGGCTGGCACTTAATTTACGGCCTCACCTTATTCCATGCAAGTGTGCGTGAGTGTGTGTGTGAGTGTGAGTATGTGTATGCACAAGTAAAAGCTTAGCGCGCACGTGGAAACCAGTGCCAGGCCCAAAACTCAGGCCCAGACCCAGACCCAGACTCAATCTCGAGCCACAACACAAGCCTCAAGTCGAGCGGGAAGCAAAGGGGGTTGGGTGCGTATGATTTTCTGTGTGTGCGTGTGTGTGTGTAATGTGTAAAGTTTTCGAGGGGCGTTCACAGTCACAGGTTAGTTTGTGATTTTAATTAACCCAACTGCCAGTTGGAAGCTAATTAAAACTCCTGCAGCTCAACAAAATTTCAATTTACTTGGAATTCAGATACACCCTGCCCCACCCCCCTCCCCATACACGTCCCTCTGCCTGTTGGTGGGCGTGGGAAATAGTAGAACTCGTTCCATAGTGGCTATTTAAATGAAGCTAATGCCCATTTCCATGCCGAGCCCAACGTGTACGGGTGCGTATACGTAATATCGTTTATTGCATATCAAGTATACGACATGTGTTGTTCTGCAAAACGGCTTAATGAATATGTCTCATTTATTATAATTGCAGTTGAAATTAATGGCTGGGTGTGCAGTTGATAAGCAGCTAATCGGGCCCCGTCGTCGTTGCTCGTCATGAGAACACTTCCGTTTCGTTTGCTGTTCGAATTCGAAGTCGAATTCGAGTTCCGTCTGCACTTGCTGTCATTGTTAGCTGTTGTTGTTGTTATTGTGATTGTTATTGTTGGTAGTTGTTGCTGCTTTTATTGCTGCGTTGTCTAAATGGCTTTTTGATTGCCGCCTTTTATGTCATTTTGGAGGCATTTTTTATGGATCGCCGATTTTGCAGCAATTTGTTGCAGCTAATTCAAAGTGATTTGGCTAACAGCAGCTGTTGCTGTCGGTATCGTTAGCCACTTGAGTATTTTCGCCATTCAATTGACCATTAATGCGATGCATACAATGTTTTTGACGGTTTCTGTGTCAAATTATCACGCTAAGAACGTGGAAATTCAAATCAATTGCTCGCTTGGATCGTTTACAAATTGACTCCGCATGAGTTTGCGACACTCCACGCGACGAACTGTTTTTTCCACAGTGTCTGCTCTCTTCCTTCCTGCTTCGCATTCCTATAGTGTTCATTGACACACCTTTGACACACAATTCCCACTGGTTCGCCTTTTGTTTTGTCTATTTTGCAGCTCTTGAAAATCAGTTTTCATTTGTCAACGCGCCCAGCTTAAGGCAACAGTGCCAACAACAACAACATTCTCTGCTGCACTAGAGAACCCGCTGCAGACCAGGGAAATACAAAACCCGAACTCCCACTCGGAGACTTGCTCTGCTTGCCAATAAACTTCAAGAGTAAAACTTCCACTTTGGACCAGGTACAACAAGTACTCGCACACACACACACACACACACATACAGAGACAGAGAGCAGGCGAGAGCAGCATTTATTGTAAGCACCAAAAAAGGTTTACACACAAATACCAACTCACTCACACACAGACACACACACCCAATGGCATGTTTGGTTGCTGCTTTTGCTTTTTGGTTATTTGCCTTTCGTGCCGCTGAAAACTTTATTAATATCCAAATCGTGAGCTTAATTGAAATTTATTGTTAATGAAAACTAAATTATGGCAACCCAACTATGTGGCCACTTGACACGAAAGAACCCCCGATCGCTCAAAGAAAACCAACTACGACTTACAGCGCGAAGCCCAACAAACAACGCCAATTTGGCAGAATGACCCCGCGAAGATACAAGAGAAACGCGAGCAAATGATGCCTCTCAAAGATACCTCGTAAGTTGAACAAGTTACATACTATATGCATGTTCTTAAGATAGATTCATCACCATTTCCTGCCCTCTGTGCTGGGTACCCACACTGTTATGTAGGATCTGCAATTCGTATTTAGCTTAAGCAATGCCAGAGATTATTGCCAACAATGCCTGACAGACCGCGACCCATTTGAGAAGGTCAAATATGCTTTAGCTCCAGCAATGCGTTACAGATATCGTGACAAATTTTAAATACCTTCTGCGAAATAAACCAAAACTTTGCAAAGAGTGCAGATTTTGTCGCCCACACCAAACAGAGTTGGAATCCGAAACCGAAACCGAATCTGCATCTCAGTCAGCAAACGACTTAGACAGTCTAAGTCGACCCAGAGTAAGCGGCATTCGAGTCACGGTCCCCGGGCCCAAGGGCCCCCGAGCGCTCTAGGCTGGCATTAATTTGGCATTTAGACGCTCATTAAGGCGACAAGCCCGACATCTGAGTGACAGAATCTGTGGGTGGATATCTAATGGGTATCAAGACAAATATCAGTTGGAAGTCTTCTGTGTGTGTGTGTGTGTGTGTGTGTGCCACGTTTCGTTGCGGCCAAAGTAGAGAAAGAGACGTCGTGCTGAGTGTCAACTGAACATTTTCTAAATGTTCTTGAGCGTGAAAAAAATACAAAAAACTAAAGTCGAAAAACGAAAAACAACAACGCAAAACGGCTTTAAATTTGCCCGAAAATTGTCTAATTATCTGGCTTAGGTTGTTCTTTAAGTATGTCACGAAACTCGGCTCAAGTGGATGTTTCGTACGTGTTCACAATCTATTTAGACTCGATGGCAGCCAATGCCAGCTCCAAGACTCTTTTCAACTCTTCACTTTGTATGCATAATAAATACCGTAAGACAGTCCGATTTGTTATTGTCTTTGTTTGAGAATGCTCTAGCCGAGGGTGCTCGATGAGGAGATTCCCTGTACGTGCAAAGAAGCCACATAGCTAGCTAAGAGAACAATAAAATTCCCATCGTAACTGAGAACTAATCACTTATTTGCAATCTTCCTCGAAGCCTAATCGAAGGGAGGTTCTTCATTTTCTGTTTCTCAATGGGGCTTTCCCACGACGAGCAATGCAAATGGAAGAGTTACAAGGTGCCAAAGCACTGGGTAAATATTGAAATATCTAGCGACGAAGCGAAGCTCAAGGCGACTTTGTTGGCTGCGCCGGCTTCTGTTTGCTTAGGCACCTTCGATATTATTTTAATTTCGGTACTGCTCAGCCAAAGTTAATATAGGCTTAAGCCTTTCACAGTCTGACGATGACAACGTGATGACATGCCTGCCCTGGCAGCATGTTTGTTGCCAACTAATGCGAATAAATTGGGTACAGTCACTTTTGACAAAGCAAAATGAAATAAAAAACAAAAAACAGAAACCACAAAAACAGGGTATTAAAAAAGAATGTGCCATGTTGTCAGCGTCGTGCTCATCATCCCGAATCGAAGTCGATGTCGACTTCGAAGTCGGAGTCAAAGTCGCAACAAGAGTCTGTTTCTTGTTGTTGTTGTTGTTGTTGTTATTGCTGTTCTTGAGGTT
>JAEIFZ010000001.1:27162500-27247500 GCA_018904035.1 Zaprionus ornatus
AGATGAACCCAGCTCACTCCCTCTTTACCTCGATAAAACTTCCAGAGGTGCCCACAAAAGATGAAGCCACGTCTCCTGCTGTGGGATCTACGCAGCCAAAAGAAAGACAGCATTTGCGGGATGTTGTGCAGGAGCAACAACAACGGCGCCTATATAACGTGTATATTGGAAGTTAGCTATGAAAAGTTCGAGGGTAAGCTACGGAGAGAGAGACAGCCCTGTGGCATACGAGTATCCTAGGTTTACGTTGACATCGAGGTTCTTCGTTGACTGCGAATTACTCATTGTTTGCATCTCATCCACGATGACCATGATGATGATGATGATGTTGATTGCGATGATTACTCATGTCAATTATTATATAAGACAGATGCTTGCTGGCTGTCGCTGTCGCTGTCAGCGTCAACGTCGGCGGCGGCATCGTGTCGGCACTTGGCGAAAGCCTCAAAGTGGGCAGCCAACAAAAACGGAGGCAACAAAATGCAATTGATTTTGTTGTATAATTTCTACGGCTTTTGCTGCCTTCTCCGTCTGTCGGCAGCTGCATTCAATTTATTGAAGATGCGCGGTGCTTTATTGCTGCCAGCAGTCAGTAGAGTGGCAGTGGGCAACGGGGTGGGGGAGCGTGGGGGGAGTTATGCCGCATAGCTTGAGATGCCCCAGACACGAAACGCAGGCCACGAGCAGCGAAGCCTCCAGCATCGGCAAAGGCGAGTTGTTAAACGAGCTGACAACGACAATGCGACACACACACACATACACAAGCACACACACAAGCACACACACAAGCACACACACAGGCTTGCGCAGTGGAGTTTCTCATGGGTTTCGCAAACGAAAGACTTAAGACACGAACTCTTTTTGTTACACTGCCAGCGCCGTCGACGGCGGCAAAATAAATTTATAGGGCGCGCTCGTGTCATAAAATTTATCAAGCAGGATCTAAATTACAATGTGAGCTTGCTCTTTTTTCTCTTTGCCGATTTTCAGCTTCTTTATTCATTATGCACCAACTGACGCGGCGCAACGCGGTACTTGAACATACTCGTACTCGTACTCAAGCTCATACTCGAGTATTCATATCGCTGGGATTTTTCGCTGCTTGTTTATTGTGTTGTTGTTGCCGAGAGCTGACAAAGGACTTGCATATTATTACAGCGCACAAAGCAAGCCATAAATAAGGTCTGTCTGTCTCTCAGTCTGTCTCTCAGTCTGTCTGTCTGTCTCTCAGTCTGTCTCTCTGTCTGCTGTCTTGCCTGCATGCCTGTCTGCCCGCGTGTCGCTGCAATGAATGGCTTCAATCAGTTGTCACTTTGCGCGCCTTCTCATGCCCCTCTCTCTCCCACAATGTCATGGTGCATTCACGGCCAACTGCAGGAATGACTCTTGTGGCACCTTTAAAGGTCTACAGTGCAAAGACAAGCCTAAAGCCTGATGTATGTAGAGTCTACTTTTGGTCTGTATCCAGTCTTGGGTCCATCCGATCATCTAACATTTGCCTGACTTGGTAGGTTATTGAGTTAGATTCTCAGCTATCTCAGCAGTAAAAGTATTTGTTTATTTGATTTAATTATTTATTTATTTATTTATTTATTTAACGTCAACTAAATCAGTCGACTTAAAATAAAAATTAAAATTAGATTATATTTTTTGAATTAAAATTGGAAATATAAAAAAGAAAAAAATAAAAGTTTCCGATTTAGATTTTAAAATTAAATTTTGCAATAAATCAAAAATTTAAAATTAATTCAAAATAAAATTAAAAATAAAATAAACAAAGGATTGGGGAAACCCCAGTAAAACCCAATCAGATCGGTAGATTAATATTAGTTGTTAGGATGTAGAGTTAATTGATTAACGATAGACAGTTTAACAGAGTAAAGGGAGGACTCGGAGTTGAAAACTCTAGACAGTCTGTTGTAGTCAGCACAGAGAACTTGGAAAGGGTCATGCAAGCTATAGTTAGTATTACAAAAGGCCAAGGATAGTGGCATATAATTACGAGTAACTCTAGAAGGAATACAGAAATTAATTTGAGTAAGCAGAGTAGGGGAATCTACATTGTACTTTATTAGCTTTACAATAAACATAACGCGTAACATAATACGACGGTTAATTCATAATAGTTTTTCATAATAGAGCTGTAGAAAATCAATGTTTCGTGAAGATTTTCATGTGAAACATGGTCTCTCCAGCTCTAATGCATGAACTTCTTGTTCATGGCTTATTTATAGACCCGTCTACCTTACTGTATACTTACTGTATCCCAGCAACTGTATTGCAACTGGAAGAAGTGAAAGATGCTTGACAGCCCGCAATTTGATTTGGGGAAAGGCCTCTGCATGTGTGTACGTGTATGTAACTCCCACTCTGTGTACCCTTAGCTGGGGCATGTTAATTTGCATGAATGTTCAGTGAGTATTCGATTTACGGGGCACTTTCCTTTTCTTGTGTGTGACAACAAAAGGACAATCAATGTACAGCACGACAACTGTCAATTTGGAGTGGAAAATGTGAGGCACGGCGAGAGTATTCGGCCATGGCGAAAGTGCAATTTTCCTCAGTGTGTATGTGTGTATGTGTGTATGTGTGTGGTGTGTCTGTGTGTCTGTGTGTGCATGCAAATTGAAAAATACTCGTAAATGTTGACAATTTTGCATAGTACCCGAAATAAGCAGACTGACAACAGAAACAGCAACAACAATAGCCACAGCAGCAGCAGCCACAGCAGCAGCAGCAGGCACAGCAGCAACATCATGGCACGATTTGCTGCGGAGCAGGAAACATTTTGTGCGACTGCGACGGCGACGGCGATGGCGACGGCGACTGCATTTGCGGCGCCTGCAACGGTAACCGGCCATGAAAGAGGAAATCAATGTTGCCGAGAAAAGCCGCACGACGCAGGCCGAAAAAAGAAAAGTCACACGCTTGTGTTGCAGCCTCAAAGCCGCAGCGAATCGAAGCGGAGCGAAGCGAGCAAAGCTGAAACCAATTTCACTTGCCGTCCACTCAATTGCGTTAGTTATGAGTGCAACAGCAGCAGCAGCAGCAGCAGCAACAACAATCCAGAAACCGAGACAACATAATCAGCCAATTGACAAAATGTGTCAACCCCAGCAGCAGTAGCAGCAGCAGCAGCAGCAGCAGCAGCAACTGTTGCAGCTGCCATAAAGGGGCGGTGCAGAAGAGGCGTGGAAAGGAAAGCGAGAGCTGCACTCAATGCGATTGCAATGCCCCAACAAGTTTCCTGTTGGTCGAAAGCGCGTAAATTGCTCCCCTCATGTTGCTGCTGCTGCTGCTGCTGTCGAGCAATTTTTCAACATTTGCAACTTTTGAATTTCTTCGATGACATCAGCGAGAGAGACTTCCTGTCATTTTGATTTCGATTCGCTAATGTGCTATTAATTTGCATTCGCATTATGTGGCAGCAACAGTTGCTGCTCTCGCCGTGGCAGTCCCCGTGGCTGTCCCCGTTGCTGTTGCTGCTAATTAGTTATTGCTGTTGCTAAACGAAGTGTTGCAGCAGCTGGAGAAACGCCAGTAACGATTGATTTGCATAACTTTCGACTTGGCTTTGTCACAGCAGCAGCACAGCGACAGCACAGCGACAGCAACACGAGGGGGCAAAGAACAGATCCGTGAACCGGTTCAGAAGTGGTTCGCAGCCATAACTCGACGGGCAATAAAGCTACGCAGCTGGAATTTTCGGCAATTGCGGAGGCTGCTTCGATGGGAATCGAGTGGAAGCAATGAAAATCGAATGCTCTTGCGGGTATTCAAAACTCGGAAAGAGAATGGAAGCGAGCGAGTGAACGAGAAGAATCGAATGAATGAGAATGAAGAGGAGCGGACAGTGGGCAGGGAGAGCGAGAGCGAGAGGGGGAGGGAGAGGGAGAGCAAGAGGGGGAGGAGGTCGTATCGTTTGACAGCGCATTGCATAAATTGTGCAAAGTATAATGATTTCAACGCTTGACGCAAGATGATGTTGCAAGCAGCAGCAACAACAGCAGAAGCAGCAACAGGGGCAACAACAAGCTGCACATAGACGGCGAGTGTCATTGACTAATGTTGCATGAAGCGCATAAAGCAAGCAAACCACAATAACCAAAACCAATCTAAAGGCAAACAAAACACAATAGAACCCACTGCCAGTTGCAAGTTGCAAGTTGCAGGCTGCTTACTGCCGGTTGCAAGTTGCTCACTGCGCGTTGCGGCAACTGCTTCTGCGGTTTCCGATGCGGCCCAGCCCCAGTCGCAGCCCCCAAAATAATATATACACAAACAACAACAACAACAACGAAAAAAAAGAATAGAGTCGAGCTGCGGCTTTCTGTGGCATGCACCCATACAAAGTCATCTCCGTTGCCCGTTGCCGAAATGTGAAGAGGTTGACAGGGTCAGCATTAACTCTATATATACCCCGGGCACAGCAGTGGGATGTGGCAGGCAGAGGGGGCGCTGGGATGGGGTTGCCTGCTGCTGGCGTCTGGTGGCATGTGGCAATTAATTTGAGCAGCTGGCACGGTCTGACATTTGCGGCAAACGTGAAAGGGCGCAATTTTTACAATAGAAACATTTGTCGCAAGACACCTACAAAGGCCGAACCCCTCCCCCAACCCCCCTGCCCTCTCTACTCGCTGCCCCTTCTCCCTTATTGGCACCCCGAGTTGTGACAGCTTGACTGCAGCCCAATCACCGTTGCCGATCAATTTAACGCAGCCAATGTGGCAACATGGCAACGTGCAACGTGCCAACGTGGCAACATGGCAGTCGGCTTCGATGCGCCACCGCCACCACCGCTGCCGTGGCGTGCCAAAATGTTAAATGGGACAAGACGACGACGGGTCGCAGACGGAGCTGGAAATGGAGACGACGGCGACGACGACCGACCACTTGCCACACCAGCAACAACAACAACAACAACAACAACAACAACAACAACAACAACAACAACAACAACAACAACTGCAACAGCCAAGCTGCACTCAGCTGCTGCCCCAGCCGGGCTTGTCTCAAGCAGCTTATGTATTTTTTGCTTTTATTTTTCTTGTTTTTTTCGGTATTTTTTTTTTGGGTTGTCGGTAAATGTCAGGAAAAAAATACTGCCAAGAGAGACGGCAGCATTCCTCGGCGGCAATATTTAATAGACAAAATGGGTTATTAAACAGACCCCCCGCGCCGGGCCAAGCCCTGCTCTCTGCCGAAGAAGCTCTAAAGTAGCCCCAGTAGACTCCCCCGGGCCACTCCCCACACAAACCCCTCGACTGGCGACCCACTCCCACGCCTCACGATTGCACCAGCAGCAGCACCAGCAGCAGCGATTGCGCATAAATCGACCTTTTTATACCCTGTAGTGCTGTGCACAAGCTCGTCGTCGTCAGCATAAAAATAAAGTGCATGTTCAAAAAAGAAAACTCCCCATTGCGAGGGCAACCATATCTCACTGTGTCGTGCAACATTCGCTGGGTATCTGCCAGTCGAGCACTACTTCGCTGGCACTCTCACTTTCCATTCAGTCTGCTGTCTGCGCAGTCAAGGTCTGAGTGAGTAAGCTGGAGAAAATTCCATTCGCAGCGCACGATAACGGCAAATTTAACGCCTCCAATCGATCTGCCATTGGGAAAACCGTTAAGTACTTTTTTAACTGAAGTCTTTGTTGGAGGGCAACCACTTGACATCAATTTTAACGTAAATACTGTAAAAATACTAATAATACTCGCACTCACACTTGAAGTACCTTAAAACTAATAGTACTAATTACTGCCAAGAATACTGACTATACTACAGCAAATTTAGAATCAATAAAAGCCAAGAACAACTCTTCAAAATACCAAGCATGGCATAGTATCAAAATAACTATAAAGAGTTTCAACTCACTATCCACTCTGCAATTCATCTTGGGACTGAGCAAAAACTTGTAATTAATATTTGAATGTTATTGAAATCATATTGAATTAAGAACCAGAAAGAAGAGCCGAAGGTTATATGCACTTGCTGATTGTTATCTCCCACGAATGTTCCTATACTAGTTCTATATAATGGGGAAGAATTGAATAACAATACCCCGATTACTGTCTAACTTTGATTGGAACTGATAAGTAAAGTTATTTCGATGCTGCCAAGAATACTGACAATACTACTGCAAATTTAGAATCAATAAAAGACAAGAACAACTCTTCAAAATACCAAGCATGGCATAGTATCAAAATAACTATAAACAGTTTCAACTCACTATCCAGTCTGCAATTCATCTTGGGACTGTGCAAAAACTTGTAATTAATATTTGAATGTTATTGAAATCATATTGAATTAAGAACCAGAAAGAAGAGCCGAAGGTTATATGCACTTGCTGATTGTTATCTCCCACGAATGTTCCTATACTAGTTCTATATAATGGGGTAGAATTAAATAATACAATAATACCCCGATTACTGTCTAACTTTGATTGGAACTGATAAGTAAACTTATTTCGATGCTGCCAAGAATACTGACAATACTACTGCAAATTTAGAATCGATAAAAGCCAAGAACAACTCTTCAAAATACCAAGCATGGCATAAGAACGAAATAAATACTAATGGGAACTATTAAGAGTTTTACTTCACTGTCCAGTTTGCAATTCATCTTGGAACTGTGCAAAAACTTGTAATTAATATTTTAATGTTATTGGAAGCATATTGAATTAAGAACCAGAAAGAAGAGCCGAAGGTTATATGCACTTGCGGATTGTTATCTCCCACGAATGTTCCTATACTAGTTCTATATAATGGGGTAGAATTGAATAACAATACCCCGATAACTGTCTAACTTTGATTGGAACTGATAAGTAAAGTTATTTCGATACATCATATACATCATATATTAAATAAATAAATAAAAAAAATATAAATAAATATTTGTCTTCAAACAAATCGGTCATTTCGGTCTATTGATCCAATGGCAGCTATATACTCGTATATGCTATAGTTGTTTGATTTTGATGACACTTAATGCGCATATTGTGTATATATGAACAGTCCGATGCGATATGATGAAAGATTGCAAAATAGGTAGACAGCGATAGGTTGTATGACCTATGCTATACGATATATCGGCTCGTTTCAGCTTATTTACAACGTGCAGCAATAAGACTCATGTGTGGCAAGCTTCATCAAGTTAGATTTGAAACTGTGAGACTAGTTTCATGTGCAACAGACAGACGTGGGGACTCATCAAGAACATATATACTTCATAGGGTCGGAGATGTCCCCTCTCCTGTGCAAGGGTATAAAAAACACTGAAAATAACACAGAAATCTGTAAAAAACCGCAAAAACTTGCAGTACCATGTTTTGATTACACTGGTAATCAATACATATAAGATATAAATATATTAGATAACACTATATACTCGTAGATCACAGTCATTACACATCGAACTGTCAGCTTATGAGTGGCCCATGAAAGATGAAGTTGGAGGCTCTTTAAGGGGCCTTTATTTCGCTGGGAGTCACAGTGATAATCTTGGCAAATACCACGCCACGCTCAATGTTAATCTGACATTCGAAAGTTATCTAATGGATCTGCGATCAATATTCGCGGCAGCTGCACTGGAGGGGCAAATGCATAATAAATGTCCTATGACTGTCAAAGCGCTGTCAAATGCCAGCCAAATGTCAGTTACATGGCCACATGGCATCGACTGCGTTTCTAGCAGATCATTGATCGTTTATCGCTGATCACCGACCACTGATCGCCGATCGATGATCGATGTTCGCTGATCGATGAATGCTGGAAGCCGAACAGACACTCGACATGCCGATTTGCGACTGATCTGGCGTCGACCTTGACTTTCAAGCGACAATCAGCGAAATGTCATAGACTGATCTGCAGAGAGGGAGAGAGAGAGAGAGAGAGAGTCTGAAAGAGAGGACAGTTGACTGGCATACAGTGTAGGGAAACAATAGGTAATGAATAAGTCAAAAACAAAGGGAGACAAGTGAGGTGAAGCCAAGTCAATCACGCGGACATGCCGCACAAATTGTTTATGTTGAACGCTTTTATCCGGTTTATCCGGACAGGGACACAGACTCTGCCCGATCTTGATACCATATGCCATGTGGGTTCAACAACAACAATCGATGATTTGAAGGCTGAACATAGCTCCGATTCTAACAGTCTTAAATGCCAAAAGAACCCAAAACAAATACGACGCGATACTGATATGAAAAATTAATCACCCCAACAGGCACAGACACACACACACACACACTAACACTGACTGGACAAGAAAACAAACAAATTACCAACAATTGCCATTAAAATATGTTTTCATTAACGATTAATTGAGTCGAGAGCCAAGAGTCTAGAGCCCACGGCCCAGAGCAGAGATGCAAGCGTGACACGTATTATTTTCATCGCATGCACGAGCATTCACACGATACATACGTTGTCACATCATGTTAAATCTATAAGATATTCAGATAAATGATAAATTAAATAGATCGTCTAGACTTGGTGGAACACGATTTCACAAGATACACAACACCTTCAAAACTGTGGAGTAGTTTAGATATTTATTAAAAATGAAATAAAATTGTTGAAGGAGATGTCGAAGGGGTTGAGAACATTTCTAAAACTTTCGCAACATTTTAACATTTCTTAAATTATGAATGGTTTTCATCAGGTAAAGAACTTAATATGTTCGCTCTGCTCTCCTGTTTCGGTCTCTATCGAACGCGACACCTGCTCAGCACTATGCGATAGTTGACGTATTGCTAGTCTCACGAGATGCTTGGCGATAGGCCAGAGACCAGATACAAGAAACGAGACTTCTGGCCATTCCATGAGCCAATGGCCAATGATTGTCAGCGTCGTCGAGTGTGATTGATTGATGTACGATAAGCGGCAGGGCGGCCCGAGAGACGAGCGACAATGGAGATTGTGGGCCCAGTTCATTGGAGCGTAAGGCCCACTCACAAGTCGAGTAGTCGAGTAGCTGCCTACCCCATTGTTGGCAACGGCGCACCCAAATTTGGCGATTCTAAGACCACCAGCAACAGCAACAACAACAACAATGAGACAACGACGACCACTTAAGCGCCCGCCGCGGAGATCAATTTGAGGCGATAAGATTAGAGGGCGGCCAAGCGAATTTTGTATGAAGCCAATTGAACGCCCACAGCGTCGCACTGCGATCCCAAAATGTTGCTACATAACATTAGAAGCATCGGGCATTTCTCAACACAGCCCCAGCAATGCACAGTGGTTGCGAGTGTGTAAGAACTCAGTAATGAATTTGAAATGCAGAGATTAAGTTTCATTTCCATACGAGTCCAACAAAACGAGGAAACCTTTAACTATCAAGATTTGTTAATGTTCCTTTGATTCCATTCCAAACTGACCAATACCCCTTGGGAAATACCTTATACTCTTTAAAGGAACACCACGAGAAGAAAGCCTCTTGCAAAATATACAATATTCGAGCTTCAACTTTAATAATTAACATTTTAAACCTCTCTTGTCCCACTGTGCAGCTCCGTAAGCAGTTTTGTACTTCTTTATGCTCCGTACCAAGCCTCTGCACTTGTGTGTGTGTGTGTGTGTGTGTGTGCAGTTCGTTGGCTTTGTACTCGCAGCACACGAGTTCGCGGGGACTCGAGCCGTGTATCGCACATACAAATAAGGAAGCAATTTGCTTTGGCTTTGGGCTGGCTCGAGAGTAGGAAACGAAACCCGAGCCAAAGCTAAAGAGCTGTGGACAAATTATGCGCGACGCCGACATGTTGACGGCGGCGGCGGCGGCGACGGCGACGCCAACGCAGCAATGCAAAAGCGAACGAACTCGAACACTTAGAATATTTTGAAAAGCGCTGCACGCCGCACTCATTTATTACTGCACTGTAGCAGGCAATCCAGGCTGGCGCATACCACAGTGCAACACGGTGACACAGCGCCAACAACAAGGCGACCGCGTCAACACAAGTCGTGCTCGAAAGCCAACGCAGGTTGCCACAAGAGTTCTTGCAACATGCGATTCGACTGGCTGTTTAGCTGTTCCTTTTTGGTTGGCACATGTCAAGGACAACGGCGCCGATGGGCTGGCGTGGGCAAAGGTGAGCTGGCCAAAGCCAGCATTCATTTGCATAACAACAGCAGCAGCAACAACAACAATCGCATAACTAACGGTCCAAATGGCTAAGCAAACAATTGCATTGCGTCGAAGGCGCAGTTGCAGTTGCAATTGCAATTGCAGGCCAAGTCGAAGGCGGAGTTGCAGTTGCCTGGCAAGGGGAGCCAGCGCTACCGGGGTGCAGCTCGCTGGGTCACCTAGTCAACAGATCGGCCGATCGTTTGGTCAGTCAAAGAGCGCTTCATATTTATGGCATGCATCGACTGCGGCTCAATTGTTGTGGGTCGCGCTTATCGCGATTACTAGTTGACGTCGCGGCGATACTGCACAGTGGGGCAAGACTGTATAAAGAGCATTAGCTGCCAAGTTCATTTGAACTGTTTGTGTATGAGACTGCTGGCATCTTATCTGTAATTTAAAACATTTAAGAAACTTAAGCCATAACATATTGTAGGGTTTGTCTCAAATCTTTTCAATTAAATTTTATAGGAATTCTTGGAAAGCATTACGAATAATTATTTGAGTAAACATACTGATTTTCATGAACGTCAAGACTATCAACAGCTTTTTCTCCCATAAAAGGGAGAAAGTAAGTTTATTTTTTTTTTTTTTTTTTTTTTTGTAATTGAAGAATTCGTACATCATAATATTGTATCTTAACATAACAGGGTGGAGAAATATTCTTAAGAATTACCAAATACTATAACAAAATAAGTGAAGTAGGAACATAAGTGAAAAGTTTTTACTATTATCCAAATGTCTTGGCAAAGCCTTGCCGTTTGAGACGTCTCAGAGGTCGAGTGGGGATAAGACGTCTTGAAAGAAGGGAAAGTAAGTTTTTTTTTAATATTTTGAAAAGCAATACAAATTTTCATTGAATAAGCTTCAAAGCTTGAGTCGAGTTTGCTTGCTGCTATTTTCAACATATTTTGTGCTGCATACTTAAGGGGACAGTCTGGGGAATGTCTGTAACTCTTAAAATGATTTTTTGAATAACTTCTATGTTAATCATTCGATTGCAACAAAATTTGCAGAAATCGTTTGAAAGTCGATGATTATTGTGTTTACCAAAAATTAACGAACCTGCACTAAAATTACGCTTGCAGTTCGGCTTATATCGATTTAGGGGAGCAAAACGGAGCGTGGTCATATTTTATAAATATTTTAAAATAAACTTGATCTGTGTGCAGTACACATTGTACACATTGACACCAAATTTGGTAGCTCTATCTCTTATAAGCTCTGAGATCTAGGTGTTCATACGGACGAACAGTTGGTACAAAGTTATAATACCCTTTATATTATATAACTACGTATACCAATATTACTATCGGCTGGTTGTTTCTCACCACATGTATGTGTATATATATAATATTTTTTTTTTGTTTTTTTTTTTTATTAAGTGAAAAATCTGTACATCATAATATTGTATCTTAACATCACAGGGTGGAGAAATGTATGTGTACATTGCAATCACATCCTTGTGAAAGTGAGTGATACCTTGAAAATTAACCAAAGTTGACCAAAAGTTTCTTAAGCACTTAACCGATATTCCGATTGAACTAACTCATTTTGATTTATTACCAGCGTTAGCCAATAAGAAACGTGTCTAACAAGTGACAGCTAATATACGAGTATTTCTGCCTCGTCTTTGCCCACTGTAAGTCAATCGCATTAGAAGCTCAATGCGATGTTTTGCGTAAATACAAAATATTTGCCATGTTTATCGATGCGCCATTGTTTGCCCAAGCGCCTCAAAGAACTGAGGGGAATGGAACTCGGTCGCCGCTGCAGTCAGCAGTCGCAGCTTCGGTCGATCTCAGTGCCTGCTCAGGTCGCACGGCTCCGAATGATGTTGGGTAAATGTTCGTTGGGTTACATCACACAACGTCGCTGGCATCGGATGGCATCGTGAGCCAAGACAAAGCCTAATGAACTTCCGTTTTGCCAATGATTTTCTGTGTCAATTGCCAATTAAACACAGAAAGAAGAAAGACAACAGAGAGATAGAGAGAGAGAGAGAGAGAGGGAGATACGCAGAAGAAACAATGCAAAAGATGGAGGCCTGCGGCAATTAACGAGTTACGTGAGACCGGGCAGAAGACATTGAACATTGCATAGATATCGCACACTTACAGTCAGGAGAATGGAGGGTGGAGGGTGTAGGGAGGAGAGACAATGTCTATGTGGGGCAGTCCAAGCCTAAAAGCAGCAAGATAATGGGCCAAGATATAGCTTACAGTTTCACGGTTATGCGAATGATAAAATCTCGCAAAGAAAATTAAATTTTTATACAATTGTTTTCCTTGAACACTCGGAAAACTTAATTATTTTCAATGCCAGCATGCGCTTAGAATAACTCAAAACAAATATTATTCCTAGCACAGCTGCAACTGCTTGGCTGACTAACTGATTAACTGGTTAAGCGATTAGTCGGAGATAAAGCCGGAGCTGGAGACGGAGACGGAGACAAAGACAGAGACGGAGAGAGAGACAGAGAAGGAGACTGTCTGAACGATTCATTTGTGTGCACATCACATCTCAATAGAGCAGCGAGTTGAGAATTCAAAGATTCAAATTCAGATTCAAATTTCAATTTCAATGCGAGTCTCAACTGTAGATTTGCATGTGGCAGCGCTACGTGGCCCGACAACGGCCTCAAGCATTAAGAGGGGCCAACACCCACGCGCACACAAGACTACTTTCAAGAGGATTTCGGAGTTGCATCTGCTGGTGTTGTAGCCTCGTTGCGTGTTGCGTTTCCGAATCCGAATCGAAATCCACACTCAAATCCAAATGGTGCAGATTGAAATTGAAATCAAGTTCTTCTCAATTACACAGACAGAGAGACAGACAGACAGACAGACGGACAGAGACTCTGGCTCGAGTGGCGCACTTGACACATGCGATTAACTGGCTCGAGTTGCTGTGCCGCTGTGGCAGCCACGGTGGCGGTGGCAGTGTCAGTGCCTCCTGCCTACTGCCTACTGCCTACTGCTTGCCCTGCTACTGCTGGTCCGCCTGCCTGGCAGTGATTGTTGTTTTAATTAACGAGCTCGACGGATCGCTTCGGAATCAATTGGTTTGCTCACTTGCCTTCGTCTCGTCTAGTCTCGTCTTGCATTCAAGATCTCTTGCTCCACTTGAGCTTGGATTTCATCTTGGTATCTCGGCGCTTGTATCGCGTATCGCGTATCGCGTATCTTGTATCTCGTGGCTGCCAGCAGACAATATTTGCTTTATGACTGCCTTCTTTATTAGCACAAACTGCTTCTCGCCCAGATACCCATTACATTCTCAGGCAACTGCCCCTGGCTGACAAGGTCAGTCGAGCCGAGCAGAGCCAAGTCGAGTGTGCGAGTTGAATGAGAGTTAACCAGAGCGCCGCTCGACCCCATCGCCATCTGCTTGGAGATCAAAGATACAGACTGCTCTCTCTATTGGAAAATGTTTTATTTGTAATTGGGAAAAGCACGTTGAACTGTTGGGATCGGATGAGTTGATATGGTGGACGATTATATTGCTGACTGTCTGTACAATATTCACACACTCCTGTCTAATTGGTCAGTCGGTCAGCTTCCTCAGTTGCTCATCGCTGATTGCGGACTGCCGCCAGAAAAGATCAGTGCACTAGCGAGGGGTCTATGCGAAACGCATGCACTTGGCCTTCTGTGTGTAGGTAACGGCACCGTATTCCTCGACTATTTGATCGATGGCAATCTTGTTGAGGTTCTCCAGATAAAGGCGGGTCTTGCGCGACTGTATGATGTAGCTGATGACGTCATGCATGTTGCTAAAGAATAGAAAACCGGCAGTGCCGCAACTGAGATCCAGATAGCGGAATCGATTAACATCGCAAGTGCAACCATCGTATAGGAAGTAAATGAAGTCATTGTTATTGTGAAAGCGAAAGACCACATAGTTTCCCCAGGGTGCCATCACAAAGACGCGTTCCGCACAGCGAAATCCGGCACGGAGCAGCTTACAGATGCTATCGTAGCATCCATTCTCGGACCCAACCACCGCCATCGTTTCCGGAATCCGAAGCAAAGCCGGGTAATGATTCGGCTGTGCGCGTGCAACATCGTGGGGCCCAGTTGTCTCAGGACAAGGGTCCATTGGCTGTATCATTTTCGGTAGCTCTGGACATGGTGGGCATTCTTGTACCGCCACGGGGGCCGCTGCCGCAACAGACTTCTTCTTCTTTCCCTTTCCCTTTCCCTTTCCCTTACCTTTCTTGCCCATCTTGAGAGTTTAGCGATCTGATCCACCCACTCTCACTCAGACACACATACACACACACACACTAACAGGGGCAAGCACACACACACAGATCTGTCTCGCCAACAAGCGGTAGCTCACAGCTATGGAACAGCAGTGGGTGGATGTGCTGGGACTAGGAACTGGGTGGGGGTCGGGTCTGTGTTGTGGCCTTCACCTGAGAACGCAACGTGCTCTCCGAATTTTGAAATTCCCCTTAAAAACTGGTAAGCCGAAACAATGAAATTTTGTTGGAAAAATTATTTTCTTACTTTTTCCGAGATTTTTATTTTAATGTGTACGTATGTACAACCAGTTCTAATTCTGAGAGAACTTTCCTGAAAGCCTCTCCGAACATAAGTCCTCGATTGACAGCTCCCTCCCAAGCTGCTTGGATCTTCCAATTTCCTAGCAGTTCTCTCAGCTTTCTGGCATCTCCTGAGAGCCCTAAGTCTTTAACCCCCCCACATATGCATATTCACTTTGGCCAGTTTGCAATGCAACTTAGCATACATATCCGATAAGTACGTACCATATGTATATTCTTGATCACCACCAAGAGACGATTCAAACTAGCGCCGCCCGTCTGTCCGTCTTTTGCTACGCAAGTTAGTCTCTCCGCTCAAAATACATATTGATGGAACTTGCCACACCTGCTTCATATTGTTGCACACTGTAAAGATGTCGTGATGAGCCGGATCGGATCCATATACCGTATAACTGAAAACAAACTAACAACATCACTCCTTATTTATTTAATTTAGTAAACTGTCCGTCTGTCCGTGTGTCCGTGTGTCTGTATATTCGTCTGTCCGTAAACAACGTTAGCTAGTCTCTCAGTTTTGAAGCTATTTCAATAAAACTTGGCACACATGCTTCTTCTGTATGCTGTAAATAGGTCGAAATGAGCCGAATTGGTCGGGTATATCGTATAGCGGCCAATTTTTGTTATTTGTTAAGAAATTGTAACCAAATTTGTTACATTGCACCATCAACCGGAATGCAGATTTTTGTTTAAAGACCAGTTCTGATTTCAGAGATAATTTGACTTATCAGTGTCAATCAAGTTGAAGCATAATATTTAATAATATTGAAAATAAGAACCTGCAAGGGTATCGAACCTTCGGCATGCAGAAGGTAGCCAAAAGGTAGCCGGCTGGTTATAATTATCTGTGAATACAATTCTTACTTAACTCTTTAGTATTTCTAGTATGTCTTTCTAATGTCTCTCAAATCAGAAATCATCTTCAGTGTTTTTCCCATATCCTCTGTAGTTAAGATCAACTTTTAAATAAGCTCGAGACGTTCTAATGATTTTCGGTTAATTGCAAAAGTTATTGTACAAGCAATTGTTAATCTTCAGCAGCTGGTCGGTCGCCTGAACAGCTGAGGTGCAATTTAACAGCCTGTCAAACTGATAATAACAAGATGTAAATGAGGCAATTGCCCAGATTGCCAGCCAGCAAGTGGTCAGGCAACAACAACAACAACAACAACAACAGCACTTTAATTAATTAAGCGATTTGCAAAGGAATCGCCTGGGAGCCTGTGGCATTTGGCGACGCGACGAGGCAAGGTGGCAGCCAAAGATGCTGCCGCAGGCAGATACATTCTTGGGCAATCGGACGTGAAGCACGATTGCAAAAGGATCGGCAGCAGCAACATCCACAGCAACAGCACGAGTGACATAGAAATGTGGACAAAATAAAAGCAACAACAAACTACGAGCAGAAAAAACCTAATAAAAGTGAATGTCTGGCAAAGCAATTAAAAGTCTTGGCGCTTAAGTCCCTTGCCACAGCACACAAAGTGGCAACAAACTAGAAGAAGAAGGAGAAGCAGAGAAACCCCCAAAAAGCTGTAAAATAATTAAAGCTCACTAGCTAAGCGAATCTCGATGGTTCTCAAGATCACAACGCACTGGGAATACCCTAGACAGTCACTACCATATACATAAGTATCTACACTGGAGTTGAATTCGATTTTGCTAAAAATATCGATCTTAATCGATTTCAAAGCAACTCTAAACAATTTCCTTCAAGTTTATCTTTTGTGACTCCGCGAAGGTTTAAAGTCGATTCAAACGTTTTGAAATCGAATCGTAATCTAGCTCAAATATATAGATTGATAATATTTATTTGCTTCTTCTCCTTCTTTCTTACAGGGTATTGGTTAGTCAGCTGGCTGTAGAACTTACTGCCAGTGTCGAGTTTCCATGCAAATCTGCGCACAATGGTAAACAGAGTCGTTTTTTATCGCACAGCTGCAAGTACGTTGCATGCAACAGTTGCACGCTGCACGTTGCAGTTGCAAGACATCGTGTGTGACTATATTAATGCCTGCGTGGTCCACTGGGACTCGGAATCGGTTCTTGGCGGAAATCGTTTATCAAGATGCTGTGCCTGATGCCTGCCCACTGTGCACGTACCAGCAGTGGCAGATACCAGCTATAGCAAGCAGGTTGCAAGCCAACTTTCGACGCGCTTGCAATGCCAATTGCCGTCCGAGAGTGCGACTCCAAGTGGATCTGTGCCTGTGGCACAAACGGTCGCCGGTTGCGGCAATTTGCATCGTTAATTTGTTTGGCGCTTTAGTCAAACGATGCCGGTGGCGTTGAGGGGCAAGTGGCAAGTGGCAAGTGGCAACTGGCGAGTGGTCACTGGCAAGTGGCAAGTTGCAGGTGACCGGCGATCAGTGGCAAGTGCCGACTGCCTGGCGACAGTTAGCCGCGACTGCAACCGCAGCCACAAAGAGAAGTTCACAGAAGAATTTCCATTTTGTTTTCATTTGGAACTGCGGCTTGAGCTGAGCTTGCCTCACACCTTGCAACGTGAGCAGAGGGAAAGACAGCAGACACAACAGCAACTGGTGTTGCGGCATTGCGGGCACGTCATGAGCTTGCAACTTGGCGAAACATGTGCAAATATTGTCTAAGCAGCGTGGCTGCCTCAGCGTGGTGTCACAAGCCGTTGCAGGGCCACAATGCCGCGATAGGCTGCTGCTGATATGCCGCTGTGGCATCTTCGTTGGCAACTGAGAGTGCAACTGCAACAACAACTCGAAAGGCGCAATGACAATGCTGAAGCCTGTTGCTTCCGCCAAGCTGCAAGACACCTCAAGACTCCGTAGGCCGTAGGCTGCAGTCTATAGGGGCACTCCAGGTTCCAGGTGTCCAGCATCGGCGTCGTGTTGCTCGTTGCCTGTTGCACGTTGCACGTTACATGTTGATGTTATTGCTTCATCTTCGGGCTGTTGCTGATGCTGCCAGTTGCACAGAGCTTGGCTAATAGGTGGAGGCATAAGCATAAACACAAACACAAACACAAGCACAACAGGCACAAAACCTCTCTGGGCCCAACTGTGGCATGCAGCAGTCTGTTGCACTCTGTTTGTTTTTCTCCAGCTGAAGCGCCACTCGCCGCACATGAGGACCTCCATATTTGAGTACTGTTTGGCTATAAGCGTGGGCCAGCCTCATTATGCAAGCGCCCGTGGCTGCAGTTGCAGTTGCCGCTGCGCTTCCAATAGAAGTTGCAACTCAAGTTGCAGCTGAAGTTGAGGTTGCAGTTGCAGCAGCTCATTCTACAATAGTATGAAAATGCCAAACTCAAAGAAAAACAACAACCAATCGATTTCTGTTCTAGCTGACTGGCTTCTCACTGTCATTGCGATATCGATAATAAAATACCAAGGCGAAGAACCAATTTATCGAAACATACTAAATCGATTGCCAGTGCCAGTGGTGCTGTGTATGTATCGCATTTAAAACGAGTTGAGCGTACTCCAGCCGTTATTTGGCACAGTTCAGCTATAGCTATTTTCTGGCTGACGCTGCGAGTCTGCGATAAGCCAAATACCCTCGATGCCGGTCACCACTCGAAGTCCTCGGCGGCAATTTAACGTTTGTTTGTTTGCTTTAATATCGATGAGCTTCTGGGCGCAATGAGTCGCCGTTTTTGAAGAGAACTTGAGCCAGCCAAAGAGAGAGACAGAGACAGAGAGACAGGGAGACACAGTGGCAACTGGCGGGTCACAAGGAAACCAATCGAGGTGAAACGCAATGAAAAGTTTCTGCCAGACACAATAAACAAGTTCCCACTTTCGTATGTTAAATGCAGCTGGACTGTCGACTGAAGAGGAAAGTCACGAAAGGATTGAGGCAGCTGGACAGTTGACACACACCTACAGTGCACTATCGATAATGTGCACATAAATATACATATATATATATATTCATGTTTATGATACTTACAAAACATCTGTTGTCATTAAAGTTTAATTTTATACAGAAGATTGCACAGCGCAGATATATATATATATATATATATGTATATACACATGTAATATATGTACATATCTGAATCAGTATCAGCAGGGGAGTTAAACTAGCTCGCAACACAAAATTAGCGTACGATCGAAAGAGCTTTATTCAAAATTCTGCAAGGGCTGAAAACTTTTGGAAATCCGAGGGAGGCCTTTCTTTCCTGTTAATATCTGTCACAAGAATAAAAGCCCAACTCACTCAAAGAGATCACAATGAAGCAATATCAAATATTGTTTGTAGATTCTACAAAATGAGGTTTACGCTTTGTATCATTTATTATGATCCTGTCATGTTAAGATACAATATTATGATGTACGGATTTGTCACTCAATAAAAAAAAAAAATTTATTATTATTTATCTTTATGATTGACAGGTAACCCTGCAATTCGAAAAATCCACATACAATTAAAGCTTTATTTATTTAGTTTCTGACATACTTTCGGGCTTATTTCGAATATGCCCCCAAGAGTATGCCACGCTTGTTGCTCAACAGTTTTTAAACCAAGCCACAGTGGTTCCCATTGTATGGGGAAAGCGGCCAAAAATACTTCTAGTTGAGGTAGACACTTGAAACTTAGCAAAAAGTTTTCTTATTTTTCTAGCAAAATTATATGAAAAAATCTGCCGGATCGGACCACTGTATCATATAGCTGTCATATGAACGATCAGTTTGAAATTAAGTGTTAGTATGGAAAACGTTTTTGTTTTCAATTATTTTGCAACGAAAACTTGGAATTCTACATAAGAAATTAGTATATATATCCAGGGCGAGCTTAGCGAAAATTGTATACTATATCATATAGCTGCTATAGAAACAATCAGTCGAAAATCGTGATTTTGTTTGAAAAATTATTTTGTTGCAAACAATATTGGATGAAAATTTTTCATTCATTTAATAACAACCACAAAATAATTTTTAGGTTATATACATTGATATACTTATCTTTTAATTATTCAAAATTCAAAAAAATATATAGTACATATATATGTGCATATGTACAAGGTGAAATAATATATAATTTAAAAAGATTGCTCACCTGATTGGGCACCTGTCGGCACTTGAATTAAAAGTTTTCTTAATTTTAAAATGTTAATAAACAATGAACAAAAAGAATTATTAAGTTAAGTGGAAATGGACATAACAAAAACTCCAACGAAAGATAGCAAACATACACTAAACAAAGAACGTCTGCAACTATATACTAAACACAACACTAATTTACGCAAAACACAGAACGTCGTACATATAATTTTTGTTTTAAAAATATACTAAATACCATTATTTATTATACGAATGCCTTCTACTGCAGAGTAATGTCGATTTATAAGGTTTTTTATTGACTTTACGGACAGCTTCACTTGCAAGTTTCTCACGCTGCAATAATCGATTGATATCATGCTGTCTCTTTCGATGCTATTCTTGAAGCGGACAGTTAGAGCAAAACAAAAACAGGAATAAATTTGAATAGCTAGACAAATTATGAGAAAGTAATGATACATTTAAAGTCAACATTTGGACTTTGATCTTTTTATTTTTGGCCTATGGGGGGAACCACTGTGCAAGCTTTGAACTGTGTGTTTTATCTTTAAAGCACTTTTCATTCAACCTTCTAATATTAGTTAGATCTCAAGCTCCGCTTTAACTGTAGAGTGAGATTAAGTAAAGCTTTAAGCATTGAGGTACAGGCTTTACCTTGTAGAAGTTCCTCGTTATATGTAATTCGTGCTTGGAAAGGTCCAAAATAATACTAAATGATGTTGATTGCGGTATTATTTCATTGGCTATGGAATAATCAACATATAAATAATGATTGAGATACATAGATATTCGTTGAACATGCATGAACATGTTCATTTTATGCATATGTATGTCCCAACTAGGTTCGACGCTTTAAGCTCAGCAGGTCTCAACTTTTTGTCGCTGTTGGCGCTACTCCAACTGTAGATGGCGCTTTCCTTGACGCAGAGCAAGTTCGCTGCTTAAGTCTTTGCCTTGGCTCAGGCAGAAACCTGTTCGCTTGGGCAAATCCGTGGATCGGATCGGGTTCACGTTCAGGGTCAATGCCAGAGCATGAGTGTCTGTGGAAAGCGAAAGTTGAACGCAGCCCAAAGGGGGCAGGGAAACGCAAGAGGGGAAGTGGGAAGTGGATCAGTGAACGGTGCTCACTGTGCACTGTGGGCACATTTGACAGCCGAGTGACAGTTCAGTGCCACAAAAGGATAAAACTGGCTAGATGGCTGCCAGGCGAGACAAATAAGCTTTGTGCGAAAGAAAAGAATCGCAAATGAGAGCGTGCTAAGCGCTTCTCGCTTCTGTCAATATTATGACAACAACAGCAACAACAACACCAGCGAGACAATGGCTAATCAATGAATAGCGTTGCTGCTGTTGCTGTTGCTGTTGCTGCCGTAGATTTGCTTCGTTTTGTTGATTTATTTGTCGCCCCTCCACGTGTATGTTAATTCAGCATTTGTTGCTGCTGATTTGTTTTCTTGCATTTGATTTTGAAGCGACGCTTCCGCCGCGACGTTTGCTTTGTTTGATTTGCTTTGTTTATTGATTTTTCTGTCTTTTTGTTGTGTGTTTGTCGCTTTGCACTGTGACAACTGGCGGCCGGCGTCGTCGTGTCTCGCTGCCGTTCGCGATGGCCCGCACAGAACCTTGGCCAGCCCATGACTGTGCGTATGCGTAATGTGGCAAACACAAATCCCAAACACAAAACCAAATACAAAATCAAAAATACAGAAATCCAAAATACAAGCCACAATTACACAAATAAGTCAGTCTGTTTTGTTTGCGTCCATTTGCATTTGCATTTGATGTGAGTTTTTTGATTTTTTTTCGATTCCATCGACTGGTTTGGCACTTGGCAAATATTTGCCTCGAACCCAAAGTAAACTATCCGACTAACCCGACTATGAAATCCGACATTGAGTGAAGATCAACTACGCGTATTTCACAATTCAACTGAAGCTCGAACAGACGAACGACTTGTGAATTGGAACCATGTAGACTTGGTTAAGATAATTCTTTTTATTTAGTTTAGAAAACACTACGCTAGCTTAGCATGGGCAATAAATATATATTGCTATATCGTAGGGCTATAAATATATAAGATTCGAACGGGTTTGTTTCTCAAGTTCATAAAGTTTTCTGTTGAGGCGCCTCGAGCTTGGGAACTGCGTGAGATTTGCTATGCAGACTCCCTGATGAACTGTGAAACTGAAGAATATTTCATTATACAAGTTTGCTCACACAATACGTGTATTTGTGAGCATGAGCGGATATACTAGCCTTGCATGTGCTCAACTGAATTTCATTTCATTAGCAAACACACTTGTTTCTTGGTGCAGAGCATCTTTCAGTCGAGCACCCCCTGTGGTCGGCATTCTAAGAGATCTCTAGCGGATCTAGGTTCGTAAACAATCTGAGATTATGATGCAATTGAACGGTTTACGGTCAGCATGTGATTCGTCTTCTTCTTCTTCTTCTTCATCTTCATCTTCGCTTCTCAGCTACCGAGTGCTTCAGAGTTCTCAGTTCTCAGCTCATAATTGTTCTGGTGAATAATTCTGCAATTAAAAAGCCATTTTTATGGGTCACGTAAGAGGCACTGATAGTCGGCAGCAGCCTCAGTTCAATTTCCACTTCAATTTATATGTTTTGCATTCCCATCACTTTAATTTTAATCTCGCACTAACTATACAAGCATATTCCAAATGGTTATTTATGTCGTTCCCCACCAACCCGCTGAGGGGGGTGGCCCACTCCGTTGTCGACTAATTGCCATGGAAAGTGGGCAACACCAGAGGCAGCAGCAGCACTTTATGCAAATCAGAGATTTGCACTTATGAGTGTGCACACACACACACACTCATGCATACATTGATGTGTGTATGTGTGTGAGTAAGTACGAGCAAATTTTAATTTATGCCACACGGCTGCATTAAGTACAATTACAACTATTTGCCAGCCATACGAATTGTTTATGAGTGTCATCAATTCTGTGACCCTATAATGACTATGCTTGCCACTTGCGAGGGTAGACCCAAACACTTTGCCCACTCACTTCCTGTTTGAATAAGCTGGGTGCTGTTTTATTCCCACTATCCATAGTGTAGAAGGGTATAATAACTTTGTGCCTACCAAAAATGTAAGTAACAGGCAGAACGAGGCGGGGCAGACCCCACAAACTATATATATATCTATATATATATCGTCCGTATAACAACTTAGACTTCAGAGACTTTGACACCTAGGGCTACCACACCCTCTCCATCTTTAATTCAGGGCAGTTCATTTTCGGTAAACACAATAAATATGAACAGCCAAATGCTTTCTGCAAATTTAGTTGAGATTGGACAATTTAAAGAGAAATTATTTAAGATATTCAAAATATGTACTGAGGCCTCCCTGAAAGTGTGCAACTCAAAATACAAAATAAGAAATTATTTTGGTCAGGTAGGTAGCGGGTATATCACAGTCGAGCACACTGGACTGTAGCTTTAGTGCTTATTTTTATTAGGTTTGTGGAGTCTTAACTGAGCAGGCTTAACGCTTGATTTATCAAACATTCTGTGACAATATAATACTATTAAATTGTAATACTAACCCAGCAATAAATGCATTATTTCTAATACTTTCAGTATTTGTATCTTTCTTGTAATATAAATGTTTGAAGACATCATGAGAATGATGTTGTTGTCAAATATAATATATACAGATTAAGTCACATAAATGTTTGAATTCCTGGTTTCTTTCGTGCAGTGTGAATAAACAGTTAGATTATTGGGTAATGAACCTATAGATATTTATTGTTGGCTTTGACACCTTTGCCATGATATACTCGTATGTTTATATGAGAATGTGTTAAGGTATCATGTGTGTTTGCTTATGACTGCAATTAGATTGGCCCGGACATGGCATTGAGAACCCATGGAGCTGCTCTCGCTAGCAGGTAGATACACATGGATATACAGAGACGAGAGCACCAAAAGTTGCATTCACTTCTTAGCAGACGCGATCAGCTCGGCTGTTGGCTGGCAATTTCGACGGCGTTAACTGGCAATTAAATATTGTAATTTACTGGAAGCCTTCGGACTGAAGGCAACTCGCAATACGCGATGGGAAACAGTTTCCCAGTAACGTAATGAACCCTATTCTATTGTCGTAGGAAAACATATTGCGTGCCGTTGGTAGCCAAGTCAAGTGCGTCTACAACGCAGCCGCAGAGCGATCTGATCGACGTGCCCCAAGACAACCCAAAGTGATCAGACCAAACACAAAACGAGAGACTACCAAAAAAGCAGAGAACTGGTTAAGAATGGAGACGAAAGCAGATCATAACATAACATATCGTTCATTGTAGTACGCATAGCACAGTATAATGGCCTCATTTACAGATCACATGACCAAAAACGAGATATGAGAATAGTTGAATTTGCGAAGCATTGCAGAATCTCCCTGTAGTCTATGAAATTTCTGAAATATTTTTAAATACATGTCGGGGGTCTCATAGAAGATGCTTAATTTATTCATTTATTCTCCGAATAATAATCACTTGGAGGCGTGCTTTATATAGCAAACTGGATGAGCAGAATTATTCTTATTGGTCTTGATTCTAGATCGCCGACCTTACAGACTCTTTTCTGAACAATGCAACCCTTAATTGACGAATGCCAGTTTTGAGCTCCGTTTTCCTATATACATATGGCGAACGCCCAGGGGTAACCAGGCGAAGGTTTCCCTGAAGATACCCTGTATAAGTAAGTGAAGGATGCACAAGGCTTACACATATCCACGCATTGCTTTATGGATCTCAAAGTAACTTACTCCATGTAACATATGCACATAATGCTTAATTGCTTGAATATTCTCCTTGAATTGACCCTCTCGTCAGTCAACTCTTATCAATCAGCTTACAGGGTATTCAAAAAATGTGCATAAATTTTAGTGTAGGCCTTAGAGTACATTGAACCCAGTCGAGTCGAGTTCTACCCAAAGTGTTTCTTAGTATCAACAACTACAGCGCACACAGAGAAATAAAAAGAGAGAGAGAGGGAGATAGAAGAATCATTTGTATACTGTATACCATATAGTATATACCTATAGTATATATCTATGCTTAGCGTAGTCAGTCGACTATGCAAATATGTGCCAAAGCATAGTTAGACCCCAGAGATTTGACTTAGAACCGCGCCGTAACGCGCAACCGGTTCTCGTTTACGCCTATTTATAAGTGATGATGTTCTTGGGAGCAAATAGATGGCCGCACCGAAATATATAGATAGTGTGGCAAACGGATAAATTACCAGTTTAGTGGATGGTCAGAGACTAGGCCAAGCTAGACTTGTTATTCGTTCGTTACTTTTGGCTTCCTGATCGAATGATTCAATGTTACAGTTCTATTCTTTTATCGCTATTCTGTTATCGCTTCGTTGGGGTGGAAAGGAGAGGGAAGGTGGATTCACTGAACACACTGGTCGCCTCATAGTGCGGGACCTTGGTCAACAAACGAGGAGAACACCTGAGAAACCACTTGGATGAGCAAAGTGTCATTAATCAGTTGGTTAACGTACAACTCGTCGCCGCATCGCGGCACCTCTCAATGCTGACGAACTGTTGATCTATTGGGCCATTTCGGTAATACTCTCGTACAGTGGGTCCCACGACAATGCCACCAAATGGGTAACAGGTGGCACAAATGCCTAAGCAGATCGTGGAATTGGCAGAACAGACCTAGGGACCGGCTGAAGTTCTTCTAAGACAGTTCTAAGACTGAAGCTTGATAACAAGTCAAACATATCAAAATATTATATATGAAATCATTTAGCTGTATTCAAGATACTGTTCACGGAATTCAGATACTATATATGGGAACTAATAATGCATTCAATGTAGGACCAATTGCAAATTGAATTGCTGTGCAAAGTTAACCACATTCGCAGTCAACTATATAGCATAGTCTGCTTATCGATCATTATAGCAATTTTAATCGTTATCGAGATCGAGCCAGGCAAGAGTATTTGAGCTTCTATGGACCCGAGCTAATTGTTATGTCTTCAATTTTTTATCTGATGATTACTTAAACGCAGTTAATTTGTTTGGCTTGTGGCCCAACTGTTTGCAGATCGTGAATCGTAGATCGCGTTGCCAACTGCCGCTTGTTGTATTGGGGAAAACAATGCCCGATTCCGATTCCGTGTTCGATACCGATTCCGAGTCGGGGTCCGAGAGTTCGTAGCTAAGTCGCGCATGCGTAAAGATTTGCATAGTTATCAGAGGCGATCGGCCAACAAAAGGCCCGACGGCAACTGGCCAAAAGCATAGATCATACAAAAGCACACACGCACACACACACACGAGCACACACACGAACACACACACGAACACACACACCACACATGAAATGTGGGTTATTAATTCTTTTAATTGCTTAAACGGTCAACAAAGATACAAGTTGTTATAGCACTCGCTCCATCTTCAACGCGACTTCAGCGCTCAGCTTCAGCTGCGATCGGGTCTCGGCTGTCTCACCCTCTCACCCTCTCGCCCTGTCGCCGTCCCGCTCTGGCCGCATCGATGGCACTTGATAAACATCTATCGATTTTGGGGGGCCCAAACATTGGTGGTTCACTATAAATGCGTGTGGCTATCGGAGTTGGAGAATTAGTCAACGCTTCCGTTCCGTCTTGGACACCACATCGAGTCAATTGTCGCTTTGAAATCGAGATCGAGTTAGAGATGAAACCCTTCGCCTGCATTTTCGTTATCCTCGCCGCGATGCTGGTCACCAGCCAGGCCTCCCTTGAAGGTCTGCTGGGTGGCGGTGGCGGCGGCGGTGGTGGTGGTGCCGGCGGCATTGGCGGCATTGCTCAGCTGCTGCAGAGCAAACTTGGTGGACTTGGCGGAGGACTCGGTGGAGGACTCGGCGGTGGATCCGGCGGTGGTTTCGCCGGCAAGCTGGGAGGCGGTGGCGGCGGCGGCGGTGGTGGTGGCTACTCTGGTGGCTACTCGGGCGGTCAGTCGGGCGGATACTCCGGCGGCTACTCTGGCGGCCACTCCGGTGGCTACTCCGGCGGCTACTCTGGTGGTCACTCTGGCGGCGAGAAGGTCTACATCGTGAAGGTGATCCATGAGGGTCCCTCTGGTGGACACGGCGGCTACTCTGGTGGCTACTCTGGCGGCTACTCCTCGGGCGGCTACGGTTCCTCCTCCGGCGGCTGGTCGGGTGCCCAGAGCGGTGGCTCCTCCGGTGGCTGGAACAAGGGCTGGTAAATAACCAATGCCTCAACTCCAATTCCCACCACCTTCCACATTACACTAAGTTGAACAAGTTCAAACTGGGAGCCAAAAAACAACTAGGGATTGCAAGTTTTGTTCGGTAGTTTCTAAGTTCTATTTTTTTTCTACTCAATTTTTTTGCTAAGTTTTAAGCCGCAATCAATAAAAACGGAAATTTAAATTTGTAATTAGCCTAAACTAAAACCGGTCGCTGCACGCGATCCACTGCTTCCTTCTCGCTGAGAGACCCAGCGGCGACGTGACCTCATGCCGTGCGCCGCGAACTGGCAACTGCTCGGTTGGCGCGCCTTGGCTCCAGCCTAATGGGCTCCAACTGCAATTGGCTCTAATGCGACATTTATAGCCCGACGAAATTGGCCAAAGCGGAGACAAATCAATTGCGGCCGCAGCAGTTCACAATGGAGCTCGCCGCGAGTTGCTGCAATCGAGTCAACTGTTAAACGCCTTGTCGCGTCTGTCTCCATGCCGGGCTGATTGATCACCATTCATCGCGTCGCGCTGTCAGTCACCGCAATTGATAGCAGAAAGACCCCCAAATCTGATTTAATGCCGCCCATGAAAACTGCAAGCGCAGAAAACAAGTCGAAAAGTCAAGAGGTTCAAAT
Organism: Zaprionus ornatus; assembly: GCA_018904035.1. Classification (NCBI taxonomy): domain Eukaryota; kingdom Metazoa; phylum Arthropoda; class Insecta; order Diptera; family Drosophilidae; genus Zaprionus; species Zaprionus ornatus. Next base: position 27,190,106 of record JAEIFZ010000001.1, read on the forward strand.
GCTCGAGGCTTGCTCTTTATGCACTACGCTATCGAGTGTATCGGTTAGGCTATCGATAACTGTTGAAATTTGGCAAGACATGATCATGAGAGGATACCTTACTCCCCTTTTCATTCATCATAACTTTATTAAAACAATTATGACAGCTACAGTCGAATATGCTCGACTGTTATACACCCACTACGCTACACTTAAACTTTTTTTTTTTTTTTGTTGTTATATTATTATTAAGTGAAGAATCCGTACATCATAATATTGTATCTTAACATCACAGGGTGAGAAATATTCCTACACTTAAACTATTTCTTAAATATGGGACTATTATTTTAGTGAATTTTGCATTGCATACTTGCCGGCGCTGTCTAGAAAACCCTCACGTCCACTTAAATTATTATAAACAACTGTCCCTGGTATGTGCGTAACTCCACACTCCATAAAGACCTCAATCTTCACACAGTTGTGGCACAAATTGGGAGACACACAAGTTGATACAGTGACAGATTACGGAGTAAAAATTTTTCATTTATGTTCTTACTTCAATTATGTTGTTATAGTGTTTGGTTATTTTTAAGAATATCTCTCCACCCTGTGATGTTAAGATACAATATTATGATATACGGATTCTTCACTTAATATTATTATATTTATTATTTTTAAAAAAAATTTTAATTATTTCTTTGATAACTTCTATGTTGACTATCCATTCCGTTTCAAATTTTGAGAAACAATTTTGATTATTAAAACCACTGTGCACACCAAAAAGTCGAGTAATATAATAGCGCTTACAATTCATTGTACCCAAAGTCCTCTCATAGTGCAGAGATGCAGAAGATCTCGGATTGCAGATTTGACTGATGATGTTGGCGTAGTCTCCTGTTAAATACATTTGCGGTTCGTACAAAACTCATAATACCTTACCCTTTTAATCAGATTTTCATGAAGAAATAAAGCTTCAATATAGACAATTTAAATGTTTCCGATATATCGGTAAGAGGGCCCCTTTTGTAACCCCTTTTAGTGCAAATATAAGTTGAAGGTTAATTAATTGAATATAGAGTACATTACATACAATATATATTCGGGTACGTAAGGCTAGGTAAAGTTAGCGCATAGTAGTTAAAGTTAAAAAAGATAATATTGTTAAGTTAGCTTTTATTAGGTTAGGTTGCATTGGTTAGGGGACTAGTACAGTTGATTTTAATATGGCCATAATGCACTTAGCAAACTATAGTTTAACTTTACTTTAGTTGAAGCTATACACAATCTTTACCACATATTATGAACTAAAATAGAGGGTATTTCATCGAACAGACACCGCAGATTACATTCTTTGCTATGTTTCTTTCAAATTCGTTATGATGTTGCCGGAATATACCCTGCACAAAGAGGGAGTTGCACAGAATTCAACTGGCAATGTCGAATGAGAAGCAAAATATGCAATTCTTCTATCTATGTTCATCTGATTTTCGAAAAAGAATTCCAATGATTTAGCTGGGCATGCGAATTTGCATAGCAGAATTGAAAATTGATATTGATTGTTTGTTTGATTGATGGCTTGATTGACTGATTGGCCAAATGATTGATCGCTCTGCGGCTAACCCGATTCTGATGCACTTTGGCCAGCACGAACAGCAGTTGCAACCTGCAACTTGCAACTGTTGCAATCAGCTGGCTCTGCTGCTGCTGCTGCTACTGCTGCTGCGACACGTGTGCAACAGTAACAAAACCAGCAGCAACAAGAGCAACCACTGATTATGAGCCCAAGAGCATGCTGCTTTACGGCCGCCAGGCAATTGCTTTGGCCCCAAAACTGCTGAAAAAAAAGCTGTTACATCGAAATGGCGCGCCAATAAATCGCCGTACACAATGTGGCCCGGTCTGGCCTGATCTGCCATGCTCTGGGCCAGAATCTTAGCAGAGTCAGGTGCACAATGGCTGAGCGCGGTGGGGTCGGGGAGAGGGGGGTCTGAGGGGGTGGAGGGTCGCTCCGTTGGGCGGACAACAAAGCGTACGAAATTGAAAGTTGGCATAATGAGGGCCAACGAGCGAACGATCGGGCCTGCGAGCAGATTTGGCAATTACATCTGATTACACTGAGACGACGGCGTCGGCAACAGCAGCGACCTCAGCTGCGACTGCAGCAACAGCAACAGAAACGACAACAACAACAACATAATATAGACAACGACGACTTAGAATCTTAGATGCGCAGCACCGGCTCGCTGGCGGTATAAATAGACGAGAGTGCGCCCAGTTGGAAATTAGTTAGTGCACAGCAGCAGCAGCAACAGCTACAACAGCAACAGCAACAGAAACATCCACTGCAGCAACATCCTTAAGAACAGCAGCATCTACCACAGCACAGCGATGCAATCCATGCGACGACTGGCTCTCTTTGGCCTCCTCGCGCTGCTCAGCGCCTGCGCATTCGCCAAGCCACATGGCTGGAGTGGCGGTGGCGGCGGCAGCAGCGGTTGGTCATCCGGCGGCAGTGGAGGCGGCTGGGCTTCATCTGGCGGCGGCGGCGGTGGCTGGAAGAGTGGAGGTGGCGGTGGCGGTGGCGGAGGTGGCTGGCCGTCGGGTGGAGCCAGCAAGATCATCATCAGCTCGTGGCCTTCCAGCGGTGGAGGTGGAGGCGGTTGGTCCTCAGGTGGCGGTGGAGGTGGCTGGAAGAGCGGAGGTGGCGGCGGCGGTGGCTGGAAGAGCGGTGGTGGAGGAGGCGGTTGGTCCTCAGGCGGCGGTGGTGGCGGCTGGAAGAGCGGAGGTGGTGGCGGTGCAACTAGCTGGTCAAGCGGAATATCTAGTCTCTCCGGCTGGAAGTCCCAAGCTTTGTCCGGTCTGAGCAGCGGCTGGAAGTCCGGCGGAGGCAGCGGCGGTGGTGGCTGGCAGTCTGGAGGAGGCGGCGGTGGCTGGAAGTCTGGTGGAGGCGGAGGTGGCTGGAAGTCTGGTGGCGGTGGAGGTGGTTCGAGCAGTGGCTGGAGTTGGTAGGAGCAACTGGATGACGGAACACCTGGACGATATCTGAAAGGAACTGCAACTGTACATAAACATCTTACGATTCTAATGCTTTAACCATCCACGTTTTTTTTGTATCTTTAATCTGCCAATAAATATTTACGATCACGTAAAGCCAGAAGAGTTCCATGGAAGATAGTGCTATGGAGAAAAGCGACTCTCTAGAGGGAGTGTATCCAATGTGGAATGTTGCTCAAGAGTTACTTAGGGTTTGTGGCGAAGTAAGACTAAAATAAGCGGTAGAATCACTGCTTTCTTTGCGATGGCAGGAGATACAAGTATTATAAGTTATTTTCCAGGGAGACCTTGGCAATTTATTTTTCTGTTCTTCAAGCTTATGAATATATCGAAGCACCTTTTACAATCGCTGATTCAGTTTATGGAGCAACATTCTTTATAGCAACAGGATTCCATGGAATTCACGTATTAGTCGGAACAACTTTTTTATTAACATGTTATTACGTCATCCAGGAGATGTAAGTATTATAAAGTAATTACCCAGTTATTTTCCAAGGAGACTTTTCTATCTTCTTTATTCGTCTGTCCGTTTGTCTGTCTATCTGAGGCTCAAACGTCGTGGTCTCAGAAACACGAGGAAGGGTGCCTTCATACCATACAGATGCACCAACAAATAAGGTTACATCCATTCCCTTGTTTAAGATTTTGTACAATATTAATATATAGCGCCATCAGGAAGAATATACAATCATACGGAGTATTTCTTTTCACGAATTGGGTGTTCCATCAAAACTAGATACGAGTACTATACAGAACGAAAGGAAACACTACTTATTTGTTTTATTTAACAGATTTATCAGATTTCAATTACAAAGTTGAAGAGTTCCCACTCAACTAAGATTTTCTCATTGATATTGCTCAATTCTTTTGGAACATTATTCTACGAGATATGGTTTCATGATTCAGTAGATAAAAAGTTCTATATACTCAGCCCGAAAAGAAGCACAGTTAGTCGTATTTAGCAAAATAAAGGTTTCTTTATTAATAGATTCGAAGGTAATAGAGGGGTGAAGAAGGGGAATAGAGACTCGAGAAGCTTTGGGTATAACTAGTTAAAAACAAAAAAAAATTTGATGCACTTGCTCCGCGGAACAGTGGGAGTCACCTCTAACTCTATATCTATGCCGTGGAACACATGTCGACCGGAGGAGCAGCCGGAGTATTTACGTTTCGTTTCGTCTTGCAGTTCTTGTTCCGATGATTGGTTGTGGGGGATCAGTGTTGAGCGTATACGCTGCTGCCGTTTACCATCCGCCGCCGCCGTGCTTGCCGCCGCCGCCGCCACCGCCACCGCCATGCTTGCCGCCGCCTCCTCCGCCGCCGCCATGCTTGCCACCGCCGCCGTTACCACCGTTGCCGCCCTGCCAGGAGACGGAGCTGCCACGATTGCCAGCCAGGGACTTGCCGCCGCCACCACCACCATATCCGCCACCACCACCGCCGCCGCCTCCGTTCTTCTGCCAGCCTCCCTGTCCGCCGCCGCCGCCGCCGCCTCCGTTCTTCTGCCAGCCGCCTCCTTGGCCACCGCCTCCGTGGCCTCCGTTTCCGCCGCCTCCCTTGCCGCCGCCGCCGCCGCCACCATAGCCGCCACCGCCGCCTCCTCCGCCCAGCTGTCCGGCAGAGGCGATGGCGAACAGAAGTCCGCAAAGGAATACAAAGACAAGAGCGTAGCGCATGCTGATCTGGAGGATGCTAGAGTTGCTGGAACTGTTGCCGAACTGTTGCGTAAACTGTTGCGTGGGTGATTCACTGTTGGCGCTGCTGGATGCTTCGCTCCACTGATGCCAGAACTAGGCCCAGCTCGGTGCTTTTATAGCGACAGGCAGGCGCGGAACTGCTGCTCGATTGAGCAAGTCATGCTACTCCCAAACGCCGAATGGGCATCAAGATGCACTGAACCGATGCGGGGGCGTACGGGCGTAGGGGCGTAGGGGCGTACGCTCCCAAAGGCTACTCGGAAGGCTGAGAATCGAGAACGATTGAGCAGCAGCGGCAAAAGCAGAGGCGGCTTCTCAAGTGCGGCACACGCGGCGCATACGCAACGTTTATGCTGGGAATATCGCGCATACGCCGCGTGCACGCCAAACCACTGCCAGGCACTCGTAAACTGCTGAGCCATAGCGATGTCATTAATTACAAGCGTTTTGCAGCCACAAAGCACATTCAGCCCCGCAATTTGTCTTACAATTCTCATCTGAAATTCTCTGATTTTTCAGCGCTTTTCTGCATAATTAATTTGCAGTGCGCGCGCGCATGTGTGTGTGTGTGTGTGTGTGTGTGCGATTCCACAAGTGGCGCACACAAATGTGTGTGGTGCACTGCGCTGCCGTGGCACGACTCGAGTGCGCACTCGCAGTCGACTAGTTCAATGTCAATTGCTGTGCAAACACACGCGGCGCAAACGCAAACCCAAACTCAAAATCCAAACTCAAATCCAAACTTGCAATTTAAATCCAAAGCCAAACTCAAATCCGCATCCAAAATCCAAAGCCAAACATTTGTCTGAGTATCTGCCTGCCTCAAGGGAATTACTTGCCATAAATTGCAGCAGCTCCCCTCTCCCTCTCCCTCTGCCTCACCTCTTCCTTACCCCCTCCGACAGTCACTAGACGCGTTCATAGAGCGACCCCAGCCAAGCGAAGCAAAGACAACAGTAAAAACCATTAACAATCCAATGCAATGCGATGTGCATGGTGCATGCACAGTGGGCTGCAATCGCCAGAAAATGCAATGCCTTTAGTTCATACGTTCACTTTGACTTCAACAATGAATGCACACTAGAATTAAATTAAACTTATGTCAATGAATTTCTAAATATATATAATACGAGGTGTGTTCAAAAAATATCGGGAATTTTGTGTTTTTTTTTTTTTAATTATTTATTTATTCATGAATATCTATTTTGTCCCCTTCAAAGTAATCCCCATGAGATATTATACACTTGTGCCAACGGTTTTTCCAATCCTCAAAGCACTTCTCATAAGCACTTTTCGGTAGCCTTGAGCTCCTCCTTCGATGCCGTCTTTATATCGTCAATCGTAGCGTAACGTCGTTCTTTCATGGGCCTCTTCAGTTTAGGGAACAAGAAAAAGTCACAGGGGCCCAGATCTGGGGAATACGGTGGCTGCGGCATCATTAGCAAAGATGAGTGAGCAGGGGCATTATCGTGAAGCAAAAGGCGTGAACGGTTTTTCCACAATTCCCTGCAATCGAAGAGCAAAACTTTCGCGATACTTTTTGAACACACCTCGTATATATAATAAAATATTTACATATTTGTAAAAACAATCTGAAAGTCATTGAATGCTTAAGCCGAGTGTTAAATTACAATAATTCATTTATAAATGAGAAAATTTATTTAAATTAATTTAACTAATAGAAAATACACTATCCATAAATTTTTAATATGCATAATATAATATTTACTAACAATATCAGAGTAATATTAATATTCATATTCTACAACCAGAATCAAATGAGTTTTTGAGTCTTCCATTTGCTCTTCTTCTTAATTTAATTAATTAAGTACAATATTGACAAAGTAAAATAAATTATATTTGAGTAAATTATGCAGTAGTTTGTTCTTGAAATATACAGTATATGCTATGTACATATGTTTTATACTTCTGCAAGTTCTTTTCTCCTTCGATTGTTCCAATAAAATTTGTATATATCCATATAATGGTGCAGATTTGAATGGTGTTCTGTATATTCAATGTATGTCTCCAAGTTACGTTATTTCTAAAATCGGAACTGGTATTCATACAAATCCTTTAGTGATTTTGATGATGTTATAAGCATACTTATTGAAAAGGTCCGATCAAGTTACTTTGGTCGTAATATATTGCGGATAAGCGAAATCGGGCGATAGTTTGTATGGCAGATATACGATACTTACATACATATAGGTCGTCCTATCTGGCTTTTATTTTTAAAAGCATGGGCACCAAGTTCGACTCCTCTGCTGATGCTGATGCAGAAGAAGGAGACGTCTCCTAACTCCTTGCCAAAATAAATCTAAGGGTATACAAATTGAGGCAGTAGCCAGGGCAGTAGGCTGGTTGCCTAAAGGGTGGGTGAAAAATCTTGTGGTCACTCTACGTCTAACCAAAGAGAAGTTCTTAGCTGCATTCAATTTGCTCAACTGATGAACGACTTGAACCACTGTCTCGCTTGCGTTGATGAAGTTGATGATAATGAAGCCGACGATGATGAAGCGCTTACTACTGGCGAGGAGAATGATACAGACGAAGAAAATAATGACGATGAAGCGGATGATATGGAAAAATAATACGCTGATGAAGGTGCTGATGGAGAGGAGGCCGACGAAGAAAAAGTGATGCAGCAAAGCGTTGAGGGTGGAATTAAATTTGAAGATGATTATTTTGAGGAGGATGATTATGGTGGAGATTATGACGAAGAAGATGATGACCAAGAAGATGATGACGAAGAAAATGATGGAGATGATAATAATGATGATGATGCCTATACTGAAACTATTGCGACCGACGTGCGGCAAATAAGAAGCGCAAACTTCTAAAGTTGCTGACAATGATTATAACTATGATGATGATGATGATGCCTGTACTGAAACTAGCTGTAGCAATAATTACTAAGCCGAGTGCGATTGTTTTATTTGATTATTATTTTAATTGTTTTGGGTCACACTTCAAAATTGTTTTATGCGAATTTCGAGATCAACGAGAACGCAGAATGCTGCCAAGTCAAGTGCGTCCAACTGCAGCCGCCCCCTCGGAGTTCCCCACCTACACAATGATTAGAACTCGTTACCTTTCCCAGGCATAAAATTAGTGAATGAAGGGGGCAGAGGGGAGCCAGAGTATGCCAAAGACGCCTCGACTATGTTAATCTGCAGCAATAATTGCCCGAGTATGCGATGAATTATGGCTGGTCAATTATCGGAAATCATGCGATGTTTTTGTTCGATTTACTTGCAATGTTTGTATTTGAGTTTATATTATAAGTTGATAAAAAAAAACGTTTATATGAAGAATAAATGACTACGCTGTTATGCGCTGCACAGTGGAAGAAACCAAATCCAAAAGGAGTTCAAAACACAGTTGGAAATCCTTTCTGCCTACCAGCTCCAGCCCTGGTTGCCGCTCGACCAACCGCTGTTGCCAGACCAACCGCTGCCTCCGCTGCTCCAGCCACCACCGCCATTGCTCCAGCCACCGCCTCCGTTGCTCCAGCCACCGCCGCCAATCTTAATGACCTTGATTACCTTAGGCTGCGAGGACCAACCGCTGCTCCAGCCGCCGCTGCTGGCCCAGGGATTCGAGCTCCAGCCACTGCTGCCGCTGCTGATCCAGGGACTTGAACTCCAGCCACCGCCGTGGCCGCCGCTGCTGATCCAGGGACTCGAGCTCCAGCCGCTGCTGCGTATGATGCCAGCCGAGCAGCAGACAATGAGTGCGCTGAGTACAATAAACAGTTTCATCTTGCTTGGCGTTATCCTTTCCTTATCCTTGCTCCGGGTGGTTAGATCTGTGAATGTCTGATGTATCTGTGTATCGGATGTGTAGGAAGATGCAACTGTGCCTCTTGGGACGTGCCAATTGGAATGATCTGAAAAGCCACGCAACGTTCGCTTTTATCTCAATTTGCATAGGCGCTGGGGGATGTGGTCGAGCGGCTCATCAAGTCGAGAATCCACAAAATAAATCGCACTAGCTGCAGGTGGTGGGGGTTGCCCTGGCCTGGTCTTGGTCAGCTGGAGAATAAAACGAGATGCACACTCACACACACACACAAAGATGAACAAGGTAATTGCAGTTTATTAAACCACTTTGAGCGTCCGATTCTTGACCAGGGTCAACTAGTTTACAGCATTTTACGATCTGCTGCTGCTACTACTGCCGCGTCATTGCTGGCATCTGCAGAAGCTGCTGGGAGCGCCAAAACCCAACACCAACACCACTAACCCCTAGTCTCTGCCCCGCCTCGTCGTGTGGCGCCTCACCGTGTTGCCAACTTGCCAAATTGCCACATAACTCTCGCGCTTGATGGATCATTTCCTCGCCTCGCTGACGACGCGACGGAAACCGACAGTTCTCAATGCTTAAGCCTAATCCGGCTACACCGACAGTAGCGCACTGCGGGTGAGTCATTTGCCATGCTCGCAGCTTAGCCCAGGTGAAGGGGACAGCAGCGGCACAGTGGGCACCAAACACGCGTGAACCGAAGCTGCCTCAGGTTACATTTGTGGTGGTTAAGAATATCTGCAAGTTGTTGGGTTAAATAACTTAACAAAAACGAAAACTGGCAGATAGTTGCTATGATGTATAGAACACGTATTCCAAGCATAGCACATATTCCAAGAACTTCTGGCTTTCTTGGTATCGATAAACCTTTAAGTAACTTTTTTCAAATAGTTTCGTTTATTAATCATCGTTTACATTTAAAATATTAAATTAAAAACATTCAAAATCCTAGCGTTTAAATACGTTTAAATCGAATGTACAAATAAAATATGACAACTAAAATGCAGCAAGGTAAATGCATGCATATAAAAGCTTCTTGCTACGAATCCGCTCATGGCAAATTAATCGATAATGAACAAGTGCGATAAAAGGAAAAGCACATGAACTGAATTTGATTCCGAAAACACACATAAACCCGCGGAACTGCTGTGGTTTCGCTTTTAGAAAGTAATCGAAACTGTCAAGGCTATGATTCATTTATTTATACTTATCGACTGCATCAGTTCACGTATTTTCCACATTCATCAGTGCCTAAAGAGGCTCAATGAAGAGGACCCGTTTCTCGTCTTGTCACCCAGATCGTATTTCAACATTCTCCCCTCCTGACCTTGCGCAATCGGATGTTCGGAAAGCCTGTACCTGCCGCCAACTGTTAGGCTTCACTGTGCTTGTTGCGATTAGTGCGGTCTGTTTAATAACTAATTGATTTTGCCTATAATCTTTAATATCCTGGCTTTGTACTCAATGTAATGGGGTATGTTGGCAGAGCAGAAAAGAATCAAACATCATCTCTTGCAAGTTATCGATTCAATTTTATACATGTATTAATCGCAGGTACCCTTTTTTTACTTGTCAAATCAGTCAACAACTTTTCACACTACTTGCGAGGTATCTGCCAGTCGAACAGAGTGAGAGTAGGAGTTTCAAACAAAAATTAATTGCATTGTCAACGCTGGACATGCAAATATTATTTTGAGGCTTATAGACCAAGACCAGGCCAAGCATACAAGCTACGCCAGTCGTGCCAAAAAGAAGACTCAAACAACTTTTTCGAAACGAATAAAAATGTATATAGTATATTACGTTGTGGGGTAATAGAGTAATAGATGGGGAAATAAATTGGAAGTAAAGTTCATTGCTTAATCAGAAAGACCATTTCTGGCACTACGGTATGTTAGCCCTAACGCTGTTGGCAGAGTCCGCACCTCTGCATTCGGGCCGCACGTGTGGCAGATGCTTCCAGGCCGAAGGGCTTCTCGCCATTGACGTCCAGGAAGTAGTTGCCCTTTAGGGTGTGCGGTACAGAGTATCCCATGGGATGCTGTTGGCCCACGCACTTGTTGTCTCGCATCTTCTGCAGGGAACTACAGCGTGTGGCCAAGAAGTTCCTCTCATTGCCGGGATACACGGACTCGGCATAGTACTCCCAGGCACGGGAATGGGCACAGGTCACAGAGAAACAGCCGTTGGGCAAGGGTGCCAGTCCGCCGGGATAGAAGTCAACATCACCCAGGGGATCTCGCTTGCCCAGCACACCCGGATTACTGTGAATGATGTCAATAAAACGGGCATCGCCGCGCATCAATCCGGACAGAGCTTCGCCCTCATTAAAGCACGGCTTGGCCGGATCCAGACCTGTTATGCGGGGCACCGTTTTACCCGTTTTCAGCTGTAGATTACGCCCGGCCGAACCCACAATGTGGGCACCCAGACTATGACCAATCAGATGTATATTCTCCACGTCGACCACATCGAGCAGCTTGGCCAGTCCCTCCGAAATGAGATAACCTATTTCTTCGGTGTTCAGGGCTGACCACGAGTACAAGGTGTCCACAAAACTGGCAGCATCAACGACCTATGAAAAGGGAACAATTAACCTCAATCACTAAACCCATTGAGTATCGAGTTCCTCACACATAATATCTTTTAAGATCTTCTCTATACATAAATATACATTTGGACCGTAGTACGAGGGATGACTGTGAGAAACTCTTACCTCATGTCTTACATTGCAGCTTCTCAACTTATTCCTATCGCAGTTCAAAATAATAATGCAATCAGCTGATAGCTTTGAATAGGTTTATATGTTATCAGTAAATTTGTACGTTGCATTTTTTGACATTCTATATTGAAATTCAACGACCTTGCTTATAAGCTGATAAGAGCTCAAGTTGTGTGCAATCCATACGGTGATTGATGATAGACTGCTTATAGAAAAGGCTGAAATTACCTGAATACCTTGCCGCAACTATAGACATGGCCCCCGACAACCGGCTCGACTTACACCTATTTTAGTCAGACTAGACTATAAAAATAACTAGCATATACTAAACATATTAGAAACGAAGCTCTCAATGTGGTAAGCTTTGAGATTATTCCTGTTAGACTCATAGTGCATCGCAATTTGTTTACCTCTTTCACTATTGAACGCTCTATAGCACTATCTGAATAGGATTTCTGTATGTGCACTGAGATAAATAGCACTTTCATTAGGAAGAGCTCTGATCTAGGCAGATTTTCAACTCTACCATAAATAGTATTGTATAATAAATGGCTAGTTTATCACAAGATATCTGCCCCAAAAGGCACTCAGAACATAGCCTAATTGGGCTATCCCATTTCACGCTCCCCCACTCCGTACTCACCACAAAGTTAACGTCACCACGGCAATTGTAGGCCTGGGCAAAGGCGTCAATAGATTCGGTTTCATTAACCGTGGTTGTCCAGCCTGTTGCCAGAATGACGACACCTTTGCTATTGTTGAACAAGGGACTGTGCCACATGCGTTCAGCCTGGAGCAGTGGAAAGCTCGTTTTGGTGCAAGGTGTTCGCAGCTGAAAGTGCATTTTGTTAACATCCGGCGTGAACTTGGACATTAATCTATTTGAGCTGAGTGCATGGGAGCCTGGGGAATACATAAATATCACAACTGTTACGTCCGATGGAGTTCGAAGCGCATCTTACTCACACACATAGTTGATGGAGGTGGAGACGTACTCGAAGGGGTAGCCGGCCAACAATTGCTTGCTGCCATCGAGCAGACGTTCGGGTGTGGGCAAGAGTTTTGGGTCGATAATAGAGGTGCCCAAGTCCCTAACAGAGCCGACCACATCAGTGACCGTCCATTCGAGACCCTGGACGCATGCAGCTAGCAGCAAGAGCTGCAGTAGACACCACCAGCTACAATGCATTCTGCTGGAAAGATTCGATTTCCGATCCATGCCGGACTAAAGTCGCGATCACAGTGAGTGCCGGAAATGGTGCGGGACAAGTATTTATAGCGTCAGCACAGAATCGCAATGAAGTGTACTCGCAAGTGTGAGTGCGAAGGCGAGTGCGAAGCGAGTACATAGAACAACTGTACGAACTGTGACCATTTCGGCGTATTTCATGCGCATCAAAGTGATCAGATAAGGTGCATTTGTCACTTAATTAGATTCTACATTATCATTCACTCACTCACTCACTCACTCACTCACTCGTTCACTCTCTCGCTTGTTCACACCCACTTGCCGGCACATACACTCCTCGTTGTCGTTCTCATTCTCATCTATATCTAATTTAAATATTAATCGAATCTAAAATCTCTAGGGAACCAAAACAGAAACAACAAATACCAAACAACAAAATAAAAGCTAACTATTTATTTACGGGCAGTTTTTCAAGACGAGCGAAATAGGTACTGATTTCTATAAATAAATGAAAACAATAGATTATACTCTACGAATGTGGAAAATGAAATACTCTTTACCGTTCCGTTTGGAAGATTGTAGATCGATTGTTAATAGCCAAGTGAAATAAATCATAAGATGAGCCAGTAACGTAACTTACCCAATAGATTGATCATTGGATCATCTGCAGTAGTTCTTATATATATTAATAGGACCTTCATGGCAAAACATTAGCGACTTCCCCACTTCCTAGAGTATATACTCCCCTCACTCGACGCACTACAGTCCAAGACGAATTCATATTAATGGATCAATTATTATGCTGGAGGCGTAGGTTTTGTTTTGTGAATCAGACGACGACGTCACAAAGAACTGGTTGACATCAGCCCGTTTGAAATTATTTAAGCAGATCACGAATAATAAATTTTGAAGTGTCTGTAGTCTATTAGGATGAAACCTCTACAATGACTTCCAACTGCAATAAGGTTTTCATTTATTTACCTATGAGGAATCATACCGAAACGTAATTTCAAATGGCATCAACGATACAACATATGCGTGTTTATCTCAAAAAAAAGGGTATTCTACGGTCAGTATTCACCTCATTATTGCGCAACATATTAGACACTTAGTTTGCATTAGGCTGTGCATGAAAGGGAACTTTTTCATTCACCAGCAACAAAATTTATGGTGAGATTTAATTAAAATATGACATACGATTGTCATTACCACGGCTTAGGTTATTTAAGATTTCTAAGTATAGAGTATTGTTACGTTCCAATAGAAAATTTGCATGTAACAAATACCGTATTCACCTTTACGCCTAGCGGGACAAATGATGTATATATAGTCAACTGATATAAATGTAAACAAGGATGGTAGTGGCAGGAATCGCTGCAAGCAACTATCGATAAGATCCTGGTTGCAGTTGACAGAAATAATCGAGTCGTTAAGTGGAAATTGACAGAAATTTGGAGTCGCAGAAGAAGTGAGTCGCAGAGTATTCGTTGAAGAAAGTCGTAAAAAAATTTGTTGAAAAGGCGAATAAGTCGGTCAGCCTTGTGGAATCGTCGATCGGTCAAGTCGGACTGTCGTCGGAAGTAGAAGTTGTGTTGCTCGAATCAATCTGAGTTTGTGAAAGCAAAACTGAACTTTATCAATTTAACTAATTAGTACTAGCTAGAACTATGTTCGTTAAATAATATCAATAAACAATTACTCTTAATATCAATAAATATTAGATAGATATATACATATTGTAGTTAATAGTAATTTAGGAAACAATTTGAAAAAAGACCAATTTACGCTAAACAAAGAAGTTAAATAAATAAATAATTGTTCTGGTCGTTTTTTGGTCGAAACGACTTGATGAAAAATTTTGTGAAATTCTGTATACGGGTATATCTGGTAAATAACAAGTTAAGAAACAATCGGTATAGATGGAATATCACAGCTTAAATGGTTTAAAACATACGATTTGACGAATGGGGGTCTTTTTCTCTTCATATATATTCATTTTTGAGACACTGAATACTTCAAGTATTTGGTTTAGCAAACAAAATGCTGCATACTCTAAGGTGACCATCGATATAACATTATCTTCAAATTGCATCCGACTATAAAACAATAGAAGTCATTGAAAACATTCTACGCAAATGAGTAGCGTCGTCTACAAAAATACGTTACGACTACGAGAATTAGTTTCAACGCAGTTTTCAATGTTATTGTTTCATCGACAACTTCGCAACCTATGCAACGGATGATTAGCTAACTAGCTGATAAGGATTAATTGAAAGCATTCCAAAGAACTTATATGAATGCATTTGCGGCACATAAATCTTTGCCAGAGATGTAACCAAGCCCTAGTAGAACTATATAAGGTTCTTGCACAGTCCCATCAAGCCTCAGAATGGCGCCCTTATTGTTTCTGCTGTCGCTATCGCTGTTGTCGAGTGTTGCCAATGGAATGGCGCAGAGTGCAAAAGTTGACAACAGTGTCAGCAAGACTTCCTCGCTATGCTCCGACGGACGACCAGCTTCGGCTCCAGAGCCGGAAATTTCCGACATGAGCTTCATCCTGCAGGTCTACAATTGTGAAAACGCTGAACGTGTACCCCTCAAACATCCTCTAAATCTTTGGAACTCGATCTTCTTCTCGCACGATCGACCAACGGTTATCTTCTTAATGGGTTGGAAAACCGCTGTGAGTCACAGTAGACCCCAGGCCATGGCCAAAGTCTTTGCCTGCCGCAACGACACCAACTTCATTGTGAGTATATTTTTGCGGTTAGGTTACAATTCCATTAAGGCAAACTGAAGATCTTTTTACACATAAAGTTATACATTTGCACAAAGTTAATATACCTTTCCTGACCGAAGGTCGAAGAGTATAGAATTCTGGAAGTTCTAGCTCTTATAGTCTCTGGGATTTAGTTTTTCATTCGGACGAACAGACATACACGGCACATACATTGCTAAATCAATGCCGCTGCTGAAGCTGATTAAGAATATTTGACTTTGTGGAGTTGAAGAAGTCTCCTTCTGCTTGTTTAAGAGTTATAATACCATTCTACTTCCTCGATCAGGTGCTAGATACAGCCGAAGCTCTCCTTGGTTCATATCGGAGATCCGCTTGGAACACTGACACCATTGGCCGTTATTTGGCAGAGGCATTACTGCAGTTACCTCAGGATTATGTCACACAGCAAGTGCATCTGATAGGACATAGTCTGGGAGCGCAGATAGCCGGCTATGCGGGCAGATACTTCCAACAATTATCTGGCGGCCAACAACTACCACGTGTGACTGGGCTCGATCCGGCCAGACCCTGTTTCTATGATGGCAAAGGACTCCACGGTCTGAACAGTGAAGACGCCCGATATGTGCAAGTTATACACACGAACCCCGGTAAGTTGGGCTCAGAAATGCAGACCGGGCACGCGGACTTCTACGTCGAGGGGCTGAAGAAAGTCAAGAGCGGCTGCGTGACTAATAATTGCTCGCATACCCGCGCCATAGACTATCTAGTCGAGTCATCGTACCCCACGAACACTGCAAACTTCCGCGGCAGACCTTGCCAGAGGTATGAGGATCTACACTCTGAGAAAAAATGCCAGGGAGTTGAAGCCGTTATGGGTCTGGAAGCCAGTGCAGACGGACTCTTCTATGTAGATGTCAACGAGAAGGAGCCCTACGGTACGCGCTCCAATTGGAGTACGTTCACAGCCGCCAACAGCAAATGTGGCTACTGCAGGTGACACAATACGCCAATGTACCGATACCGGTACTGGCAATATTCGTACCAATACCAAACACATATAGTATAAGACAATTAAAACTAAGCCAGTCAATGGTACATCGAATGTTGCCAATAATAACCTTCCCATGTCCATTGAAATACTTTCGAGTCAATGTTCGCCTTCGATAAGCTCTTAATATGTTTATATATTCTTTGCATAATACAGTATACTGTTAGAAGAATACGGCATACTTTTCATCTGGTTGGCACAGGTAATGCATGTATTTATGTACGCCTAGTTGGCTGCACAGGCGCCACAGGCACTGCTGGTGGGCGTGAAGCTGCGTAAATTGGCGTCCTTGCCGTACGGTTCCTTTGAATTAACGTCCACATAGAAGAGTCCGGATGCACTGGCCTCCAAGCCCATGATCGCCGTTCTAGAGGAACTGCATCTGCGGCCAGTTGCAATGTAATCGTACTTGGCGCAGGCTCTGCCGCGGAAGTTGGCCGTGTTATTGGGGTACGAAGACTCCACCAGATAGTCTACTGCACGTTGATGAGAACAGGCTATCGCTCCCAGGCCAAGGCAGCCGCTCTTGATGGGATTCAGGCCCTCGACAAAGAAGTCCGCGTCGCCGACTTCCTCAGCTGTTCCCGCAAAACCGGGATTCGTGTGTATGATATCCACATATTGGGCGTCTGCCTTGTTCAGGCCGGGTAGCTTATCGCCATCATAGAAGCAGGGATTGGCCGGGTCGAGGCCAGTCACACGTGGTAGTTGCTGTCCGCCGGATAATTGTTGGAAGTATCTGCCGGCCGAGCCAGCTATCTGCGCTCCCAGACTGTGTCCTATCAGATGCACCTTCTTTGCTACATAATCCAGGTCTAACTGCAGCAACGCCTCGGCCAAATATTCGCCAATGGTATCCGTATTCAGTGCCGACCAGGTGTAAAGAGTATCGATATAGTTCGAAAAGTCCAGCACCTTAATAAGAGATAATCAACATTTCAAGGAAGGGAATTGAGTTATACTTGAGTATGACATTATGTGAAGTTACTAACTTCATTGATACTAATACATTATGATAGATCATTCACATTTTTTTTTTTTTTTTTTTTTCATAGGTGATTTACTATACATGTGGTACCCCAAGTCTGTGTTACACTTTAGCATTAGGAACGGAACATTATCATAAATGGATCATGGAAGACTCGTGCATATGAATGGAAATTAGAAACATATCTTTGATATCGAGCCAATTTCAAAGGCAGTGAGTTACTCGGTATATAGAGACGTTAGCACACCCGTAAGCAGACTATTGCTTTTTGAGAATATTCTGCCTGAAAGTATTCCACGACTTCAAGAGGAGATCCACTCGAGCGACAAAGTCTAACTAAAGTACTAAGCGATCCACTCACCATGAAGTTGGAGTCATTGCGGCAAGCAAAGGCCTTGGCCACGGGCCCACTGTAGGTGTTGTTGATGGTGGAGCGCCAGCCGGTGATGAAGATGACCGTGGGTCTGTCTTGCGAGAAGCCTGGCAGGTCCCACAGCTCGCCGGCCTGGGTGAGGGGCACACTGATATTGCGACAAGCGTCCAGCTGCAGGACAAGATTCATGTCGGAAATGTTTGGCTTGAGGCGAGACTTGATCAGGCCATCGTCCAGAATGGTGCTGCAGGCCTCGCTCAGCTGGTTGATTAGACCATCGGTGATCCCCACCGGATCAAAAAGATTGGGGAGTGAGCCCGAGAGACTCAGGCTGGCGATGGCACTGGCACTCTGCGGCGCTGCATGGGCAACGCCGGACAGCACCAGCAGCGGTAGCGAGAGCAGCAGCACTAAGGGCTTCATTCTGTTGTCAGATGACACAGCTTCAGAACCTTATATAGTGGGCAAGGGCTAGTTCTAGATATTGCATGATACTTTGGCAGAGGGTCACTTGTTGACATTGCATTCGTATCTCTACTTTGGCATCTGCTGAATAGAGCTTAATCAGCTGCCTAGCACGTGCCCAGCTGTTGGATAACCTCAAGAACAATCGAAGAAACAACAGCAACAGCAACAGCAACAATATCGAAAGCAATCCCCCTAATCAGCTCTTGGCTAATTTCCCAACCATTTTACGCCCCTTCCACAGAGCGGCTCAGCTCCTGCCTCAAGCAGAGAAAAGAAAGAAATAAGCGAAATGAAAACAACTGCGAGGAATGCAGCTGCTTAAGACTGACTAACGGTAGACTACCCTGTAGACAGCATATGATAGATAATATTCTATATTTATATATAACTTACTATATTTGCTTATATATACATAACTATATGACTGCAGTGTAACTTTATGTACATATAAGGGCAAAGTTCAATCGACTCCAATTCTCAATTCTCCAAATTCTAGTTGTCTTTCTCTTTCTTTTTCTCATTTGGATAAGGTTACAAGAAACTATTTAGGGCATTCAAGTCAGGAGTCTTCGCTCAATCAACTCTTTAACATTAGTTAGAAGTGTTGCTTAACACTAATATTCTCGATCTGATCAGATTTGTTTGAGTATTTCCCAATTCTTTGCAATAAATGTTGCATCGGTTTATTTCTTGTTATTATTCACGACTATTTTCATTTCAACATGAATTTAATATTAATATTGTATTAAATTTAAATACACAATGAATTTTAAGTTCAATATCAATAAATAAAGAAATTAATAGTAATTCTTATCAGATTCCTTGTTTTACAAATAGTTAGTACAGTCAGTCAATCTATATTCACTTAGTGAAAAAAGAACACAAATTCAAGATTGTTTTTCAATGTAATTCAGTGCTATCAGAGCCGATCGACTCTGCGCTACGCATTGTTTGCAGGGTATCTGTAACAAAAGCAATAATAGGAAAATATTTACGTTAGGAAATGTTGCCGACAAAATGCGAATTAATAACCAAGTTGGTGGTTATCGTCGTCATCGACGTCGTCATTGCAGTTGGAGTTTCAGTTGTAGCCTCACTACTTGTTGTTGTGGGTGTACGCGCAGCAATCACCATCAGCAGCAGCAACAGCAACAGCAGCAGCAACAACAAAAGCAGCGAAAACAACGAAAACCTATTACATTGTTAATTTGTGTGCGCAAAAGGCTTCTTTGGGTGCCCCACTGCCCCGCTTAAATTGCAATTGCTGCTGCTGCTGTTGTTGTTGTTGCTGCTGTTGCTACTATTTTGCTGGCACGATTCGCCGACACGCCAGCAACAGCAACAGCAGCTGGCAACGGGCAACGGGCGAAAAGCTGAAAACTTGTGGCTGGCAATGTGTCAAAAAATGTGATGAATAAAAATGTAAGCTAATTGCTGGACGGGTACTCATGCACGAATCTGAACGGGTATTCACTTCGCCCGACTGAGTGCCCCAGTGAGTGTTGCGGCCACTCGCCAATGCAGTTGCGCAGCTCCGTCAAATAACTCCAAATACACCATAAATTTGCGCCAGATTTCGCTTGCGTTTTCCTCGAGGAAAGACAAACAAATTTGATGGAATTTTATGCACAACATTTGTGAATAATTGCCGAGTGTCGATTTTAATAACGTTTTATTGCGCTTTATTACTCCTCATTACTGTTTATTATTATTGTTTATTATTTTGATCATTGTTTACTTTTATTCAGTAATGCTTTTCTACTTTTTTCATAGACCTCTTCAAAGCGCACTCAAGTGACGGGGCAGCAAATGCTGCACATTTTGTTTGCACTGGCAAATTGTTTGCCAAGATTGTCCCCACTCAAATAGATGCACACACACACACACACACTCACACTAAGACAGGTATCTGTATCTGAGTAAATGTATCTAGTTATTAGTTTAGTCATTGTCTTCATTGTGTCTTCTGCAATCGTGCACGTCAGCGCAGCTTGTATATCTGTATCTACATTTGTATCAGTATCTGTATCTGTATCTGCATTTGTATCTGCCACTGCATCTGTGTATGTCGCTCTGCTGGCTGACGCTCTTAATTGCCACCCCAGCAATTTGAAGTTGTGGCAACAACAGCGATGCGTGTCGAAGACATTGCCACAGTTGCACAATCGTTTTCAGCAATGCTCGAGCAACCCTCGCAGCTCAGCTATTCTACACTCTCGTTGGCCATCATTTCCGTTTTGTTGATCCACGCAATTAGTTGCCACTTGACGGCTGTGTGCGAGATTGCGAACGGATGAGCTAGAGCCGAAGCCGAAGCTGGCCAAAGCAGAGCAGAGCAGCAACAGCAGTAGCAGCAATAGCAGCAGCAGCAGCAGCAGAAGCCGAAGCAGAAGCAGAAGCATCGCTTCCGCATCGATGGCGCCTTGACAAAGATCAATAGAGACAACAATATGAAAGACGGCGTCGATTACGCAAGCCATTTTGTGTGCATAGAACTGGGGCCTGCCTCGAATATTACGTATACGCACATTGCAACAGCTGCTACTGCTGCTGCTGCTGCTGCGGTGGCGGTGGCGGTATCGGCGCCTCTTATAATTGCGCCTATTCAATGGTCAGCTGCATTGCTGGCCGACTGGCTTGGCTCAATCACTGGTCACGGGCCGCGCTGGCGTATACGTAATGTGCACAATAAGTGCACAAAATTATCAGCTGCAGCGCGCAGCCACGAGTCTCCTCGCTGTCGCTGTCGCTGTCGTCGGTCGGCAGATGTCCATTGCAACATGGATGGCCCAAGCCGAGCCGAGCCGAGCCGAGCCAAGCCAAGCCAAACAAACGCGCAGCTCGAAGTTGCTGTTGTTGTTGTTGTTGCTGTTGCTGGTGGTGCCGTTGCTGCGGCTGGAAAATGCAGGAAAATGTGTGGCAGAAGCCAGCGTATAAATGCCAGAGCTCTTGCCGAAAAGAAAATAGTCGACTTGCACCATTTCGCCGCGTCGGTTACCAACCTCCCATCTGCATCCGTACACAGCAACAACATGTTCAGCTGGCGCTTGAAACTGATCCTGCTGCTCGCCCAGGCACTGTGCAGCGGCACCCAGGCGGGCTATATAGGCAGCAGCAGTGGCGTACATGCAGCCGGCTTGCTAGGCAGCTACGCGGGAGCTCTGAGTGGGGGCGAGGCAGTGGCCCAGTTGCAGTTGAGCGACGTGCACAGCGGAGACCATGAGGAGCTGGGCGCCCTGGGCGATCACCTGAGCGAGGACAGTTTCCCGGCTGATTATGGCAGCAGCAGCAGCAGCAGCGATGCCGGTGTGGAGTACGCGGAGGCTAGTGAACACCACGAGCAGCACTACGAGCCACAGCACCTGGAGGATCACCATGGCGAGCTGCCGGTGCCGGGCATCGATCACGGCAAGGGCGCGTTCAGCTACAGCACACTGTACGAGTTCAAGGATCGGCTGGAGCACGAGCAGCACCAGCTGGAGCATCAGCTGGAGGAGCAGCATGTCGAGCAGCAGCTCGAGCTGGAGCACCAGCTGCATGTGCTGGAGCAGCCGCACCACGAACTGCACTGAGACTGTGATCGCTTACCTTAGCTAATTCTATGTACTTTTTTTTTGTCCAAGCGATTCTCTCTCGATATAGAACACGTATACGCACATATAAGTATATTGTAACCTTAGCCGCCTCCAATAAATCACATAAGTTTATCAACTAC
Source organism: Zaprionus ornatus (assembly GCA_018904035.1). Lineage (NCBI taxonomy): Eukaryota > Metazoa > Arthropoda > Insecta > Diptera > Drosophilidae > Zaprionus > Zaprionus ornatus. The sequence continues at coordinate 27,211,886 of JAEIFZ010000001.1, forward strand.
ACGGGAATATATGAGGATATAGTACACGCAAGTGTGCCTAGCGACCGTGCGACTTCACAATGCGAGGCAAATCCAGATTATCGCTGACCTCAGTGTGCCGTGTGCCCGCGTGTCCTCCAGTGGGTGCAGTGGGCGGGGCTAGTGGCAGCAGTCCCTCCAGACGATGAATGTGCGAGACGGGGAAGTAGATTGCGCCCGGTTGGCTGCCGCCGCTGGTGCCTGGCTCGTATGCGGGGGGCAGCAGCAGCTGCGTCTGCTCATCGGGCACCAGCTGCAGCACAGTGGAACTAATATGTATCCACGGCCCGAAATCTGCAAGTATTCCCACTATCAAGTCGTTCTTTCACATTGCGCATACGCACCATTTGGCACGCGCTTCTCTTCGCTCGTCTCTTTTTGCTGCGGCGGTGGCTTGGCCTCCCCTGCAGCCAGTATTGTGCAGAGCATTAGCAATATCAAGTAAACGCCACGTTCACCCATTGTGAGGCCCAGCAACTGATGCAGCGGCAGCAGCTGACAATGTTATTTATAAGACTGGGCCGGATAACACGCGTCTTGGCTGAACGCTCATCGGGGCCTAGCGATGACATCTTGACTTCTTTCGGCGCCTTGAGGTAACGCTTGACAGCGTGAGAATTATAGATAAGAGCCAACAGCTAATGTGCCTTGTGATAGCTGATTGGAGTGCATCGCTTAGGCAACCCGCTACTCTCTAAACAGTGCACTAACAGGCAAAGGCGGGCTCGAGGCAAATCCAAAAAGGCTGCGAACAACGATATTACAATGTACCTCATAGGTAACGCGTTCTTATTTAAGTTAAAATACGAATTAAAAACATTAAATTAATGCTAATTACTGCTCATATTTCTTTATGCAAAATGCTTACAATTAAAATGCAACTAATTATATTTACAGATGATTATATTGTACATATGTTAATAGTTCATGAAAGCCTAAAAACCCAAGAAAGATAGTCTACCTCCGGCATGCCGAAGGTTCTATACTACGAGTATTGCAGGTTCTGATATCCTACGATCATACCAATACCAATGCATATGATGGCGCAGATGTGAATGTGTATATTCAATATTATGTCCCACTTTGATCGACACCGATGACATAAGTTATTTCATAATCAGAACAGGTTTTCATACAAAATCCTGCATTTCGGGCGATTATTCCTATGGCAGCTATCTGTTATAGTGGTCAGACTATTATGAAATGTTATATGTATATTATACATATGTCTATGTCTATATAAAAAGAGTTCGATGAAGTAAAGTTTGGTTTTATTTTGACAGATAACAAAAATCAGACGATAGTTTGTATGGGAGCTACTCGTATGCGATATATCGATCCGATCCGGCTCGTTGCAACTTGTTTACAGCGTGCAGCAATAAGAAGCATGCGTGCCAAGTTTCATCGAGATAGCTTCAGAACTGAGAGACTAGTTTGCGTTGTAGCAGACGGACAGACGGAGAGACGGACGGATACACAAACACACGGACAGACAAGCAGCGTTAGTTCGATTCCACTGTTGATGCTGATTCATAATATACATAATTTATGGGGTCGAAGATGTCTCATAAGGTGCGTTGCAAACTCCTAGCCCTCTGCAAGGGTATAACAAACTGAAACAGACAGATAAATGAAGTATCTAGACGAAGGGGCCTACATTTAAAGTCGATTTTATACCATTCGGTAATTGGAAATTAAATAAATATTAATAATTAATAAATACTAATCAAGAAGAAGACGTGGCAGACCCCACAAACAATATATAGATTTGCTATATATTTGATATATAATATAATACAATAATATTTGTCCAACTGTATATCGGCCCGTCTGTCTGTCTGTCCATCCGTCGGCCTGTCTGTCTTTATGTATGTCTGTCTGTCTGTCTGTCTGTCCGACTGTCCGTTTGTCTGCCTGCCTGTCTGTCTGTTCGTCCGTCCATCCGTCCATCCATCCGTCCGTCTGTCTGTCTGTCTGTCGGTTTGTCTGTCCACCCGTCTGTCTGTCCGTTTGTCTGTTTGTCTATTTGACTGACTGTCTGACTGTCTGACTGTCTGTCTGACTGTCTGACTGTCTGTTTGCCTGTTTGTCTGTATGTCTGTCTGTCCGTCTGTCTGTCTGGCTGTCTGTCTGTCTGTCTGTCTGTATGTATGTCTGTCTGTCTATCTGTCTGTCGTATGTCCGTCTGTTATTTCAGTCACTATAGCAGCACCGTACTGCAAATGTGTGTGAGAATGAGGAAGCATTACGCGGCAGATGATTCTGTCTATGGGAAGATTATCTTACTGTTGGACACCCTATAACAGACTATATTCCAAGTAGAGCAGTAGGCGTGGCATCCTATCGAAGCAGTCTCTGCCTGAGTATGAGGCTAACATTCTCAGCCAATAAGTTCAGTACACTTCTGAAGCTCCGAGACAAACAACAGTCTAAATTGAATTCGAAAAATAAAAGTTTATTTTGCCATATTTCGATTTCGTATATATTTCGTAAATATATTTACATTATATCCTTAGATAAAAATACAGAATAAACTCAAGATGGAAGACGATTAAGTCAATCTACGGACGGACACGATTAGTGTCCAAGCGTGACACACACACAAACAGGTGGCTCCAACATATGTGATAACTCGCTCGTCCATTAATCGGAAAACTCAAGCTCTCCAAACATATAAACTCTCAGCCCCGTCAATTTTAATGGAGCAACTGAAGCAACATTCAAACTGAATACCAACCCGATACTCTTTTATATTTTTGTATTTTTTTAGAAATACTCTACTGATGAAAAGTTCCATTTAGGTAATATTCTAAAGAGGTGCAGGCGGTACACAATAAAATTTAATAGTAAAAATGATTTATGTCGACACTAAATTGAGGGCGTGACTATCTCTTGTTATACAAATACACATGTGAATAAAGTTCATAAATTAATCTGAATCCATATTCATATGTAGGATGACAACTGTTTTATATAGAAAGAAAGTCGGGGTAAACTGCACCCAAATTAGCTTCATTAAGTGTCTATTAATTTCCTACAAATCTTGAAAAGCAAACAAGCTAGAACACAAACATACTGGAGCTGAAGAAATAACTATGTTTGCTGATGTTTTTTAAATGAAAAAGCAATGTATTTTCAATTTGAAATTCGAGGTTATAAAGAAACCTGCATTCAGATTGGGAAATAATTACATTTATATAAATTGAACTAATCACGATATTACCTCCAACAATCGAATGCAATGCACCCTTTGCCAGACCTGTTTTATAAAGAGTCTGCAGGGTATGCTAAATGTGCTAATGTTCTCAATGATCATGGGGTTTAGACAATCTTAGACTTCCACTCAAAAGATTTGATTTGGAAACAAAAGTTTCCCAAATGGAATCAAACTAAGCTCGTTTCAAACTCCAAATCGAGTTCTCGTCTTAGGAAGAGCGACGTCAGCTTCGTTAGCATCCGTGTTAGCATTCGATTACAGTTAGCAGTTAGGTGATAACTGTAGTGTGTGCTTGTCTGTATGTCTGTGTCTGTATAGAACACAATGAACCTAGTCCAGGGCCCAAAGCCCAAAAAACCCCAAAATAAAACGTGCGAAACTGAAAAAAAGTAAACTGAACACAACGAAATCGTTTGAAGTTCTCGATTATGCAACCACATAAGGTCAAAGTAATTTGCAACTATGATTGCTCAATAGGATCTTTTAAAGCTGATCTTCGTGGAGGAGTAGAAGGAAAGCTGGTTGATGGAGAAGGGAAGGGAAAACAAACAAAACGAAGCCGAGTTAAGGTGAAAGTATTCGATGATGTATTTAGAACTATACAAAAAAACAAAAAAATACACTTTACAGAGAGTCGAGTTGGATTGGATCGGAGTTAAGATCGTAGTAGGTAAGTAGGTAACAATATCGTATCGTATGACACTGGGCAGCGATTGAGGTTAGGTTGAGTTATTGAGCACTTAACAGCCCGCGGCAAGCTTCTCCCAGATGCCACCGCTCTTCCAGCCGTTGCCGCCGTTGTTCCAGCTCGAGCCACCGTTGTTCCAGCTCGAGCCACCGTTATTCCAGCTGGAGCCACCATTGTTCCAGCTGGAGCCACCGGGTGCTCCATAAACGGTGCTGGGCACACGGTTGACGCCGCTGTTGTCCTCATCCACAATCACCTTGATGGTCTTCACGTATTGCTGCTGGGGCGGCGACTGGTAACGCACCACGGGCTGTGGGGCGGGCACAGAGTAGGTCACTGGAGCAGGAGCAGGAGCAGGAGCTGGCACGGAATAGGTCACTGGTGCGGGCGCTGGAGCGGGGACGGAGTAAGTGATGGGAGCCGGAGCAGGAGCAGGCTGCACACGCACAACAGGCTGAGGAGCAGGCACGGAGTAGGTTACAGGAGCGGGAGCAGGAGCGGGCACAGAGTAGGTTACTGGAGCTGGAGCAGGCTGCACACGCACCACAGGCTGGGGAGCAGGCACAGAGTAGGTCACTGGTGCGGGAGCAGGAGCAGGAGCAGGCACGGAGTAGGTTACAGGAGCGGGAGCAGGAGCGGGGGCAGAGTAGACGACTGGAGCTGGTGCGCTGTAGGTCACGGCAGGAGTCTGCACGGTCTGGACGGGAGCAGCGACGGCTCCCGAGTAGCTGCCTGAGCTGGCATAGCTGCTGGCGCCGGAGTAGCTGCCGGAGTAGCCACCGGAGTAGCCGCCGCCATAGCTGCCGCCGCTGGAGCGAGCATAGCTCTCGGGCTGCTGCTCGACTACCTTGATGACCTTGATCACCTGTTCACCACCGCCATAGCCGCCGCCGTAGCTGCCACCACCGTAGCTGACGCCGCCGCTGCTGTAGCCACCGCTGCCGTAGCCGCCACCACTGCCGTAGCTGGTGTAAACCGGGCGGCTCTGCTGTGTGTAGTAGCCCTGGTTGTATCCGCCGGAGTAGCCACCGCTGCCGTATCCACTGCCGCCGTAGCTGCTGCCGCCACTGCCGCTACTGCCGAAGCCGCTGCCGCCGCCAATGCCGCCGCCGATGGCCTTCAGCAGAGCCAGTTTGGCGCCAAGCAGAGCCTGGGCGGGCGCACTGAGCGCCAAGAGGGCAACAACAACACAAACGAAGAGTTTCATATCTCTCTCTCTCTGTTTTTTTATGTCTCTGTCTCTTTCTTTGGTTGGGTGGGGGCTTTGTGGGCGGTGTGCGTGTGCTGCCGAATGGGGGCAAAACTCAACTGATGTCCCCAAACGCCGACACGCACAAATTTATAGGCCAACGCAGCAGCCGGCATCGCAGTGGCAGCGCGTCCAAGTGTGTGTGTGTCTGTGTGTGTGTGTAGTTCTAATAATACGAATCTTATGCTTGCCGCTGGACCCGATCGACGCCGCGCCGACGCTGACAGTGCGCGTTAGGCAGCAACACTTCGGCGCTCGTCAAGCTGTTTGCTTAATTCATAAAGAGTTACTTATGAGCCACACCAAAGCGCCAAAAATTAAGGCGCGTCCCCAGCCAACTGGCCAGCCAGCTACCCATTTGTCAGTCAGTCCCTCAGTCCAGCCGTCCAACCATCCATCCATATCTGTCTCTCTATCCACAGCACATGCACCTGTGTATTTATCTAGCCATTCATCTGTACACCGTTTAGCCGTATCTGTCTCTCAGTGTGCCCCTCTGTCTCTCTGTCTCTTTATCTGTCGGTCTGTCGGTCTGTCTGTCTCTCTATCTGCCTGTCAGTCTGTCTATCTGTCTGTCTATCCTTCTGTCTCTCTATTGGTCTGTCGGCGTGTCTGCCTGTCTCTCTATCTGTCGGTCTCTCTCTCTGTCTATCTGTCGGTCTCTATGTCTGCCCCACTGTCTCTCTGTCTGTCCGTCTGTCTCTCAGTCTGTCTCTCTGTCTTTTTGACAACTACTTAGCCATCAGTGAAGATGTTTTCTCACCTCTCTGGGCAAACAGACCCGGTGTGTGCCGTCAGTCGTCAAAACGATTCGCAAGAAGCTCAGGTAATTCCCAAAAAATCTCGATACACTGCGAGAAATGCATAGTCAGTTGACAGGTAGAGCAAGTGCATTCAAATATTCAACAATTTTGTTGTTTTTTTTTGCAAAATACACTGAAAACGGGAGCAGCCGAATTACTCATCTATCATAAATATCGATGGTTATTCCCAATTGATCGTTACACTGCAATAAATCGCTGGGCATAGCAAATCTCTGACATCAGCATGACAAATTGCGAGCAATACTTTACGAATAGATCACATAATCTCATTATATGCAGAACGACGTGCATGTCATTACTAAAATCTCGGTACACTGACAGAAAGTTCTGCCATTGATTGAAGAATATAAGCCATTAAAGTTAAGAGTTTATATATGTATATACCAAGGGTGTAAACAAACATTTTCCGTGTTTTTTATAAAGAATGCATTTATTCTTAGGACCATTTTAAAAAATCTTTTGTAAAATATTAATTGGATGTAAGTATTATACGTATTCTAAGTATTTTCTTTATTCTCCCCGTACATTTTTGATACCATTGTCAAAATAAGAAAAAATATATATTGATTTATTCACTATATATATTGGTATTTCCAAAGTTACTCATTAATATACCAGTGTACGGCAAGAGCAATATACATTGTACCAGTTTACGACTATTTGCGATATAACAGTGTTTTTCCAATGCCACAAAGTTGCTATAAATTCGTATATTGGCATTTAATAAACTTCAAATGCAATAAAAGTGTTGTAAAAACAATACACAATATTTCGCACTCGATTAGGAACTTTCCTTGACCACGAAACGCCGCCAAATTTCGCCCAGTGCACAGACACACACACACACAGTGATCTGTGTGCACGTATGCGGCACATGCCGTCGTTGCGCAGTTATCCGCCTATATATCGTATATGTACACTATATACCCGGCACCACACATAGATCAAGGGGGAACCTAGAGCTGTAGTCGCATTCGTATTCGTATTCACACTCGGATACTCGAATTGCCATTCATTGAATCTTGAGATCTTGTGCATGACTACACGTAGCTACCGCCCATGGATGTGGGTAATGCCTAGGCGAATGCGGGATGGGAATATACACTGTGGATGTGCTAACCGACCAAGCGAATGCTGTGCAAACAGATCCCAAGTCGACTTGGTTAAACTTGACTAAATCCAAGTCGAGTCGGGTCGAAATCTTGTCGCCACGTCCGCATGGCAAAGGGCGTGTTCCATTTTGGGACTCACGCATGTTTGCTCTGCACACAAGTTCCACATTACTCGTATGTTCCACTATGGAGAAGCGTGTATGCAAATCCGACCAGAGAATGAAATTTTTACAACAAATGCCGTCGGATATTTTCATAATTTTGTACGATCTGCAACAGGTTTTTTTTTGTTTTTCGTGTTTTTGTTACAGATAGTCTAGATAAGGTTTGGCATATCCAAACATGGTAATAGATTAGCATAGAATGGAACTAAAGCCGGTCGAGTGGGTTCGCCTAGTGGAGACCCTGTATAAAGCACTAGAAACATTCAGAATTCAAACATATTTCGATAGGCAACTATTGTCGGGATTATTCTACTATACAAGACTCAACAATATAGTTAAGCTAGCTTTACGATAGAATATACTATCGCTAAACTATCGATAAACAAGCTACTTCAATATTCCATCAACATTTTCACATCTTTAGTATCTACTATCGTTAAACTATCGATGAAGATTCCATTAAGTAGCATATTTAAATATATATTCAATATTTTCATATAAATAAACTCGACTTGCACTCAAAATCAAAACTATCGTTACAAATAACTATCGCATCCACTTTCTGTGGCTGCACCCCAATCAACTCGCCTCGCTTTGGTGGTTTTGTCATTTGCTGAACTTGGCAAATATGAAATCACAGCTAATTTACACATTTCCCTTCCCGATTTCAGGTTTGCTCATCGTCGTCGTCGTCTCTAGAGACTGCACTCAATTTGTAGCCAACTGGCGTACAACATTCTTGGGCCACTCGCTGTGGGTTCGTTTTGAACTCGTATTGGGTTCGTATCGCTGGAAGCGTCTTGGGCTGGGGCTGGGGCTGGTGCTGGGACTGAAGCTAGGGCTGTGGCTGAGGCTGTGGTTATGCCATTTTGGCACCTCATTACCATTTGACTATTGTGAGCTAAGTGAATGTGTCCACAGCGTGCGCCCCGTCTTTGCCACCTCTTTCCCCACGACTACTCTCAATTTCATTGCTGCCCACCCTCCTCCATGGTACCCCCCCTCCCTTCTACCGTCCTTCTGCTCTGGGCTTTGTGAAGGTCAACGCATTGCGGCCCATCTTGTGTTCATTTCAACGTGTTGTTGGATCAGGGCGATTTGGTAATACTTAACGAAATTCCACTGTGCGTAGTAGTCGATACAAATGTCAACAAATCGGTGAGATTTATAAGATCTCATGGTTTATTTTTAGTCATGCTTGAAGTGAGTTTTCGGTTGAACTTACGCTTACTTAGAACTGAACAGATGAACAAAAATCCCCGTTAGGTTTACAATGTTTGCATAACATAAATTTTCCCATGATTTTGACTTTTGGTAAGTTCAAACAAGGCAAATATTGTGAAAACTTTGCATAAATTTCGGCATACAATATTGACATTTAAGTTCCCATTGGACGCCAAACAAACAGGCTGCATTAGCTCCCGTTTTTCATATATATATAGGTTAAATATAGGTTAAATTTAGGCATAAAGCTTTCCAATATTTACGATAGATTGTTCACAGTTTTCTGCTACTAATATTATATAATTTTTATTCTTATTAAACTGATACATCGAAAAAAAACTTGAGGGAATTTATGTTTACTAGATTCGTTGTTCGCATCGCAGCTCGCACTGTGGTTAGCACCAGCCGCCGGCTCCCAGGGCAGCGGGCCCACCGAAGCCCAGTCCAAAGCCACCGCCAGCGCCATAGCCAGCGCCAAAGCCATACGAGGCAGGCAGCGGAGCACCAGGACCAGCAAAGCCGGCACCACCAAGACCACCCACAAAGCCAGCGCCTCCTGCTATAACGGGCGTGGCCACCGATGTGACCACCGGCGTGACGACCGCTGAAGTGGAAATGGCAGGTGCAGCACCCACAAAGCCACCACTGGAATAGCCGCCGCCGTAGCCAGCTCCATAGCCAGCTCCGTAACCTGCTCCGTAGCCTCCACCTGATGGCAGTACCGAGACCTTGATTACCTTGACTACATTCTCATTGCCATAGCCATAGCCTGATCCGTAGCCCGCTCCATAGCCGCCGCCATAACCACCACCATAACCACCACCATAACCTCCGCCATAGCCGGCGCTATAGGGAATGGCGCCTCCATAGCCGCCACCATAGCCGCCACCACCCGTTGCTCCGCCAATCACCAATCCCAGCTTGCCAAACGTCGCCTCGCCTGGGGCTACCAGCAATACCAATAAAGCGACAGGCAGAATTCCTATGAAGACCTTCATAATGTTTGTATATGGCTTAAGTTATCCAACTTCGATTGATTGGCTATATGTGGCTGATCTCGTTGTCGTTTCACCTGCTGCCTGCTGACTGATGAACTCCATTGACGGCCAGCGTGTTTTTATACTCAACTCCTCTTGGAGCTGACACAATGCAGGCCGATTGTTCTGTCCGTAGAGAGCCCATTTTCACTTGCCGTCCCCTGGCGATTTGTCAACGTGTGAATTACCTGGATGAGCAGGCCAACTAACCTCAGTACCCAAAGAAAAACACATACTATACACACGAAAACGATGTCAAAGTCAATTTGCTCACTTGTGGTTGACGAACTTAGAATCTCCCCCCACCAAATTGTACCTCAAACCGGAACAGCGATCGCGGAGAATGCGACGATTGTGATTGTGAATGGGCGTTAAAGGGAATTAACACTTTCCATTTCTATAGAGGAAGTTCCCAGCAGCGAGCGGATTATATTCTGGACACGATTAGCGATCATTTAGCTGGCTGATCAGCTGTAGATCGTTTGATCGTTTGACCGATCTTCATATGCAACAGCTGAGAGCGATCGCTTTGTTCGTTCAATATGTGCAATAAGTTTTGACAAACATGTTCATTTACAATTCAATGAACATGTTTGCCAAAACTGATATTCCTACATATTCCTAATATACTTAAGATCAGTTCAGAGTTTCTATATTTTGCATATCTCACTTAAAGTACGGATCTTTTTATTTAACGATTCTGAATCTTCATCTGATTCTGACAATTGATTTCGAGTCCGAAAATCTGATAAGCCTTGAAGATCTGATTATAATATCTGCAACCAATAAATCTATGCATAACGATATTGTCCCCTGGATGCCGCTGCCTCATTAAAGACAGTAGGCTTCCCAATTTAAATTATTTTAAACTGAACAGTAAGTCGTAAAATAGTTCTTTAGTTGCTTACAAATATTTTCAGCTTCTTGTGAAATGGTTTTGGCAGTTATTTTAGGCTAAATTCCAAATTAATATATGTAAATTATCGTTTAATAAGAGGAAATATGAGAAAACGGATCAGGCGACCAAAGAAAGATAGCACCATAAACTGCAAAGATGCCAACAATAATGAGAAAAGCAATGATAACATGGTCAAGAATGAGAATAGTTTTAAAATCAAAAACAACAATGATGTCTACGAGAACACCATAAGCAACAACAACAAGAAGAACAATGATAATTGTGTTATCAGTAATAATTCCAGAGATCCTGTTGTCAGCGAAAGCACGAGTATACTGAACCCGCTGCAGATCTTCGGTCTGGCATCCCGCGAACGACCCTGGCCACGTAAGGAACGTAGCCGCGTCTATTACAGCACAGATCTCGATAAGACGGCGCTGATCAGCAACTTTGAGAAGCGTGGCTGGAAGGAGGTGCCCGCGTTCGATGGCGAGTGGAACCTGTATTGGGCTGCTGCACAGAATTGCCGGTATATCTTTGGGGTCGATCATCCCTATCGCATGCGTCCCGATCAGTGAGTAATTACAATCTATACTGCAATCGATATATATCGATAGCCAATATATTTAAAATATATTCATTGTTTCAGAATAATAAATCATTTTCCCAATTCACATGAACTTTCGCGTAAAGATCGATTAGTGAATAATATCAAACGGTACCGTAAAGATTTGGAGCGCAAGGGTCATGCTTTGGCCAAAACATTTCCGGAAAGAACAAAACTGGGAATCGGCGGTACACGCTATATGCACCTTGACATTATACCGATGACCTTCGTGTTGCCCGCCGATTACAATCTGTTTGTAGAGCATTTCAAAAAGCATCCGGCGAGTACATGGATTGTAAAGCCTTCGGATAAGTCTCAAGGCGTTGGCATCTATTTGATCAATGAATTGTCCAGACTCAAGAAATTCGCCTATGATGCGCGCACCTTATATCCTCATTTTCATCGCGACACATTTGTTGTATCGAAGTATATCGATAACCCACTGCTTATTGGCGGCAAGAAGTTTGATTTGCGACTATTCGTATTGGTCACCTCGTACAGTCCGATTAAGGCATATCTGTTTAATGACGGATTCTGTCGTTTTTGTACCCAGAGATACGATCACACAGAACTTGATAATGTTTTCATGCATCTAACCAATGTTAGCATACAGAAGAATAATGTAAGTTGGGGCCGGGATTAATCTGAGGTATCTGTTTGTACGTGTTGTTTAGGTACCACAAACACCGCATGCATAATGCAGGGAATGTGGTTCTCTCAACCTCTTTACGTATTGTGTGTATGTCTTAAACTATATTAAATGCTCTTGCAGAAAGAATTCAACAGTATACATGGTTGCAAGTGGTCCATACAGAATTTGTGGCTCTACCTAGACAGCATCCGGGGCGAAGGCGTATCCGAGCTGCTCTCGCGGCGCATCAATGAAACCATCAGGCATTCTCTGGACGCTGTGGCGCCTGTTATTGCCAACGATCGACACTGCTTCGAAGTCTACGGCTATGACATCATTATCGATAATGACCTGAAGCCGTGGCTTATCGAAATCAACACATCTCCCTCGATAACATCGACCACCAAGAACGATTGCACCCTAAAGACGCGACTGCTGGATAATGTATTGGACGTGGTCCTACCGCCTTCCGGAATGCCAAAGTAAGTGGCGTCAGTAGGCGTGCACTGTGAGAAACCTGTAAACTTAGGAGTGCAGGGATTCCCTTATACTACATTATGTCTTACATTTTCTCCTTACACTCCCAGTTGCACTCATCTAACAGTTCTTTTGCTTGCTTCCCTTACACTACAGCGATCGATGGGACAAGGTACCCAGCAAAGAGGCCATCAAGAACTTCACCCAGCTAAAGCCCGTCATAGTCCCCAAGACCAAAAAGTGCCCCAAAAAACAGCTGGCGTCAGGCGACGCTCCCGGGGATCAACCGTCGTCAACCAAGGAGGCAACCATACCTTCAGTCCAGCCAGCTGGCGATTTGCCAATTCTTTTTCCATCCAACACCTTGGTCGAGGTGAAGCCGAAGAAGGTCAGAAGGAGGAAACGCAGGTCTCAAAGTGTTCCTAAACAAAATTAGCAGTAACAGATTTTAATCAGAAAAACATATATGTCTATATCTATCGTGTTCTAGCCGGTTTCCAGGTACACATCTTGTGTATCATGTCTACCTGGAGAAGGTACTTAGATACACAATCTGTGTACCTAACCGTAAATGCAGAATCTACCCACCAATTGGTACACGCCATATCGTATAAAAATGAATTATTACGAAGCCCAAAAGATTCTTAATTTCTTAGTAAAATCTTAAATGAAGAAACAAGTTGGTTTTTCATTGAATTAGATATGGAAACTTAATTGTTTAATTCGCAACATAATTCTGCAATATACAAAAAATACTAAATAATACACAAAATATTACAATATAATATATAGATAGTCGGGCACATGTCTGTATGTGTGCTATATGTATGTATGTATGCATATGTATGATTCTAATCTGAAGTCGCGTCTTGATATATAAGCTCCCAGCTTGTAACTTAAACTAAAACTTATATGCCCTATTCATAAGTTTAGCTCTTAATACAAAATGATTAAAAAAAAAAATATTATTTTAATGGATTTTTAAGTTTTTCTCCTTTTTCAATTTTTCTCACATGAAAATGGCGACTGGCTGCGACTGCTTTAAAGCTATGCCAAAAAAAATAATTTTTCATTAGATTATGTTCGCATATGCTAAAGATATATGTTATATGTTGGTTTTAAAGATACATGTATAAGTATATAGTATTATAGATAGTATGTATATGGTAATGGGTATCTGTATAGATAGTGTATATGGTAATGGGTATCTGTAATAGATCTGCGCTTTATGTACAGCATTCATGATTTTGGCTTACAGTGAAGAAGTGCTCAAATTAAGTTTGAATTGTGTTTTCCTTCAACATTTTTTACAAAGAAAATAAAAGGTGTTTTCTTTATTCTTAATACAATCGTTTGAGACAATCGTTTCGCTGTTGTTGCCTCGCGCATTTAGTGTATATATATTTACATGATCTTTGACTTAGACTTAGGCGATTAATACGAATAAACTTAGTCTTAAACTAAGCGCACATTGGTTTTGTTTTCCAGTTAAATAAACAGTTTCTCTTGCGCTTTACATGGAATACTTTCATTTCGCGTAATTTACGTTTTATGAACTTAACTTAGGCTGTGTTTCAGTGTGTGTGTGTGTATGTGTTTGTTTGTGTGTGAATGAGGGATTTGCCCCCTTGTCAAATGTATTCAAATGTATTTTAAAATATTGTATAAATATTTAAAGTGTAATTGCTTTTGCCGGCCGCTTGCACCGCACGCGCGTCGTCCCCGCCAGTCGCTCTTCCAGCACTCAGCACTCGGTGGCATAGTAAAAGACCTCCACCTCGCTCAGCTCCGAGTGCAGGCGGCGACTGTGCTGCCCCTCGACGAGGACGTCGCGTGTGGCGCGCGCATGCGCCAGCACCTATAGTCACACCTTGGACGCGTGCGGCTGTGCGCCCGCGGCACTGCTGCCGTACTGCGACTGCGCCTTCTGCACTGTCTGATAAGTGGGCTGCTGCTGCGACTGCTGCTGGGGCATGCCACCAGTCTGCTCGCGTATGGTCACCTGTGTGACAAATGGACCGCGACTGCGTGCGCTGCTGTTGAGCGATGCCGGCGAGAAGCCATTCAAGGTAGCTTCCTTCCAATGCGGCTGTGCCGCTACGCTGACACTGATCGGCGACGACGACGAGTTGTTGTTGCCGTTGTGCAGAGCATGCCCCAACGTATGTCCATAGCTGTGGCCGTGGTTCTGGTTGTGGCTGTGATTGTAATTGTGGCCATGGCTGTGCTTGATGCTGCCCACGCGCTGCTGCTGCACCGTATCGTATTCGTAGTAGCTGCTCACGGGACGCAGTCCGCCATTCTGCTGTGCTGCCACAGCTGCTGCAGAGGGGGGCAGCGGGAGAGGGGGCTGCTGCTGCTGCTGTTGGCTCGAAGATGAATGCATGCTGACGTCCTGGGAACGGGCGCTGCGCTGCGAATGGTAATGCTGATGGCGTCGACTGCAAAGGCCAAAAAAGCGTAGAATACAAATGAGTGTGATTCAATGAGTACATGAATGCATGGGTGTGAATGTGAGTACGTGTGAGAACTACAGATGCACAGATCAACATCGAATATACTAATATGCAATCTACAATATTTAATACAATCTACTCCATAAACCATATCATAAGTACAAGCGATTTGTGTGCGTGTGTGTGTGTGAGAGTGTGTGTGTGTTACCTTTCGGCCTCGACCTTCATGCGCTGCCTGATCACCTGCTGTCGCATGCATTCGAGCGTCGACTCGGAGAGTGTCTCTTGAGCGCCTTCTTCATCGCTGTCGTTTGCCAAGCACATTTCCAGTGTTGGTTAATGCGCAATGCATGAAGTTGGTGATGTTGTTGTGTTGATGTCGTGTGAGTAGTGTGTGAACAAGTTAGAAAGAGACAAACATATGATGTGGTACACAGAGTAGAAAGAGAAAGAAACATGAGACACAGTGACGGGTTAATATGATAAAAATAGGAAGAAACAAAAACTAAAACACATGTAACAGTCATATAAAGTAACAGAAGTAGCGAGTTATCTAAGCCAACTACCCATCTGAGGGAGTCTAAGTAACCGCAATCGAGTTGGAGATCTTTCTTAAGCATTGCAAAGAAAAAACAAAAGAATTTCTAACAAACATTTCTCTTATCTATAATCTCAATATGATACAAATACTGAAGACAGTAGTAGCAGTGCAACACGATCTGTAAAAAGGCCTATTCTGGTCACAGTTAATATAATAATATTAACTTCCTCTTAACAACTCGAGTTTAAATAAACAACAGCCAGTCACAGTTAACCGATAAAATATAAACAACTTAATGCCTTCACATAATACACATATATATCCAGCCTTAGTAGTAATCTCTTTAGCAACACGATCCATTAAGTGGCCTCTTCTAAGTTGCTATTACAATATTATCAGAAACAGTCGCAATAAATTAACAGAGTCTTAACAAACCGAGGTCCATAAGTAAGTAACTCAGTACTAAATGACAGTCAACTAACTTCTAATCAACCAAGTAACCCTAAATCTGTAAATTAGTAAGATCACTTCTTAACCGTCAATTTGAGCTCAGTTCTTTGACACTCCCAATACATCCAAGGTTAGTTCACATTATTAGCCAACACCTCAAGTATTATATATGTATATATATATATATATATATCAGTTGTGTGTGCAGTTCGTGTGTTATATATGGGTGAGTATGTATATGTATGTGTGTGTGTGTGGGAGTGAGAAGAATTGATGTAAGCCGCCTCTCACCTAATCTGATGCTGATGCAGATCTTCGTAGTTCGCATAATGCTGATAGCGATGATTGAATATATCATTCTGATGGATGCCACCGTTAAGCGTACCCCCTCCTCCTCCTGCTCCACCGCCGCCGTTAAGCTGCTGTCCAGCTGTTCCGACGCCACCACCAACGCCAGTCGCATTTGGAGCTGGCAGTGGTGGAGGTGGTTGATATGCAGGTGGTTTACCATTGCGATCCAAGGCAGCCAATGCTGCGGCAGGAATTTGTTGCTGTTGTTGTTGTTGTTGTTGCTGTTGCTGTTGCAGCTGCTGTTGTTGCTGCTGTACCGTTGATGGTGCCTGCGTCGAGGAGACTACCGAAGATGTGGCATAGCTATCGACTGGCACCACGCCATCCTTGCGATTCTTGCCAAAGCGAAACATGTGTCCAATGCCGCGCAATATGCTCGGCTTCTTAGCACGCGACTTGCTGCCATGTTTGCCATCGTTCAGCGAGCTCTGGAAGGGTCCATTGCGCTGCGATGCAAAGCCGCCCTCGTGATCGCCCTCCTCCAGCAGCCAGGTCTTGCGCGGTTCTGTATGGAAAGCGTCAGATAGATAGGAAGAGATTAGACAGATCTAAGCAATAGGTCTGGCGCACTACTCACTGTTTGCATCCGGTTCACTAACTACGGCCGCACGCAGGCTATCCTCACGTCCACGTCCACGTGGGGCACGCAGCGCATGATGGGCACGCGGCTCATCGGACATCTGCAACTCCTGCACCATGGTCTGTAGCGATTCCAACGACGACGACTTCTTCAGTCCCAGCGATGGTCCCAGATCGCCCAATTGATCCCTGGCCTCTGCCTCGGCGGCGAGCAGTTGCTGTTGCTGTTGCTCCCGCTGCTCAATATGCGAACTTGTTTTCGCGTGCTTGTATCCAGCCGCAGCTGCTGCCATTTGCGCATTGGCGCTGGCTATGCGCGCTGTCAGCGACTCAATGGAGCCACCATAGACCGCTGACTTGGTCAGCTGAATGCGCCGCTCCCGTTCGCGTTCCTCGCGCAACTTCTTGTTGCGCTGATAGGTTCCTGTTTCGCGTGCATCGAGTGCCGCATGATGCTTCTCCGAGATGCTGCGACGTCCAAGGGCATCGCGCGAGAAATGTTCCACACCCGAATTGTTTGTCTCCAGACTCAGCTGCGATGAGTATGTGGCATCAAAGTTGCCACTGCCCACTGGCGGCGTGGCGACACCAACTTGCCCCATGCCGGCGCTTACTTGCGATATGTTTGCGCTGCTCGCGTTGCAGTGTTGACCATCGTGTCCTCGCACCGGCAAAGTGCTGCAGGGCGGAAAGAAGAGTAAAGAAAAGAATGCTTCAGTATAGATTGGCATCGGAGATTGATCTTTACTTACGGCGACATGGGTTCCGCATCGTCCTCAATGAGCAGCGCCGTGTTGCCGTGCCCGTTGAGCAGATGCAGCTGCGCCGGCGACCAGTTGTCATTGGTGGCCATGTAGTAGCTCTCATTGCGCAGTCCTGCATTGTTCCCACCCAGCGGTGGCGGTGGCAGGCGGCGCTGCTGCGATTGTCCCTGCGGTCCCTGGGACTGCGATGGCTGCGATTGCTGCTGCTGGTGCTGCTGTGACTGTGACTGCGCTGAGTTTGAGGAGCAAATGCCTCCGGTTAGACGATCCAAAACGGGATTGCTCCATCTGAAGGAATAGTATGGCAAATTAGATATGCGAAACAGCTTTGAAAGGAAAGAGTTCAAAGGAAAGCTTACAAGTAATCAATTAATCTATTCAACTGAATCAAACTAACAACTAACAACTAAACATGTCTTAAACCGGATCAAAGTATTAAGTATCAACTTCTCCACATGTAGAATCATCCTTTATCCCACTAAAATCCTCCCGATTGAATATTCAGTGTAATACTTTGCCTGTTCTTTTTTGATTGACCACTCATTTTAGAGAACAGAAACTCTTTCACACGATTCTAATCCATCCGATTGGTTATTCAAAGCTCATAAGCAGCTGAAGCACTCTGAGTAGACAGCACAATATCTTATATCTTCTCATCAAGTCAGCAACTCCTACAGCGGTTCATTACGAACCATAAACAGTCCAGTAACAGAGAACCGTCCCGTAATCCTATGCTATGTCAACTAAACCAGTTCATTATGAATTGTTGCAAAACCTGAGAATAACATTGAAATACGGTTCTGACCAACATATAATCCATCGTATCACTCTTTAATAGTATCAACTGCAACTCTTTGAACATTTCCCCTAATTGACATCGACCTCGTTCCGCACGATTTGTATCGTGCCACCCCCTCCCAGCACGTAACCAATTCATACCTATTCATGTCGCTGCCAGCGCTGCCGGGTCCATTCCCACTGCCACGTGGTTCACGCTTCTCCGGACTCAGGTAGATGACCGTGGCGCCAGAATTGTCGCTGGCATTGGAGCTGCTGTTGTTGTTATTGTTGTTGCCATTGATGTTGTTGTTGTGGCTGTTACTATTGTTGCTGTTGTTGCTGCCACTGCCGCTGCTGTTGCTATTGCTGTGACTGTGATTGTGCTGGCTATGGCTGTGCTCCAAAATGTCACTGGAACTAGCGGAACGAAGAATCTTGCGTCCAACTAGAAGGGTTATGGTGCCGGGATGTTTGCCGGGATTGTTGACCATAGCACGGCGCAGTGTCTCCATGGCCTCCGCATTGTTCTGGCCACGCAACGAGACGCCATTGACACTCAACAATTGATCGTTCATGCGCAGGCGCCCGTCACGCGATGCGGCTCCACCATGGATGACATTCTTAACAAAGATCCCCAGGTCACCGTCGTGTTTCATGCTGTTGCTGTTGCCGCTGGCCGTGGAGGCGTTCAGATTGGAGCATGTCTTGCCCTTCACACTGACCCCCAGTCCGGCCTTCTCTGTGTCGTGGACGGGTATGTGCAGCGTCAGCTCCTCCCGCGAATGCCAGCTACTGCTGCTGGGCGGCAGGCTGTCCTGCAGGTCCAGGAAAGAGAAGGCATTAGCATAGGTACGGGTATAAGGTAAGAGATCACTTACATTCGAGGCTGCCGACTCGCTGCCCGCATCAATAAAGTGCTGAGATTCATTGAGCTGCGCCTGCTGTTGATGCTGCTGGAAGAGCGAGCGGGCGCTGCTTGATTTCTGCACGGGAATGGGAGCAGAAGTGGCAGCAGGCGCTGGCACTGGCGATGCCACTGGTGCCACCACCTTCTCCATGGGTTCAGCCTGCCAAGACAGAGAGAGAGAAAGAGAGTTAGTCAAAGAGTTCGCCAGGCAGCGCGTAGATGCATTGCAACTTACCCCGACTGCCACCTCGCCCAGTTCCTGTTGGCGGGAGACAACAATACGCACTGTGGCGCCAGCAGGCATGCCACGCAATATGGCCACCACATCGGTCTGGGTCTTGCCCGTCATGGGCGTGCCGTCAACCTCGAGCAGGCGATCGCCAGGCTTGAGGCGTCCATCCTCGATGGCCGCGCCACGCGGCAATATGTTCTTAATATAGATGGGACAGTGTCCGCCGGCGGGATTGTCCCGTGTTGTCACCGAGAAGCCCAAACCATTGGGTCCCTTCTTCAGTAAAATTTCAATTTTGCGTCCCAGCTTGCGTGTGTTGGCCACCTGTAACGAGGTGCCCACGGGCGCAGCGTGCGGCTTGCGAGTGGGCGACACTGTGGCCACCTCGACCATTTCGGCCCCCTTGAAGTCGCGCTCCTGTTGCTGCTGTTGTTGCTGCTGCTGCCGCTGCTGCTGACGACGCTGCTGATCTCCGCGTAGCACACGAACTCGCAGCTCCGAGGACTCAAGTGCGCGACGCAGTTGCTCCTGCACCTGTGACTCACTGAGCCCGATCAGCTTGATGCCATTGATCTCGAGTATGCGATCCTCCCGTCGCAAACGACCCCGTTCCGCTCGACTGCCCGGCTCGACGTGCTGCACCAGCAATCCGCCGCCGTGCTCCTTGTCCGGCATCGCAGTCAGACCCAGCGGGCTGCCGTACTCATTGATGATCAGCAGCATTTCGCCATCCTTCTCCCTGATGGACTCATATGCCTGGCCAAGCGGCTCTTTGCGTTTACTCTCGCGCGGCAGAGATTTGCTCGAGTAGGCGCTGTTCGGCAACGATGTGGGCAATGCCGGGGGCTGCTGCTGATGTTGCAACTTCTCTGCAGCCTCTATCCACTTGTAACCATTGCCATCGCCCAGAAACTGCATCGATAATCTGCCGGAGCGTGCGAATGGCTGATGAGCACTGCCTGCCCCCGCACCGGCATGTGCTGGCACCTGCTGCAGCTGCTGTTGTTGTTGCAGTTGCTCTTTGAGCTGCGCCGCAGCATCATCTTCTTCCTCCCATTGCGGCGACAACTGCCCGCCAGCCTTGTCCAGCAACAGGCGTTCCGGCGAATCCCCGCCAGCATAGTGCGGCGCTGCCGCTGACCAACGCTTGTTGCTGCCTTCCGCCTTGAGTGACGCAAGTAGATTGGGATCACTGCTGCGACGCACCATGAGGCCAACACCCAAGCCAGCCAGTGGGCCAGATGTGGTGCTCGTCACCTCGATGTGTGGCGTGGACAGATCGCGTGTCGGTGCCTCTGTGTTTGTTGGATCCCGAAAGATGTCCGGCGAACCGGTGCCCACCGATGAACTGCCCGAGGCGCCGTCACCACCGCCCTGCGGCACCCCCGGATCCGGTCCAGAGTCCTCAAAGTGTGCGAGTATCTGCTCACGATCGTCCGCCACGTCGCGCACATAATCATCGGGATCAAGTATGCCCGACTGTGTCTGCAGATGGTGCACGGCCACCCAGGAGCCAGCTTCCTGTTGAATATAGAAAGAAGCTATTTTAGTGAGTTTTTCTGATAATGAGCAGTTCATTTGTGAACTAGTTCATAAATGTAATTAATATGAGACTCCCCAAGGAGTTACAGGAGTTATAACTAAGAAATTGAAAATGATCAATATATATCTTGTGATAGAAGGCAGTTCACTTGTGAACTAGTTCATGCAATAAAATAATATAAGCTCCACTAGGAAGTACATGAGTAATAACATGGGCCCTGTCAAAGATCATTTTATACCTTGTGATAGAAGGCAGTACACTTGTGAACTAGTTTACAAAACCTCATAAATTAGCTGAGAATCATTATCTTTAATTATTTTCCATTACTACGTTTGTTACCGTCATTTGCCTTATAGTAAATTTAAGCTTTTACATACTCGTAATCTGTTATGGAACTGGTTCGTTTTCTAAGTTATTGTATTGCAAATAGTTTTGAGAAACTCTTAAACAAAAGAATTTTAGGGCTTGTTCGAACTACTAATATTTACAGAGAACTTCACTAGTTCCGCCTAATGGTTAACTTTAATATTTTCCCTCTTAAACATATAATAAATTATAGTGAGCTTTGCTTATAGCGTTGCATGCAAAACATTTACTTTCTCTGCTTAGTTTCAGTGCGGAAGTTTCCGAACAAAAGGCGCGATCCCAAGGAAAAGCACGTCGAAAAGGCGAAACAGACGCGTCTTTTGCTCTGAGACTCTTCCGGGCCTAAAAACAATTGCCCAATTGGTCGTGTGTATCATCACTGACAAAGCATGGGAAACCATTAGGAGTTGACTTAGTCAATGAGTCAACGAGACAAAAAGTCAAAGAAGACAAGTAGAAAGAAGAAGAAACGCAGAGAGTTCGAAGAGTGGAGTAGTAGAAGAAACGACCTCCAGAGCCTCCCAAAAAAAAAAACTGCAGCGGGCAATGTAAACGACGAATCGAGTGTGGCAGCGTAGTTGGCATTCCATTGAATTCCAGCGCACAAATGCCAAATGCCGAAAACTGGCCAACAACAACAGTAACAACAACAACAATAACAACAATTGCATCATGGCCCAAAACCAGTCGTGGAATCAGCGGAGCGTGCGCTTCGCTCCCTGAACTGAACTGAACTGGAGAACTGGAACGTCAACTTGGCGCAACAATTTGGAAGGTTGTTTTCTAGTTTTCGTTTTTTCTAACCTCTCCCCTCCCCCTCTCTCTCTCTCACTCTGTATCTCTCTCTCCCCTCTCTATCTATCTGACTGTTCCATTTTGACCAATGCGCATTGTTCTTCTCTGTTCTTTGTTGTGTTTTGCTTTGTTCTTTGTTTTTTCTGCTTTCTGTTTTTGTTGCTATTGGATTTATGGGTCAAAGAGTTTAGTTTGATTCCGTTGATTTTCAATTGATCTTTCCCTTGTCAAAAGACATAATTGTTATAATAATATTTATAGTATCCACTGTATACAACCATAAAATATTATGATATAAGTTCATTAGGTGTTCCAGACTGCAATTGGACATAATAATATATAATAAGAATAATAACAATCGAAATCATGAATATCTTTTGTTATTCAAGATGCATAACCGTTCCTTCAGTTATATCGATTTATATTATATGATATACAACCGTATTTATTATGAAATATCATTGTATTGTAGCAATATAATTAATTGTTTTACTACTTAAGCTCAATTCGATAACAAATTCACGCACTGCACCCACTGTGCGCGCACTGCTGCTTGCTTTGATTTTGATGTTTCCTCGCCATATCTCAATCATTGATTGTTTCTTTATGGTCATTTGTCAGTGGAAATTATGCGACAACGATCGCATGCCATCTACATTTGCACAAGTATGCGTAGGCCCGTGTGTGTGATGTGAGTGTGAGTGTAGGAGTACGTAACTTAATATATGTATATACAAATTTGGATTCGATTTCAATTAGACTGCGATTTAAGTTGAATTTGTATTCAGTTTTTGGGTATTACCTTCACGCAGGTGTAGCTCGGCGAGGGTGGTCGCTTGGGCAGCGTCAGCGAGTAGGACTTGTGCAGGGTGCCATGGGGTATGCCCTCGTGCTTGGCAGCCACCTTGTAGGTGTGACGCCAGCCGAAGAGGCCGCTCAGTTTGTTTGCCAGCGCCGGACACTTGGGCGGCACGTCGAACATGCTCTCTCTCTCTCTCTCTATCACACACACACTCTCCTTCTTTCTCTTTCAGTGTCTTTGTGTGTTATCTTTGGTATTGTGCAATGCTTTTGTTATTCACTTAATCACGCTAATCGTTAGTTAGTTGCGAGTTAGTTAGTCTTTTTCACACTTGAGCAAAAGTCACATTTCGATTCGCTCGCATTGCAGGACTCTAAACACGTTCAAAACCGGGAATAGAATGGATTGTTAGTCGGCACACTCATCATTATTTCTGCTATTATCATGCATTTATTGCTGTTGCTTTTGTTGTTGGTTTTCTTGTTGTTACTGTTGCTTTTTTTTCTGTTATTTTTACCACACGCGCACACTTTCTTTTTCTTATCGATGATGCAATCAGCAATTGGCCCCTTATCATTATATAGTATGCAGTAGCTATTCAGCTCAGTCTGCGCAGTATGCAGTATGCAGTATGCAGTATGCAATGAGGCAACTCAGAATCCAGATACTAAACTGACCGATAACTTGAGCGAAATTCTTAAAATGCACCAACAACTGCACAAACAAAATGCTCTCAAGTGTCTCGAGTTTCAGAAAGTGGAATAAACCTTATATATGTATATAATATGGAATAAACACAACAAGTTTATAGCATAACGGTACAATATTGTATAGCATAACATAAACACATAAAAGAAACCCTATAACCCTAAAAAACCAACTGGAACTGCATTCTTCTGATATATCTTATACGAGTACACATATGTTCTATATATATACAATATATATATATATATGGTAGGTTGATGTACATAGATCTACAATATATGGATATATGGTAGGTTGACGTACATAGATAGTAAAATAAGTATATGATCTCATTTATTGCACAAGCCTGAATCTCTATTCGTGCATAGTTTGTATTCAAGTAGGTCTGTAAAAAGAATCTATATAGTATCTATATATATATACAGACTTTCAACTGACAATGGAGAGAGGACTTGGACTGGCTAGAAAAGGGAACAACTTGAACTCATTTCGCACACAAATTCACATTGATTATGCACCTGTTTAGACACACCTGTAACAAAGGTGACGCTTGACGCCCGACGTCGACGCAGCTGATGCTACTAAAGCAACAACAATAGAGACATTTCGAGAGCGAAGCAAAGAAGACTGAGGCACTCAGGCATGAAGAGTACTCTTCCCCCGCTCCCCCTTTCCGTCCTTCCCTCCCTCCATTCAACTCACGGAGGCGCTTGCGATTTATTTGCTTAACAGAAATTTCCGACGTAAACAGAAGGTAATGAAAAATGTAAAAATGTTGCCAATTAAGGTAAATATTACACGCACACACCCCCACACACACTAACACACTTACACACACACACGTATACAGTGTTAACAACATTATTATTTGCCCAATTTAAGATTAAGTCGGTGTTAAATTACCCTTATTAAGCAATTACCAAGACAAACTCTTCGCAATTGAGAAGAGTTCAAGTCCTCATAGAATAACATATTGTACACTAGTTCTAGTTTTCTATGTTTTCTGGAATACGCTTATGAAACTCATGTCAGTATTTAATTAGTATATATTCTATATACTGTACAAGTTTCATTGAAATCTTGACACTTTAACAGGGTATTAAAGCGTGTATATCATTCATTGCATGCCATGTCAATTGAGTGAACGCTTCCCTCAAAATGTTCACAACACAAATAATTTTGGACAGGTTCGAAATACGCTCATTCATTCACAATAGCATCTAAAACATTTCAATGAATAAACCTAAGTTCGATTTGTTTATTCAACTAATTCGAAATGTCACAGAACAACAGCATTCAATGGAAACGAATTGAAAACGATTCGCAAGTGTATTCAATGCTATTTGAGTAGATTCATGGTGCTCTATTTGCAATGCGATCCTTAAACACACCTCAAACCTATCGACAGTGGGTTCAAGGTACTCACTAGGAAAGCTAGTTGGACGTACTACGCTCTACAGCGATACCATATGTACGACATACATATAACAGACATCTATCTCTATATAGGGTATGCAAGTGTTTCCCCCCACCCCCTTGCCATCTGATCCTGCTCTTTCGCATTGCTCGACTCGACGTGGCGTGCATAGAAAGCGCTGCATTATAACGAATAAGTATAACGAATGGATCGCCATGAATATTATAATGAACTGACAATAGACTGCAGAAGAGATGCAGGGAAGTGGGGGAGGGTAGACCCTGAGAGAGTACCCTTTTACGGGCAGGCGGTGAAAAATTAATTAAAAATTGCAAACGCAAAGCGCAACAGAAAAGATTCGAGTACTCGCGAGTCGCGACTTGTGGAGTAGATTAGCATAAAGACCCAACTCGTTGTCTGCCTGCCATATAAAGATGATGGCAAATAAAGAGAGAAACAGCCGCAATAACAACATGCAACTACCACGCCCACACACCCTTGCTGCTGCAACAACAACAGCAACAAAAACAACAACAAGTGGCAACTCCTGCGACCTACTCCAGCACTTTGTGTGGCTTGCAGCTCTATCCATAATTTGCAATCAGACTCAGACTTAACAAGCCAAGACGCCAACAACGACGCCGACGCTGGCGTCACAAAAGCAGCAGCAGCAGCAGCAGCAAAAGAAGAGAAGAAGAAGAAGCAGAAATCTCTCAAAGAAATCCACAAGCAGCAACGGCCAAGAAATATGCAAGCCGCAGCGAAAAGAAAGGCCAAATTACATGTTGTCATTATGCAAAGGGGGTTGTGCAGGGTAGTAAGAGGGAAGGGGGCAGGAGAGGTACATGCAACACACACACACAGACAAAGAGACATAATGAAGTGTAGCAAAAGGCATGCAACGACCACGTTTGTTGTTTGTTGATTCGAAAAACGTTATAGTTAGCTGCGAGTGAATATATGAGTGCGATTGCGAATGCGAATGTGAATACGACGACGATGGCGAATGTGAGCACGACTACACGAGGGTTGCCACAAAAGTTGAGCCACTAAGAAGGCACATTTAATGATAAAGCTCAGAAGATCACAGGAGTAAAGTCAAGATCACTGAAATAAAGTAAAGATCACTGAAGTAAAGTAAAGATCACTGAAGTAAAGTAAAGATCACTGAAGTAAAGTGCAAATCACTGAAGTAGAGTGAAGATCATTGATCGAAAATAATACTTCAAAATTAATAACAGATGTAACTCTGTGTATCTAACGATAAAAATAAATATAATCTTAAATAAATGAATATCACTGATCGCCAACTCTATTCTCAAATAAATGGTATATCTTACTTTATATAAATATAAAGTGTCTAATCAAAGAAGATCACCGAATGATAAATATTTTAAAATTAATAATAGATCTTATACAATATGATGTATAGTACAGTACACAATAATAAGCGTAGTCTGTCATCAATAAAGATCATTAATGGATAATATTATTTTATAACTAATTATATATCTGCATTCATCCTACGATATAGAATAATACAATATATCAAGTCTCTGATCAATAAGAAATCCACCCTCGCATGTAAGAGGCCAAGTGAAAGGAGAAACATTCTCTTTATCTCACGCATAGCTCAATCTACCCCTTACTCTCTCTCTTTCTCTTTTGGCTCAATCTTTCCCTTACAGATCCCCCCAACAACCCTCACGAATCGATCTTCATACGTGAACAGATGATTTGCATCTGATTAACGTGAGTTAAATATGTTTACGCTCGCAATTAGCAGACTCGAATTCGTTGTCGGGGGCATTAACGGGCTTGCGTATTAGACCGCAATCACTCGGTCTCCTTTTCGAGATTCTTCTCTTGCGAAAACTGCTGAGAGCCACATGACGTTGTGCCAGGGCAGCGTAGGGCAGGGTGAGGCACACTGTGCTGACTAACCAACGACGGAAGATTCCTTGTTGACTTGCTTTATTTATTTTGGCTTTAAAATACCATAAGGGGACAGGGGCACTTTGCTATCTGCTGCAAATCATTTAATGTCGAACGCTTGCTAACAATTTATTGGAGTCGCTCTTTCGATTTCATTATCGGTCGAATGGGTAAACGAGTGCGTCGCTTCGACAGTCGTGTGATTTTCGCAACTTATGTTAGTCAGAGGGCCAAGAGGGGCCCCTTTATCTTTATACTTATAGTTTACTGTCGCAGCCTTGGCATTTGTTTCTGCTAACCCCGCCCCTCACCACCACCCCCACCCGTCAGAGTGAGGTGTTTCATTCAAAACAATGACGCCGCGAGGTCGCTCTCATTGACAACAATAACAACGACGACAACGACGACAATAATGTCAACAATGACAACACATTGAGCTAATCTTATTGTACCAACATTTGAAGACCCTTATGCCATATCAGGCCATATCTGATCAACAGATCACAATCACAAGCTTGGGAAATGAAAAAGTTTCTATTCTATTGTTGAAACTAAAAAGTATCTAACGATCGACATTTCTAATAGTGAAGAACATACATATAATTTGGAATTTGCGATTAAGAAACGTGATCAAACGATATAACATACGAGTATAGTAACTCAACTCGAGCCAACTAAGCCTGAACTCAACGCGATCTTCCATCATTATGTGCAATCACATGTCGTGAGAATATACCCAGAAAAAAGTGTATGGAAAATGTCAATTAAACATTTTTCAAGCGGTGAAAATGCCAAGGAAAACAAATGGCAGAAGAAAACAGAAACAGAAACAGCAACAGCAGCAACAACAAGAGAAACACGCAACAATTGCAGTGGGCAAGAAAGCGCACTTATAATTGCGATCACAGGGTACATACGTGTACGTATATACAAAATAAAGGGAGCTTTTGCTTCCCACAAAACTAAGAGAGGGGCAGGCAGTTAAAGGAGGGTATGCAAGGGAAGGTGCAAAGTTCGAGGTTATGTTTGACTACCTAAGCGGCTCATCAAGTTGTGCTCTGCTTTTCCCGCTGTTGCTTTCATATGAAAGTGCGCACTTAATTGCCGCCAATGTAGAGAGGGGGCCACAGAGAGCGGGTAGCTCTGCTACCGGGTGCCATATGCCAAAGACAGTAGAGAGCAAGATAGAGAGAAGGACAGAGAGAGAGAGGTAAAGAACTTGTAAACCACTTTAGCAGTTAATCGCCAAGCGCACACTGAACAAATGAAGCTGTTTCCCGCTAGATCTTATGTCGGCGCGATGACTAAACAAGTTTCACTAACAAACATAAACACCACAAATCGATCAATGAAGCAGATTCCACCGCCCCCGTACCCGTAGATACCCGTCTCAGTTCTTCGTTAGATTTCATAAAACGATCTGACGATCTACTTAGTGAAGCTTTCTCTAGTTCCACTTGCATTGGAGAAAATATGTTTTTCTTTTTCTTTCATAATGAAAAGCTCTGGCCATAAACGTAAAAAACAACATGATAAAAGTTACTGCAATTATATTTATGGCATACAAAGGGAAGGCGTCCTCCCCTCTCCCTCTCTCTTTGTCTCTCTGATCTGCGCTTTTACACTCTCTTGCATCCGAAACGTTTCACTGACTGATGTGAAGCTCTTAACATCGAACTTAAGCTTTATCCTTTTCAAACGGCACTAAGCCTTGACAGATCTTATATTCTGTTCTTTTATTTCATTTCTTCCTACAACGATTCTTTTTTCGATTTTTAAAGAGCTTAATTGAGCAATCGTAAGATTTGCAAGGTATAACAAATCGCTTAATTGATAGATTGACGGAATGTCTAAGATGGCGCAACGTTTTGTTTGCCTAATGAGACGATTGACAAATTTCTTTCTTTCTTCTTATCTGATTACGTATCTCGCTCAGGGGTGAAGAGGGGAGGCAGAAATGGTTGTAATAACAGCAATAGCAACAACATTAAGTACACAAATAACTTTCTTTGTCATGCCGTCATTAAAGTGAAGCCTTATAAACTGTTAGAGAGAGAGAGGGAGAGAGGGATAAGGGGTAGGGGGAAAAGCAAGTTGAAAAGCGAAAGAAATCAAATAAAAGTACAACAAAAGCCGCTTACAACAAACATAGCTTGTAATTGCGAGTGCCGAAAAAGCTGGCACATGTCTCTCTCTCTCCTCTCTCTCTCTCTCTCTCTGTGTGTGTGCAATGTTTGGAGAATGCCTCTTAGCCGGGAAGAGAGACAGACAGACAGCTGTGAGTGAGACGTTTCTGTCTGGCTGAACCGGTTCGCTACTTGCGCAGCCCCAAAAAGCGAGTTGATTGAACCTGCCTCTGCCTCTGCCGCTGCCTCTGCCTGTCGATTGAGTAACACACATTTAATTGATTTAAATGTGAGGCCCGCGCTTAATTGCCGCATAAACATAAACACAAGACACACAGCAAACATAGTACACCCAACAAACACTACTACACTGCGCAACACAGCACAACAAACAATCAAGAAAACAGTTAAGAAACGGCGGCCAATTATAATTACAGATGCTGCGCGCAAGTCGAAAGTGAAACGACAACAACATCATCAATGTTAAAGGTAAAACTACAACAACAACAACAAAAACTGTGCGCCCTTTGTGACTGCCAAAGGGAAGATGCATGGTTGCCTTAACGACTACCGAATACCCTACCGTCTTAGTATACCCTGCATGACTGAGCCCTTAGGTGGGCATATATGTGACGTATTCCCTTTGGCCAAAGTGCAAACTTAAGAAGGAACTATACATACATTGGAGTGGGGATGGCTTAACATGTTTTAGTAAATTGAAAATGATATATACTTTATTTCTGAGAGTATACTCTTTTTTTCCCAGAGTATAATACAGAAAGGAAGCACTATATATTTTCCTATACCTTGTTAAGAAATCTAAGACCTTTCTTTATGGAAGTCTATGATTGATTGAGAAGAAAGTCCGATGTATTAAATTTGATTGCAATATCTTAACAAATAACAAAAATCGTCCGATAGTTTGTATGGTAACTATACGATATATCGGTTCGATGGGGCTGCGACTTATGTAAGACATGGAGGAATAAGAAGCAGCTCTAACACTGAGAGACTAGATCGACTCTACTCCACACAAAATGAATATACCCTCTGCAATCCTCTTAAAAAATTTACCTATAAGCCAAGATGAATCTAAGCTGCTTCTAATACATACAGCTAGTTTAGTTATAGGTCATTCTGTAGGGACAAACTAGTCATGAAGCCTGAGCAGAGCTATCTGTGCATGTAGGTATATATTTATACACATATATATATTTCTGCTAGTCACAGTGCAAGCAGTTATCGATATCGCCAAACCGAACTCATTCTCTAAGTTATTCCCACAATTATAATACAACCTATATTGTACATCCATACGTATATAAAGTGTATATTTTGGTTAAACTATCGACAGGTGTCTACATAAATTCAGCGATTTATGCATAGTCATTTTGTGGCAGATATGACTATGAACAATCGCTTAAGCTCTGGTTTAAAGTGTAGAATTAATGCCAATTTAGGAAGGAGGAGTTGCAAGCCTGATTTTTACAGGGTATACGGAAGATAGCGCAACGGGTCAAATGAGTTCACTGTCACTTTCACTTGGTGGCACTCCTCACCCCGCAGCAGCTGTCGCTGTCGCTGTATTCCACTTCCACTCCCACTCTCTTCTTTTTCTCTCCCTATCACCCTTTCTCACTCTCTCACAGAGGCATAGCTTTTGAAAAGAGTTGACATTTTGGCCGCAAGATTATTCGTGGCTTAGGCGCCCCCCGATGCGTTGGCCAACAAAAACATCAACATCTGAGTACACACTTAATCAGAGCGTGGGCACCACGAGGGGCGCCAGAGAAGATGCCGAGCTCACTTCGTGTTTTACTTCGAATAGAGGAAAATCAATTTAAAGCGAATGCTTCGCATGATTTACAGCTCATTCAGGAGTGCTTATAAACCTCATAAATGCTCTAAATCGAATGTGAATCGAAATAAACTTATTTAAACAAGCCGAAATATATTCACACATTATTCAAATTCATTTATCGCACACCCAAAGCATTCAAGAGTGAGCATTAGGCACTGAGTTAACTCATAAGAATGTCTTCATGGCATACACTCATTGTATTTCAAAGTATTCATAAGTGAATTTATGCATTTAGTATTCGTTTCATTCATAATAAAGACATTTATCATCTGTTGTACATCGCTCAATTGAAAACTATCAGTTAAGTGCATTCAACCATTATTCAATGTATTCATATGCGTATACGAATACAACGAATTAAATAATTCATTTGCATGACATGCAATTCATTTTAGAAATCAATTTACATACATAATTTATGGACATGAGTTCCCAATGTACAACATGTACGTGCACTCATGAGTGCACCCAAACGAATAAAATGCATTTATACTCGTTCTCTTGCCTGACTTTCATAACTCATAACGCCATAAATAGCAACGTACGAAATGAGTGCATTCAACCAGATATTCACAATCTAATTCACCTACTATTCACTTGAACGATTAATTATTTATTTATCGCCTTCTTTATTCGCTATCTTAAAGGCTTTCAGAACTCTTTCTGTTTCCCTTGGAATATTTTGATTATGAAAATTTCGCACTCATTACGTACTCACACACACACACACATACACGCTATTGAAAATATGTATGACATAAGGCACAAATATTTTATCAATCCACTTAGTCAACGTTAGTTATTTTATCTACGAAGGACCCAACTGCAAAGCTAGATTAGATTAAGTCAACACCGACAAAGTGCCGAAAATAAACAAGCTGCCTGGCGTCTTAGTATACCCTGCATGACTGAGCCCTCAGGTGGGCATATATGTGACGTATTCCCTTTGGCCAGAGTGCAATCATAAGAAGGAACTATACATTGGAGTGAGGATGGCTAAACATGGCTTAGTAAATTGAAAATGATATATACTTTATTTCTGAGAGTATACCCTTTTTTTCCCAGAGTATAATACAGAAAGGAAGCACTATATATTTTCCTATACCTTGTTAAGAAATCTGAGACCTTTCTTTATGAAAGTCTATGATTGTTCTTGAGATGATATACCATAAGGCTATACTAAGGCTATAATATAAGGCTATACCTTACAGATATAGCTATAGTTATGCTTATACGAGGGTCGCTTGATAAGTCCGTGACTTTTTGAATAAAATATATTTTTTTCGTCAAAGAAGCGTTTTATTTCTCAACATAATCTCCTTTTAGCTCTATACATTTAGTCCAGCGTTTTTCCAATTTTTTTATTCCTTCCAAATAATAGGTTTTCTCAAGGCCCTCAAAATAGTCGTTTGTTTCTGTGATGACCTCTTCATTTGACCCGAATCTCTTACCGCCGAGCCATTTCTTCATGTTTGGAAACAAAAAATAGTCACAGGGGGCTAAATCTGGAGAATATGCTGGATGGGGTAGCAGTTCGTAGCCCAATTTATGAAATTTTGCCATGCTGACTACACACGTGTGCACCCGTGCATTGTCCTGATGGAACAGCACTTTTTTTTCGCCAAATGCGGTCGTTTCTGCTTCAAATCAATATCGAATCTGTCCAAAAGCTCTGAATAATATTCGCCGGTGATCGTTTTACCCTTTTCAAGGTAATCGATGTGAATGATACCTTGTGCATCCCAAAAAACTGTGGCCATGACCTTGTTGGCCGACAGACCCACCTTGGCCTTCTTTGGTGCACGTTCACCCGGAGAAACCCACTGTCTTGATTGTTCTTTGGTCTCTGGTGTGGTGTGGTGGATCCATGTTTCGTCTACGGTAACGAAACGGCGCAAAAATTCGTTTGGATTGCGGTTGAACATCGCCAAACACTCCTTTGAAATGGTCACACGGTTGCGCTTATGGTCGTGTGTGAGCAATCGCGGCACCCATCGCGCGGAAAGCTTTTTCATGTCCAAATATTCATGTAAAATGTGATGTACCCGTTCAGTTGAGATGCCTACAGCCTCAGCTACCTCACGCACTTTCATTCTCCGATCATCCAATATCATTCCATGGATTTTGTCGACGATTTCTGGCATGACGACCTCTTTTGGGCGACCTGAACGTTCGGCATCACTTGTACTGGTACGACCACAACGGAACTCAGTAAACCATTTCTTAACCATTGAAATTGATGGTGCAGAGTCCCCATAATATTTATCAAGTCTTTCCTTGGTTTCGGTGATGGATTTTTTACGCAAAAAATAATGCTTAATTAGCACACGAAATTCACTTTTTTCCATTTTCGTTAAAATTCACGAGATCGTCTGCTTTCAATGCCTATAAAACGCAAACTAAGAAACGCAGCTTTCTCAAAATTTTACAGTCAGCTGTTAATCGATAACTGCTGACAGGAGCAGTGTTGTATTTAGAGCAGGTGCGCGGCAAATACAAAAAGTCACGGACTTATCAAACGACCCTCGTATATATAAGTTATATAAGTTATACTATAGTTATGCTTTATATTATATATAGTTTTCTGTATACCTTTCCCTTCTTGTCGAGTTTCTAATATGTTTACAAAGAATTCAAACTCGCTAGAAACTCCATTTACGAGATATAAAAGGTATTTACCAAACGAATTCTAGTTTTAAACTAACTCTGTCTGTCTGTCTGTCTGTGTGTTCTATTCTCATCTATCTTTGCTCAAGGATCTTCGATTGCGAGCTGAGGCAAATGTAATTAAGGTGGCAATGTTCATGGTGTCGTAGATATTATATAGGATTATTATGAGGCTTTGGACAGCGGGTCAGCAGCGATTTAAAAATGCGCAGCGCCTTCAAGGCCAGCTACAACAACAACTGCAACTAGAACAAGAACAAGAACTGCAACTGTTGCTGGACAGCAGCAGCAAGAACTGACTTGAGGCATGTTGTACACATGTTGTGGCCATAGTTCTTGTTGTTCTTGTTTTTGTTGTTACATTCCTGACTAGTGAAAGTCGCTTTGGCCAACAGATCTCAAGGCTGCCGACTGCCAGTCCGTCCCTCTGTTTCTCCGTCTGTCTATCCAGCTGCGTAATCCGAGTCCCAAATAGATTTATTAGCCGAATGTCGCGCTTAATTGAAAACACACAGGCAACTGCATTAGGCGCTGCATTTCATCTGTTCCTCTCTCTTTGCCCCCTCTCCCTCTCTCTTTCTATATGTGTGAGGAATTTCTGAAAAGCAATATATCCTCGGAATTGTGGACAACCTTCTTGGGGTAGGTAGAACACGAAAAAGAAGCCATCAAAGAAGATAAAATAAAATAAAGAAAAAAACAAAAAGAATAAAGAAATAATAATGATAATGCCTGAGAACCTGATGGCGACGGCACTTGAAATTCTTCCTTTCGATGCGGTCCCTCTCCCTCCTTCTCACTCTCCCCTCCCCTTTCTAGCTGTCCCTCTCCCACACTCGCTGCCGTCTTTGGGCATTTCCTGCTGCTGCAGTCGCAGTCGCAGTCGCGTCATGGGAAGCTAAACACACTAAGAAGTTGACTAAGAAGCGAAGGAGGAGGTGCAGAAGGAGGGAGTGGAGAAGGCGGAGACGAAGGCAAAGTAGGAAGAAACAGCAAAGTGCAGGGTATTCTCACTTGTACTGCTATAGAAACGTATAATTAGGCAAGAATTCGCTTTATCTCTGCACTTTAATCTGCATTTTTCGCAAAGAGGCAATATAAATAGATAAATATACTTGGGTAGATAACGCGAAAGACTTTAGAAATAAACAAAAAAAAACCGAATAAAAGACACTCAACAGTTTGCTGCAGTGCAAATTTGATTTTCAAAGGCGTCTTTATAAAGTGGGCGTGTTCCCCAATGACATAAAACAAATCAACTATTTTGCTTTTCTCCCCCCTCTTTCAACACATTTTATTTTCTCATTTGTTTTGCACTTTGTTTGCGGCACTTGTCAAATTTTGGCAACAATAAAAAAACACGTAACAACAGCAACAACAATGACGCGCACTTGTGTTTAACTAAATGACAACAACTAAAAACTAAATCAAACTGTCAACAACAAATAAAACACAAAAAAATGCGTAACCAGCGCAAAACGCAGCAGCAACAACAACAAAATAACAACAACAGCAACAGCTGAAGTACGTACGAGTTGCGCGAACAGCGACGCGACGGCGACGCAACGACGACGACGACGACGTAGCGAACGAGCAATGTGCGAAGTGCTGTGCTGCGCTCGCGTTTCGTTTTAAAACTGAAGCCAAAGTCAGCCCACAGCGACGGCGACTCGATCGTGCAGCGGTGACAGGTGAACCGAGAGAGCGCAGAGAGCCAAAGACAGCGACAGCACAACACGAGAGAGCGCAAGTGCCGGCGACACGACAGCGAGCGAAAGAGAGGGAGAGGGGGAAAGAGATACAGGCACAGTGCAGGCAGTAGTAGCGCAGTGTTCAGTGCATATCAAACTTCTGCACTGCGTCAGTGCTGCTCAAACTAAGAGAGGGAAAGAGAGACAAGTGCAGGCAGCACACAGTGGGCCAGAACACCGTTCTAGCGGAATTTATCTAATAAAATAGTGCATGATCTGAATGAAATTTGAAACTTGAATATAAATATAATCTAATTAAATTATATGCAATATAATTATTATAGTTTACAATTAAATTATATTCACTATGATTAATTAATTAAATAAAGTATAAGTGTATAAAAAATACGCTTTATTTGTCAAAATCGGCAATAATTTGCAGGATCGGGCAATTATATAGATGTATTTTCAACTACTTTTGACTGTTAAGACCGAATT